>JAPZDX010000013.1:14794768-14804851 GCA_029783625.1 Naso annulatus | reverse complement strand
ACAGCTACTGCATTGCATAAATCAAAACCAGTTTAAATCAGCTGCATTAACTTTCTGGTTGGATGATCAAGCTGATTTTCCTCTCTTGACTGAATAATGCTTGGTGCTTGGAATCTGTGAAAAATCCCTAAAATAGTCTGAGGCGTTGACAAAAGTCACCAAAAAGTCATTTTTTTCTTTTATTTTTTTTTCTTTCTTTTTTTAGGCATTGTTCATGCAATCGTCTTGCCAGTGAAGTATGCCAACAGTGCACTGTCGATATTAATGAATGCTCCAGATATGATGACCTGACAGCAACAACATTAGAGAATAATTTGAAAAAATAAAAAATAAAAAAGCGTTTTGTTTTGTTTTGTTTTTTTTAAGGATTTGACTGTGTGCTTATGAAGCGTGAGGGTCTGGTTTGATAAAAGGTCTGGGGTTTGATACACACAGAGAGAGGGAGTTGATTGAAATGGCGTGTGCCTGGCTGACGGGAGCCAGTGAGGGACAAAGCCCCTGCGAAGCCACGGCCACTCGAGCAATTATTCCTCCACGCTGCATTTGGATTAGTGCAATGGAAAGAAGCATATGTTTGGCCCGGGGCGACACTCCCCCCCTGGCTGACTGCAGAGGATGCAGGGAGAGACACAGAGAGACAGGCAAAGAGAGAGAATGACTAAAACTAGAATACAAACTGCATTAACCAAGTGGAGAAACATTAACACAATCCGCTCCTTTTATATTTACGGATACACAAGCCCATGAAATTGGCTGCTTGATGGTAACTGGCAGACAACAATATTTCCTGATAAGAGCTCTGATAACGCATAAATGTTTATTGTTTATAAAGCCTTGCTAGACCGAGCAATATATCCATACATGTGTGCTGTGCGCGCGCGTGCGTTCGCGTGTGCGTGCGTCGTGAAGAAGACAACTACAAACTAATCAGACGCATCTCATTTTTGCTCACGTGTGGAATTATTGAGCTCCAGTGCGCGTATTGACTCCCTGTGTTTATTCAAAGTCACTTAATGTTTTCTAATCGATTGCCTAATGTCTCAAGTAATCACGGGTGATTTGATGATTTGGGGTAGTCATTGACCTCTCTTGGCTTCTGAGCCCTGGCTCGCGGAGTGGGCAAGGGGCCCATAGAGGCGGGTCAGCGCCAGGCGGGGGGCCAAAGCCCCAAATGACGGATGTCAGAGTTGAGGACAATTAGCCATTTTGCGCTTCATTGCGAACTTTAAAGTCACGTAATTCGATTGCATCGATAACCGTATCAAATGTCATTTAGGAGAACCCCGTGTTGTGTCCAAATCACTCGTTATCAAGCCGGCAGTTTGAAACGCGCGTTGGTGAACCATTAGCAGCTCTAACTGGCAGTGTTGTGTTTGCAGGAACTCTATCGATAAAGAGCCCATCTGCGCTCCATTATTGAAGATTTAGTCTGCCCGAACATGTCAGGAACATCCACATCTTTAGCCCATCAAAATCCTCCATTAAACATCATTGTTCCATTAACAAGAGGGGAAAAAAAACATCCAGCATTGTGTGGACACTGATCCTCTGCAAAGGAAGATATTTTTTAACTAAGTGCTGCGCAATAACTGATTATCTTTCAACAGTCACTTCAATCTTCATCAGATCCCTCTGTTCAAATGTCAGGAGAACAGCTCGAGTCAAATTCCAATCATAGCAATATAACAATTTGTACAGTGAACAAATCTGGGCCTTGTAGGCTTGTTGCCCCATATCTTCCCATGCAGGCGAGCAGCTCCAAAGCATTGCCTGCAAGCATTACAGTGCAGACTGTTGTAGTGATGGTGCCACAGGCTAATTAGGCCATGCAGACATTCCTCTCACCAAGCATGATCTCAGCAGCATTAACTAAATACTTTCTGACCGCAAACATGGCTGCTAGCGCGTAAAGCGGATGGGACACATTTGCACAGGACTGACGAGCCATGCAGTGATGTGCAGCTGGTCGTATGAAAAGTTGCGTTGTGTGCCCGACAGACAGAGATCGATACAGGGCGAGGAGCACGAAAAATGAAATAGTTTGCAGTATGAGCACGCAAGAAGTAATCGACAGTGGCGTGCATTTCCATGCATTTCTTAAAATCTGGTGATTTTGCTCTGCAGCCTCTCAGTCAGGCTGAAGTTTTGCCAGTGTGCACACACTCCTCCACAGAGGTGATTTAACTGAGTCTGTGTGTGTTTGTCCTTCATTACTCTGCTGCAAACTATAAATATCAACAGAGCGCCAGCCCACTGAACCTCACCAGCAGACAAATACTGTATGAAACAAATAGATAGCCTGTAAAAACCAGTCCACTCACACACACCAACACACACATACACACACACACACACACACCTCATCCTTGGGCATCAACATCTGCCTGCAGAAGAAGCTTCATCAAACAAAAACTTCAACCTGGTATATTTTATTTCGCAAATTCTCCAGAATATTTGATGACAACAGGCCTCACGCTTATTAATTACTATACGGGAATCAGCTGTAATTGCATTAGATGAGACAAGCAGCAGTTATGGATTGAATTATAGCCAAATTCAGCTGGGTATTGCTGACTGGCTCTTCAAATTTCAGACCTCCCTTTTTTTTTCCTTCTCCAAATGACTTTCGCTGTGAGGCATTAAGACAAACTAGCTTTACCTGTCTACAAATCAAATTAGGGTAAAATTGCAATTTTGTATTAAAAAGGTGTGCAAATTATAGGCCGCTATCAGTGTAAACAAACGACAGACAATGGGATTTGGAGTTTCTTTAACACTCCAATTCCATTACACAGACAGACACAATTACAGGCCTTGCGATCCTCCTCATCTTATAGGCCTGCTAATAATACGCCCAAATATCCGCCATTGTCACAGATACCACTATTTCTAATGCGTTCGTTTCACCCTCAAAAAACTGTTTCCATTCAGCCAAACCCCGATAAATTTATTAAATAACATTAGCATTAATGACACACGTGAGGGTCTTCCTTTTCCGCTAATACCAATGAATGCTGCTTTAACGCGATTGTTTTCCCTTAAAGTGACTATTTATGCTTCCCCCCCCACACCCTCACATCCACCATAGCAGGAGCAGCCGGGTAGTCTCTCCCCTTTATGAGTGAGCTATTGTGCCCGAGGACAGGATCCCACACACAATCTGAAGACTGAGCCAACAAAAACAGGGCCTGACAGACAATGCCTCGCTTCACCTGCTCCAGCACTGTGCATCGCAATTATGCCAAGGACATGTACAGTTAGGCTTCATTCACCCTCCTGCAAAACAACTGCCTCAGAATTAAACCAGGGCCCGAAAACCATGCAGATAATAAATATGGCTGCAGAGGAGATTGGAGAGAAGGGGAGGGGAGGGAGGGGAGGGAGAGAGGGGGGGTGCGCCCAGTGCTCTCCCAGTGTTACAATATTTTAAACTGCATGGCTACCAGACGGTGAAATGGGGAAAGCAAGAAACAATACCAAGATGCATATATCACCACACTGATTCATGCTCCCGACCAGATTGATTTCGAGCTATAGGTGCCACGCCATCAATACACAATCAAACTCAAATGTTATGCAACGGCCTGCTCGCTGCAGCTCTGCACGCAAAATAAAGCAAAGGCCAGCATCGGATTTGCTATTATTGCCAGCGTGATAGCCACATTTAAAGACCCACTCAGCCAAACACAACGAAATCCGACTAAACAGCAGCCAGAGCAGGAGATTGGTTATGAAAAGTATTGTGATCAGATCACGGGATATACATTAAAGGCAGCAGACGGGGCGCAGAACGTTCATTGATTACACTGAGAGTGGAAACAACATAACAAATATTTGATGCATGTCTTTGAATGAGGCTCCAGCAAAGAATAAACGGTGGAGAGCCAAATATAGCCTATAACAACCAAACACTGCACACCAGGCCTATATACATCTCAGAGGGTTTTAGCTGGAGGGGTGGCGCTGCACACTTCAAACGGGAATATATCCATTGTTGTGAGCCATTTGGCCTGCATAAGATCCTGTGCTCTGAACTAGGGAGTTTAAAGTAAGATTTTTTTTTATTTTTTTATATTATTATACTTGAGGGAAACAATGAGTTCAGCTGCTTATTGCAAGGAGCAATCGTCAAGGGAGACTTAAACTCAATTACTGTAGCCGTTCAGAATGAGAAAAAAAAAAAATACCAAGACGAAAAAATAACAGAAAAAAAACACCCGGACGTATCAAGCAGTGAATAAAAAATTAAAAGATCTGAATAAAAATAGAGATGAAGCGTATCAAATATTTATTTTTTTTTCTGGGCAACAAAGGACTATAATACATTGACAGGCATGGGAACTATTGCCAGCACATGTCTATACAATACAGCTAAAACCGCCTCCAATTTTGGACATTATCGGACATAACAAGATATC
Organism: Naso annulatus; assembly: GCA_029783625.1. Taxonomy (NCBI): domain Eukaryota; kingdom Metazoa; phylum Chordata; class Actinopteri; order Acanthuriformes; family Acanthuridae; genus Naso; species Naso annulatus. The sequence continues at coordinate 14,800,433 of JAPZDX010000013.1, read as the reverse complement.
AGGTGGTCCCAAAAAATGGTTTTTTTTGAATGTCTTCCAACATTTAAAAAAAGACAATATTTCCATTTATTGCTTTTATGGTGCTTCAAGGAGAGAACAAGAGGTGAAACGTATTCTGATTGGCACAACACATAAAAGCTTGTATAAAAACGAAAATAGAAACACAAAAACAAAAACAAAAAACAAAAAAAAAATCGTTCTCCTCAGGGTCTCACTTATGCTCTGTCTCAATTTAAAAAACTGAATAAGGATGATATATATAGAGAGAGAAATGGAAGTTTATTTCTATTAAATTTGTTCACTTGCTTCAATGTCGCCTCAACATGCTACAAGAGGGCTGAATTGAAATATCCCAGAGAAATAAAAATACCCCAAACTTCTGTTTTCTAAGAACCATAAAATCACATGAAGAACTAACCGAATATTCAAACCCACTAAAACAGGAGGCACCAGATAAATAAAAAAGAAGTTTCAACAGACGCACCATATTTACAATTCCCATTAAATTACACATAAATAAATATATACATACATGAACACTGATTCCCTTATATAACCGTGAATCGTGTTGGAATTCAAAAAGTTCAAGTTGGTCGCTTGGAGAGAGAGTGAGAGAGTCTACAACTGAAGTCATGACATGGAGCTCTGTGGAATTTCTCTTTGTTTTTCAAGTTTATTATTCACAATACTGATAAGAATTCGTCCTCTTTTAGCTTCGTTTTTGTCACAATCGTAAAATTCAGATATAGAGGGGTCGCTGGATTTCAGTCCATCTCGCTGCAGCTCATAAAAAATAAGGGGAGTACATAAAAAGTCCTCTGAGCCGAGGCAATACACCTTTTCCTCGCCCTGGAGCTGTTCCTATGCAGCAGTTTTTTTTCTCTTTTCTTATTTTTATTTTTTTCTTGTTAAATAACATTTCGTTTGGGCCAGGTGTTGGAAGAAGAAGATGATTCTTGCGTCGTTTTCCCAGTGAATCCAAAGTGGGAGGTGAAAACAAAACATGTAAAACCGCGCAAGATCAGGAAGTGGCACGTTTAATTTTATCAATAGTATTTATAAGGTATTTATAATATTTATATTGGATGGGTGGGGGCCGGGGCGAGGCGGAGGGGTGTGGGTCGGTGTAGAAGAAGGGGCCCTGGGGTTTGGCCCTCGGTGAAGGTGGGATGGAAACATCACTTTCTGTGCTTCTCGTCTTTGTCTCCGCCTTTAGTGCCGTTATCTGAGTGACTGTTGGGGTTGTTGTTGAGGTACATTTTGTCCATGGCTTTGATAGCCTCGGTCAGATAGTTCTGCAGGGCCGTGACGGCCGCGCACAGCGCCGGGGTCCCGAAACCGTGCGAGATTAGACTGAAGTGGGTCAAACAGCTCTGGATTCCCGGTTCAAGAATGGGCTGCGGCCGTGAGTTTCCCAGCGGCGAGCGGTCCTGGGACAGCAGGTCTGTGAACTCTTTGCAGACTTGCCTATAACAGAGAAAGAGAGCGACCATTTAACGACCAAACCAGAATATGTACAATCCCAGCATAGATTTTAATGCCTTGATAAAAAAGAAATCAATCTGGACACACTGCAAAAAATAGCCATTTTGAAATCAGTCAGCCCTGCAGGGACCTGAGCTGTTCATTTCAAATGTTCTCAAAGCAAAGGAAATGTGAGCAGCCACTAGGGTGAGACAAGTTCTCTCTTGTTCTCTTGCTTCTTTGCAAATCAACTTATTTTGATCATTTTTATAGCTTAGCAATTGTTGGTGGACAGCTTTGTTTTCATAAATCAACGCATTTCTTTATAATAAAAAAAAATGTCCTGCAGGTACAAACAGGTAGAGGTTAATATTTCAGCTCAGTGGCAGGATGTTTTACTTTTAATAAAACATTTAATTTAATTTTTAAGAGAGAAAAAATGACTCAGATTTCCTGTCGATTTTTTTCTTTTTTTTTCCTTTTTTAATTTTTTTTTTTTGGAGCCTTTCACTCGCTGGTTATCAACGGTTAACCAACCAAATAACAAACAAAAACTTGAATTTATGGTTTTGTTTGATTGTTTTTTGCTCATTCCAAAGTTTTAGCTTTCCTTCCTGTAATTTAGCTGCGATTCCAGAAGTCTTTCATCTTTTTTTTCTGTGCTTTCCTTTGCTGAGTTCTGATTTAGGAAGCCTTTGAGTACTCTTTGTCATGTTTATTTGGTGTGTCTGTCCCCTCTGTTAGTGTTTCACTGTTTTTTATTTGCCAATACAGATGCCCTCCTCTGGTTTTGCTGCAAAACAAAACCACCTACGGCTACAAATAAAGTCACCTGACCCTCCTTTACGCAGTCCACTATGAATTTGTGCAAAATATTTTACAACGTAGGCTCCCAAAAAAAAAAAAAAAAAAAAAAAAGTATCGTGCCGTTAAAAGGTGAATTAACACGGATCTACTCTTCATTTAATGGTAGGCCTACTGGCATTTTAGTAAGACTTTAAAAAAGCCTGTAATAAACGGTTATTGCTGCAGCTGTTTGATTACAGCGGCCATCATCAATATTAAATGCAGGTTTCTGCGCCTCTATGCCTTTTAAAGGAATGTTTCAGTTAACGCAGACTAAAAATAACCAACACCAATGGCAGCGCTGGATGGGAACCAGCTATGTGTCAATGTCACTGAAATCACAATGATCACAACAAATCAACACTGCGTGTGGATGAGGAACAGCCTCAGTCAACACTTCAGCAGCAGTGCACTCAGGCTAACTGTACCTGCGCTTTTTTCCATTAAGCTATAATTCATAATGTCAGACAAAATCACGTGTTTCTAGGAAATTATATTAAGTGTGGTTAAAAATCAATGATTGGCAGAAAGGTTTATTAACATTTAAAAACTGTATGGCTGAAAAATATATGATTTAATATAAGGCTGGCTAATTATTGGCAGTTTTTATCATGGCATAAAGTGGCCAATAAAATTCTTTATTTGTTTGAAAAGCAGGAAAAATGTGTTGAAAAGTGTAAAAAATTGCATTTTAGTAAAGTGTGTGTGTGTGTGTGTGTGTGTGTGTGTGTGTGTGTGTGTGTGTGGGTGTGTGTGTGGGTGCTCATTTTACAGTTCACACACACACACACACACAGTGGCACCACAGACGGCGCTACATCCGGTATGACACACTGAAATGTGATAATAGCACTTACTTCGTGGCCAATAGCATGTTTTTTCTTTGGACTTGTTCGTTTGGGTCGGAATGCTGACGGTTTACATATTCAGCTACTGCCTTGGCTGGAAACTCGGTCTCGCATACATAACCAAAATCCCTGGCAAGATGTACCGCTTCGCCTGAGAAAGAAAAGGAAGAAAGAAAAAAAAAAAAAACATGAGGATGAACGTGTTTGCTTATTAAATATGGTTCCATCCAAGTCAGAGCAGTTCACACTCCCTGATTAATGTGATCTGAGCGGAGCGTCCACCCTGTTTGTGCGCTCAGACAGCGGGGTTAAGACACCTGTGCCTCCCCAACAGCACTAATGATGATGACAACAACAATAATAGCCTCGAAACAACAATAAAACAACCCCGGGAGCTGCCAGTGCGCGTCAGGCTCCCTCCTTCATACCGTGAGAACGCTTGAATATGGAGGAGAAACAATAAGTGGATATGAAATATAGAAGGAGCGTCATGCTTAGCACCATGTCATTGATTACCAATGCTTGCACATTATTGAAAGTCCAGCAGATCACACAGGCATGGGGAAGCAATTTTAAAGGGCTATAGCCAAGCCTATTCTCTCTTTACATAGGCCTACTACAGCTGAGAATTACATGTCTCATTCCGTCCGAGCCTGAGCTCGCCTCTCTTGTTGGTTGACATTTTTTCCCCTAAGTCTTTGGTTTTAATTTCCTGAAGCAGTTGAGTTTTTACTGCGGGGCTTCCTGCCCATAAGCCTCTGCTCCGGAAGAACGCATGCACCAATTAGCATCAAAGCTCAAGTCCAGTAAACTTGTTTCCATAAAATGGAGCGGATCATAAACAATGACAGCGCTCCAGAACACGCAGCGTCCCCTCACCATGTCACCGGCCATCCACCCTCCACGTGCCACCACCCAGAATTATTCATCTCTCCGGGCTCATTACAGTACAGCGCCAGATTTTCTCCGGAGCGCCATGAACGCTGCATTCGGCCCTTTTCTGCAATGATTAACAATGACCAGTGAACCATCGCAGGCTTTCACCTTTACAAACCCAGTGCACACCAAATACCACCGCGCTGAATAATAAGGTTCAACTCTGCGAGCAAAATGGATTTATTCGCGTTAAAGACAGCTTTTCAGCGCAGCATAATTGACTAATCTATTCTTAAATGGGCCCAAATATATATCCTCCGATAGGTCAGCGCTGTGCCATTTGCATGCANNNNAGAAAACCTCATCGGAAGGCAAAACATTGGAGGCTCTTAACGAAAGAATTGAGTCACCATTAAGGATCAGCCCTGCGCAGCCATGCCCAGGCCTGTATTATTGTTTGAAACAATGCAGGGTTAATAAATCAATCGACTTCTCATCCATGAGGTGAAACAGCTCAGCGGTGCCCAATAAACAAGCAACACTCAATAATTAACTGGACTTCAACACAAATTCATCCAGTGTTTAAACTAGGCCAGCCGTGGACCTGCAAGTGTGCTCCTGAAAGCGAAGCTGCAAAGCCACTAGAATTACCAGCACCCCTCTCTCCCTCTCTCTCTCTCTTTCTCTCCCTCTCTCTCTCTTTCTCTCCCTCTCTCTCTCTCTTTCTCTCTCTCTCTCTCTCTCTCTCACACACACACACACACACACACATCCTTCACGCTTTATTACTTGCGAGGCAAAGTCGGTCCACATTACACGGATGAGCGCATATGCTGATTTTCAACACAGAGAAAGAAAGAGAGTGAGAGACAGGGGAAAAAAAAAAAAACTCCCGGTTTGCAAGCACCTGATATCGCGGGAGCAACAAGAGTGGGAACGTGATTTACAGCACCCGACTTACCTTCGACTAGTGACGTCAGCAAGGTGACGTTGGCCGCCTTGCGTCTGCCCGCAGGTAGATTCAAGCCGATTTTATCCAGCTTCTCCCTTAAGGATCTTCCTCCGTTCTTAGATTTGGCCCTGTGGCAGCAAAACAAAGCAGAATTTCTAACTTAGCTACTAAATTTTACATTGAGGAGAGAAAACTTGAGATTTTGACAACACTTTGCATAATGCATACTCGTGTGTGCGTGTCAGCCAGTGGGCTACGTGCGGTTAAGCTCTTTTTTTTATTCCCCCGATAATTAAAGGTGAATGGGCTGAATTTCTCTAGCTGTATACCATCCACTACATCCTTATAATACAGGCTACAAGTAATATTAAGGAGCGCACCCTCTTCTGTGGCAGACAAATACTGAACAAAATGAATAAATAAAGCCCTACTTAATAGGCAGTGCTATTACGAGCTGCGTGTCTGCAGCACTTCAGTAGACAGTTCACTGGAGACCAGTGTTTTCATGTGTAATGCCTTCACTGGGCCTATAGAGCTGGGGTTGAAACAGACTAGGCCTACATTAATTTGAGAGAGAGAGAGAGAGAGAGAGAGAGAGAGAGAGAGAGAGAGAGAGAGATCCAGTGCGCTAGGGAAGTTAATATGGAATTTAACAGACCCCTCCTGCTTTAAATGCAGG
>JAPZDX010000013.1:14770827-14785348 GCA_029783625.1 Naso annulatus | reverse complement strand
ACCGCCAACATCATTACTTCTTTACAGAAAGCTACTCCGCTATTGTGAGCCTCATTATTTATTTATCCACTGTTTATTTCTAATACATACTTATGTGGACCCCTCCGGCCAGGAGCGAATGAGCTCTCCCTCCCTCACACACACACACACACACACACACACACACACACACAAAGCAGAGGAGAGCAACACGTGCGCTCACATAGGTGATAATGGTCAAAGCTTTAGTTCAAAACACCTTTTTTATCTCTTCCAAGTATCTCACGGAGTGTGTGCAGGCGGACTGCGGGCGGGGCGCACAGACTTACGGTGTGTGTCTCTGGCAGACAGCTGCATGGATGACTGTCTCACTACACCCGACACTTAAGCCTATATTAGCCTAATAATAGTTAATGCACATATTAGGCAAACTAAAAAAAAATAATAATAATTTTTCACACTCTTTTGCAATAGATTGTTTTTTGTTTTTTTCTGGTGTTAATATTTACAACAAGCCGTCATGTTTGACTTCAAAGGCGAACACATTTTTAACTGCACGCACAAAACCTGCAGCTACAGACCAGCACCGGACAAAAGAGAGGGAGATGGAGTGTGGGGTCAGAAATATTGTTGGGGGCTCCGCGCTCTGAGGCAGGAGTGAGCGTTAAAGCAGAGCTGTCTGACGGTGGGTTCCTCTCAGACAAGAGCGGGGTCCCTTTTGAATATCCAGCCTGTTTGTCTAAGGCTTGGTTTCAACCACTTCCACCACAGCACCAAGCCTCCGGCGAAAATCAGCCTCCTGTTAATAGGTAGCCTACCGACGACGGCTGTACCTCAGGCACTTTGTGCAGGAAGTCATATAGACAAATTACACACAGTTATTATTATTATTATTATTATTATTATTATTATTATTATTATTATTATTATTATTATTTGGCCATTTAGGTATTTTTATATTTTTGTTGGCTGTGTATTTATGCTCCGCGTCTTATTACAAAAATTCAAAATTGCCAAGACAAAACCGGATGTTCGTGCGCTTGTGCGTCTCATTGTTAAAGACGCTTCTCTCCTCGTTGTTTTGTTTGGTTATAAGACGAATTCATCGATCCCCAAGTTATAAAAATGCATGAAAACTATCTTAAAATATGCTCGGTTTGATTTTCCACTAAGACTTTTGGCTGCTGACTCGCAACAGCTGGATGTGCCTGCTGAGGACAGTAATCCCCGTCATCAAGGTACCGGACGTGTGTGTCTGCTGAGTGTGAGGGCTTCAGGTGCGCTGAATGAAAGGCTGCTCTCCGAAGAAGATGGATTGTATTCTAGCGCCACCTTGCTTCAGCAGAGGGGCGATGACGCGCCGCCGGTGGATTTAAGACAATATTGCAGGTGATTAAAACCAAATGTGAGTTTATGCGCAGTGAGCATTCCGGTAAGTGAAACTGCCGAACCGATGCCAGTCAAGAAAAAAGCAGGTGGTCAAAAGGAACATGTGGAAATTAGTTAATTAGCCAATAAAATATGGCCAAGGGTCAAAATTCAGGCAAATGTCAGGTTTATTTAAGCCCATCGCTTGACCACAACTTATGTGGACGCCTTTCTGAAGCCAGTTTCTTGACTTTAATCCGCCTGTCTGTCTCCATTAACTTCAATCACACTTCCAAGACGAAACCTGCCCATTTTCGTTGTCATCAAACAACACGGCTCCGTTACTGAGAGCGTAGTCCCGATGCAGTGAGAGGCGATAGCCCATTGTCGGCGATTTGATCTGCTTCTGTGGGGACTTTTTTTTCCCTGAATGTCAAGCAAAACAAAGTTTGAATCGAACTGAGGTTTAAAAAAAAAAAAAAAAGTTAAAGCCTGCCATCACTGGGATATGGTTTAAAAACACAATTTAATCTAATCCTGTGGTGCCATCTTGCGGTTGTAAAAATAAAATCCAGCTCTTTGAGGATTGTCAACGGTGCTGGACGGCTTCATTACCACATAACTGAATGTAATGTGACTGCTATGATGTGACTCTTGAATTAGCAGATGATGATGATGATGACGATGGTGATGTTTTTTGTAAGGGTAATTCTTGCCACCGTCAGTGTCCTACAGCAGGGGTCTTCAACATTTTTTCAGCGCAGGGACCCCTTGATCGATAAACAGAGCAGGGACCCCCAGTTTAAAACAAAAGAAGAAGAAGAAAGGAAGACAAATAGAAAAAGTGCTGCGTTTTAAGACGAGCCAACAGTTATTAACCTATTTCATACTCAGTCATTATCAAATTTGTAAAAAGTAGTTTATTATTGCCCATTAATATTAGACTTTACTTTTAATTGAGTTAACTCAGTATATTTTTTTGTCCAAATTTCAAAAAAATTCCCAGATATAAATTATTTTGACGAAACATTTTAATTGGTTTGGGGAACCCCCTGAAGCACCTCCACAGACCCTCTTAGTGGTAAAGTGGTTTTTAATTTTTTTCCCATAAATTTTTTTAATAAGTGTTAAATTCTACACTCAGACAGACTCACTTATGTCGAGTGTTTGGTCAGTAACATGGGTCCTCCGCTCTGTCCTACACAGAAAAGACATTTTCTGGTATCCCTTACCCACTCTCATCCAATCAGGAGAGAGGATTCCAGAAATGTATTTTGGGCTTACTGCAGGACGGAGAGACTATGAGAGCCACATTATTGACCAAAGTATATTATCAGCGATGGCTGTCAGAATGTGGAGCTATTTAACACTTAGCTATTTTAACAAAGTGTAAATCACTTACAGTACCTTTAATAAACAACGAAAGTCCCCATATCAGATTACTTAGGGCCAATTACGTTAAAATAATTGTCTGTTGCCCGGTGAACAGCGTGGAAACAGAAGGAAAAGTTTTACTCAAAGGTTCCAAATCAGTTTTAGGAGGTAGCAGAGTAAAATTATAGGCCACACCAAACATTCTGATTATATCAAGCATGGTAATTAATTAATCATTAATGCACACATACATTTTATTACCGTAATTTTTTTAAGCTGCTCCATTTTTCTTCAGACATTTAGCCTAATAAACATAAAAAGCCCATTAGAAATGCAGGCTCTCTTTTTAAAGCCATAAACATCACAAAAAGGAGCAGTTATGCAGGCTGTGTTTAACAAGACTTACAGGTGTGCTTGACATTGCTGCTGCGTTCATGATAATAGGAATTTTTATTATTATTTGTTAATATATATATATATATTTTTTTAAAAAAATAATAATTATGACCTCTGCCCTCACTAGGAGTCCGATGTTTGGAAATAAATGCAAACATATACACATGAACCCTTCCGAGAGCATGTGAGGCTTCAGCAGCAGCTGGTGTGTTAGTAAGAAAAAATGACAGTTATGAAATTAAAAAAAAAACAAACAAATCTTATCACATTTTAACTTGTAGCCTGTTAAAAACAGTCAAATGTAGCCCGTACTTCCCTCATTTACATTTCCCCCGTTTATTTTAAGTATTTATATGTGCATTTGCTAACAATTATTAGGTTACTTGTAGAATTTCCGCCTCTCATGAGCGCAGCACCTCGCAGCCGCACGTAAGAACACTACATTTCCCATCAGGCACCCTGTCGTGTGTTGTGTGCGCCGGTAATTAGTGCTCGGTGGAGAACTGGCTTAGAGACAGAGGACAAATTTCAGAGGCAAGGTTGTATGTTGTCATGTTTGCACTGAAGTTGTCTCAAAAGACGTTTAATTCTTTAATATTTCAGCCTACGAACAATAGCGTAGCACGTATTTATAAACAGTTTATACGAGTGCGTTCAGTGGCTGCTGTAAGCTTGCTAGTAACGTTAAGCGCTGCGTGCGTGTTTTATCAGCAGTAATGCTAGTTTGTGCTCATGCTAAACCTGTGTACATCGGTTGGCCTTATCTAATAAACCACACACATACACACACACACACACGCCCATCAGTGGGGCCACAATGTAACGACATTTGGTCCAAAAACGGTGAAGCGCTGCAGTGTGTCGGCGGGAAAATGCTGCAGATGTTTGTCTGTCTTCTGTTGCCTCAGCTAGTTTTCTATAACTCCTCCGTGTTGCAGCATTCAGACAGTAAAGTTTCTTTAAGTATTTTGGAATCTGTAAGTAATTTTAGGTTCATAACAAGAGGTCGGTGGAGTTTAACTGTTGCCGTGTGTCTAGAGTTTGTTCGCTTACTTACATGCTGTGACCCTGACAGGTGTCCAACATGTCTGTGGACTGGGTGGGATATGGATACGCAGCCCTCGTCGCATCCGGAGGAGTCGTTGGTTATGTGAAAGCAGGTATGGGATTCATGTATGAAAGAGGCGGAAGGTGTGTTAATGTTCCTGAGACCTTTTAGAGGACATTTTATTTTATTTTACTTTATTTTATTTGTTTACTTGTGTTTTTTTAATAGGCTCTACTGCTGTCGTGTTCCTGCTTATTTTATTTAAACATCGCCGCATCACTGAAAAGTATAAAAAGTATAAATTCGTTCCTCATGTAGACATGTCCCGGAAGTAGAATTAGGCCGATAACCTCAGTCTTTTTTTTTTCTTTTTTTTTAATAGGCTTTATAAGGTTTTTATAAGCTGTAGGACCTGCACAATTATATTTTTTTACATTAATTCAACACAAAAATATTAAAAAGTCCTTATTAACTATAAAAACACAATTTAATGTCGTTCATTGCTTTTTCTTAGTTTTCTGAAGGATTAACCAAACAGTGGCCCAATTGAGCTAATGTTACTCTGTTATTTTTTTCATGTCCACAAGTGTCCATGTTCATTCAATTATTTTCATGCACAATAACATTCAAATATTTTATCTTCCAAAACAGAGCAGTTTATGCATGTTTTTCAGTCATTTAGATGTCAGCAGGTGCATGTGTTGACCGGCTGAGTGTTGTCTCTTCCAGGCAGTGTCCCCTCCCTTGCTGCTGGTCTTCTCTTCGGTGGCCTGGCAGGCTTTGGTGCCTACCAGATCTCCAGTGACCCCAGTAATGTCTGGGTGTCCCTCGGTTGGTATACTGAGAATGAATTTGCAGTGGATTGTTTCTCTATGGGGACAGACTAAGAATAAGAACAGTGATGTGTTTCTGATGTCAACACTTGCAGCTACATCAGGAGTCCTGACGGGCGTCATGGGAAAGAGGTTCTACGGATCGAGGAAGTTCATGCCAGCTGGCTTGATGGCTGGAGCAAGGTACCAATCATCTTACGACTGCACTACTTTCACATGCATATTCAAATTCTGAAAGAAATAACACTGACAGCTGTGTCAGCCTGTAATAAGTACCACTACTGAGGCAAAAGAGCTCATGGTATGAGTTGCATGTTTTCACGATGACCAAACTTTGGATCAATTGGATCTTTGCTGTAAAACTGGGACGCGACTCAATATTTCTATATCTGTGAGCTAAAAGTCAAGAACATGGGATGTGATATTTCTTTCTTTCTCTCTCTCTGTCTCACAAAAGCATGGCATTTTATTGTTTGTTCGTGTAGTCTTAAGTGGTCTGTGCATGAAGTTTGATGTTATGGTCTCGTTCCAGTCTTCTGATGGTGGGGAAGCTCAGCTTGGCATTGCTGCAGAAACCCCAGGAGTCCTAACAGAGGGAACATTTTGGCGTGTCCTGTCAGCATTTGTCATTTACAGTTCAACGTTAATGTCATTTTGTAAAAAACCTTAACATAAGTGTACATCTGAGGATGAAATATACCTTGTTTATATAACAGTAATGGTTGTCGCGTCTTTTTTGAATGAATGCAACATGAACTTTCAAGTATTTATTCGTATAAAATTTTTACAAAATGTTCAGTTAAGTCATTGCATAATACAAAGAGGAGTGCAATTTTGTTATGTCATCAGAATAAGTTAATATAAATGTTTTTATAGCCATTACACAGTTTTTAACGAGTTACCTTTGTTAAATAAAAGCAGATGGATTATAGCGTTGCAGGAAACTGTTAATAAATGACTTTACGCTTTGTCATCAGTCATAAAACAACACTTGACAATAAAAGCTAGATTAAAAAATGCTACTTTAGTTAAGTTAAATCCTACTCATAATATCTCAATACCAACAGTAGAATTGGCTCACACTGGGTTCTTCAGGAATACAGTGGGATTGCCTTGCAGTCCCTGTCAATCAAGGTTCAGCGTCATGGCAACAGTCGTCAAAACAAAGAGACTCCATGCATGTTTTTTGTTAGATCCTACAAGCTGTGGCTCAATGGAAACAAAATGATTTGTGGCATAAAATGTCTCCTAGAAAGAATGGGATGTTTCACAAACTGTATCATTGCAAGGAGCTCCCTATTGGATTTTATGAGGATGTAATTTGTATCAGGGAACATACAGCATTTCCTCCAGGTCTGAGTTTGAGTGTGGTTAAAGTTCTGCTTTGAGCGATTGTCCTTTGTCAAAGATGTGCACCACCGGGCGACGCAGCTCGACAAGCAGTAGAAGCTGCACCACCTTCTCTCGGAACTACCGATTTCCACCATATTTGGATGTCCAGTCCACCCTGCCGTGGACAGGCTGCACGGCCGGAGCTCTGGTCAGGAGATTCCCAGAGGCTTTGCCCAGGGCTGAGTAGCTGCTCCCCTTCATCTGAGTCCTGTCTGCCCTCCTCTTCCAGCCGTCATAATCTGAAGGAACATGCCAGTCACTTCATCTGTCTCCCATTCAGTATATAAATTATTTTGACACAAGTCACGTTCACATTAGATAATTAAAAATGGGCTTTGTTTTCTAAAAGCATTGAAAGTAATGATGAAACTGTTTTTTTTCTGCAAAAGCAAAATTTATGGACAAGGAGATTAATCCACAAGCCCGGATTTGTTCCTCTAAAGAAATAAAAATGACATAAGCACTAACCAAAAATCAACCTCACAGCAACTATTACAAAATGCAGTTACCTTCACTACTTTCACTCAGTGATGCGTTGGATATGGGCTTGATCTTTGCAGATTTTGTTTTGTCTTTTTTATTATCAGGAGAGGAAGAAGGATTGACTGAAAGAGTGAGGAAAGAGGGAAAAAAAAATAGTCGCAGTGAGTGAGTTCAGGTGGAGATACTGCAAGTGAGAAACTGGAAGCAGAATGGAGAAAAGGCCTGAGGATTAGGGAGAGTCTGGCGGGGCATCGTGTTCGAGTACCAACGACCATATAAGAGAGCAATTATTCTAACAGGATACCAAAACAGTATTTGCTCAAGATTAAGATTCAGTGTGAGTGCAACCATTTAAACTGGTTAAGTGGGGACGTGGGGAGATTATCTGATCCAAAAGTATCAAGAATTATTTTGTTAGCTTTACATAGATGGAATAAAATCTTACTTGTGTGCTGGCCGGCCAAGGGGGCAAGCTGGATTCTCTGTCCTACTGAGCCCACCTCTTTCTTCTGGAATGAGGGCATGTAAGCGCCAGAGAGGTTGTATTTGGTGCTTACAAAGCTCCCTAAAAGAGAACACAGCAATATTTTATTTGTCTTTATTTTATTATCATACCTTGTATTGTTACTTTCTCCAGGTACCCAACCAGAATGAGCTTGCAGTCAACAAAGTACTGGCTTAAATAACGTGCACTTTTTAAAAAACACAAAACCATGCAAATGCAGAAATCTTAAGCAAATACACCTAACAGATGTTTTCTCGCATGGCTTCAATCATTTGCGTGAACGTGTGTGAAGAAGCTCCTGCATATGCAACGGCTTCTGAGGGCCCAAACAGTAACTAAGACCAAGCGATTGAAGTCATTCAACTTTTTCATGGCGACTGCCTCAGTCTGCTTCAGCAGCACTCACAGATGGTTATCAGTATAATTAGTGAAGAGCCTCATTGTTCCCTTGTGAAGATGTTGTGGTTGTAGTGCAATTTACCAACTATTTAGCCACTGGAGTTCTTAGTTCTCTACTAACACTGTATATTTGTACCCTTGTCTCCTGCAGAGTCTTTCCAGCTGCTTTTCTTTCACATGTTAAGTTGCTGGCTGAATAGCAGAAGGTGCCACACTAGCTAAACTACAATGTTTACACACAAAAGGGCTTTAGCATGACAAGGAGCTTAGGTGTGACATAACTGAATGTGACTGTAAATACAGCTCAACAGTTCAGGTAAAGTCGTCTTAATTAAATACCTTTGGAGAGGTCAATTTTCTCCAGTACTCTCTCTTTAACAACAGTTTTCTCTGGTGGGCTTTCCACAGATTTAGAGGCTTTCTCCTCTAGACTCACAGCAAAAAAGCAGACGTGGCGGAAATATTCATGCAATCAGAGAGAAAAATAGAAATGGTTGAAAAAAGGGAGAGAAAAAATATCACACACATATGAGAGAAAGGAGAAAAATTAAATTCAATGAGCAACAGTTGAGTAGTAGCTGAACAAAGGGTGGAAAAGGGTAGCGTTAGGAGGAGGGAAAATGAACAGTTGGTTCAGTTGAGAGCCATTTAAGGAACACGATCTTCCACCAACCGTCTTAAACTCATGAATAAGCAATGGAGAGGGACAGACAAGGTGAAGGACGAGAGGGAAGGAGGGAGCACAGCGGGAGCCCATATTGTGTGTCTGTCTACATGACAATGATTTATAGAGGTGTTCCATCCACAGTCGCAGACTCACGGCTTTGGTTAACAGCCCCGTAACTACTGATCAGGAGATAATAGCTGCATCGCTGGCAATTACAGCTTTTGTGTCACAGAGAGATCAGGCCAACATTATGCAACAGTGGGTGACACTGACAGTCGCCAGGTTTATCTGAATAAGCAGGTCTATTGCTTAATGTTGTAGCCAAACACAATGTTATAAATTCTTCACACAAGAGTTGTTTTTGCTGGAAGAGTTAAAAAGTTATTTTTGCCTTAGACTTCTGTCAGTCTGCATATTTCATCTGATATTTGTAACGTCCACAGTGGGTAAAATATGTCATTTATCATCAACAGTTGTGTTCTGGTAAAGGGTGAAATAAACAGTGAAAATGAGTCAAACAGTCACAAAAGAATCAAGGCACAAAACAGGAACTTACATTAAAAAAAAAAAGCCTTGATTTGTCTTTTCTTTTGTGACAAATTTGTTTTGGATGCCGAAATTTACCAATAATGAGGAAAATGTTCATGAACATCCTGGGACAGCCGGTCAATTCCTCTCTACATGACGGGGGCTCTAGTTGTTGTTCTGTTAAATATGTTAGACGTGATTTCCTGTGGACACCTGAGCTCCATCCACTGCACACGACATGAAACCTCTTTAACGCCTCTTGATAAGACATCAGTTCTCACCTGCGTTGGCTCTGCTGACAGATAATCCTCCTCCAATAGGAGCAAGCGGTTTATTTGCAGTGTTGGATGAGTTCTCCCACAGGTCCCGCAGTGTCATACCACTCAGCTCCTTTTCCCCAGAAGAAGTCTGATTCTTGCTGATCAACCCTACAGCAGAAGATATTATGAGATAATAAAGAGCATGAACACTAAAATCAACACGTTGCATTTTAAGGAAACTGGTAAAGCTATACGACTGAATCAATAATCGGACTGCTGTACTGTTCACATTACTGGAAGTCATTTTGTTTACACATTACATGACTGAAGAGCAGCATGGGGTCACACTACAAGATCTATAATCACCAGTGAGTCTTGCTGGTCATTTTGTTTTATGAGAAATGATGTGGTCCAAGTTGTTTGTATGTAATTTGTGGTGAAAAAAAAAAAAAAAAAAACGAAAGATGCACAGGCAGCAGAGGCAGAAAGGATTGTCTGTTCTGGAAAGAGAGCTGGAGGTAAATAGATATTTTTGCAATGAAAATATTTAGATGTGTGCTTTTATTGTGGTGGAGCAAGGGCTATAAGGTTGAATACTGATTCCCTGACACGACCAGATTATAATGCTCGAAATTTTGCTTTGCATTTTCAAGGCATCTGCAAGTTCTGGGATCACGTCTTTGAACAGTTCACACACAGCAGTCTGATTTATGTTTAATCTGTGGCTTTTGTTGGTGAATTGCAATCTCCGGAAACTGTAGGTGACTGGAAAACAAAGGCTATAATCCTGTAATGTCGTATGTCGTATTGAGTGGAGTCGGTCGCTGTAATGCTTGCAACACAAATCGCAAACTTTCAATGAGGGCCTTCATCACTCAGTCACAAGACAGCCAAGAGACGGAGTAAATGGAGAGCGCCGGTCACACAAGTAAATGCATTTTGTAGCAAAAACTGATTGAGTTAGATTAATCAGATGATTGAGATTTGCATTTGTGAACTAGATTATGTGACAGTCTGAGGTTGTCTTGACATAGCAACTGTCATTCAGGACTTCTACAAACAGGACATTTCTCACATAAACTATTTTTCAAAAGATAATTAGATTTATTAGCAGTCATGCTGGACAATTAAATCAACTGACAGAGATAAAACTGATGTTATAAATACATTTCCATGTGAGCATAAGAGGGCAAAACGATATAAAACCATAAAAAGAGTGGAAAAATTGTTTGTGTAGAACTGTCACAGTGACCTCTTTCCAATTACAAGATGACCTGATTGGCTCTTGGTCGGGTAATCTCACCTGGCAAGTATCGAGACTGGCTCAGGTAGTGTTGCCGTGCGGCAGATCCTGGGAGATTAGAGTCCATTTGGCCAATCTTTACATTGTTGGGTAACTTCGTAACTGTGCTGAAGGTATACAGTGGTTTCTGCTCCTTTGGCCTGAAAACAGAAACCAAACACTAAAAGTTAAGAACTAAAAAGCACCACATTTTCATATAATTGTTGAATATGAGCACTACTCCTACGGCTGATGTGCATTTATAAATTCATTAAATATTTTAGACACACTCAGAAGAAAATATTCCGTGCACATACAGTATATATATATATATTTATAAACTATCAGTCAATAATAAAATGCTTCAAAAGAAGATATTCGACCACTGTCTTAAATAATTCATGATGCATGAGGAAGCTAAAATTCGCACACATTTTTAGGATCCTGCAATGCAGTGAAAACCTCGGTGTCGACGCTTGAGTATTTGCTGTTAATCAGTTCTGCTCAGACATTCCAGCACTTACTGTGGGCGGTGCTCCTTAGGGCTCCTCTCCTCCTCTGCGTTCCCCAGGCTGGGTTTCTTAGAGTTGGAGGCGGCGGTTTCTGACGGGTCAGATTCCTCCCAGCTATCTGAGGTCCTGGCCACAGTTTGGCCCCAGCGACGACGGCCACTCTTCAGCGCCCCCATCCCGCCAACACCGACATTGTTCTCACTGCCAAACGATGCTGCTCTCTGCAGAGGACGGAGCAACGGGCATCCACACAAACTGTCATGCTTTCATTTATGAAATCTCTCTTATTAAGTTGTTTCCAAATCTCTGCTTCCTTCATTGTTGTGCTTCCTTTATAAGTAGCATTCTGACAAATCCAAGGACGTCGATTCTTTTGCATAATCTCTGGTGCTTTCATTCTTTCAGGTTATTAAACATAAAATACAATATGAGTAAAAAAGAATCTGATTTGCTCAAAGACACTCACTGCATGGCTGAGGTTTAATGGTTTACTCTCAGTTTGGGGAAGGGGCTGGAGAGGCTGATGATGCTGCTGGTTCCTGGAGGAGGATGTGGAGGCTTTGGACTCGGAGGAGGACTGCTGGGGATCAGTCTTGGACTCTGAGATCTGCTTCTGGGCCGGCGGCCTGGCCTGGACCTTCTTCACTTCCTGGCTCTGAGGACGAGGCCCTAGGATCTGGCCTACCTGGAAGTACGGGTAACGCAGGGCCTAGGAGAGAGGGAGAGGAAGGAAACACAGATGGCTGTTGTGTTCTTCTTAATATTCTGTATGCATCGCTGAATGAAGATTTCTTCAACCTTGTGCACTCCACAACACTCGAGTAAAGGACTTGAAACAATGTACAACAGTCATGTAAACAACATGAACCACACAGACTAAAACCTTTGTTTAATACTGCAGTCAAACAACTACTCTTTTTGCTGAATATGTTTAATGAATCCAAATTGCTCTCTTAGAAACAGCTAAAACTAGCTGTGCTCCGACACCTGGGAGCTTTGTAAGCAGCGAAATGGAAAAGCAGTGTCACTCCCACTGGAAAGGAGTTTCCTACTCAGGGACCACAGGCTAATTCGGCTGTCTCACAGGAGTTTAAATTATGTTTAAGTACATGATGACCATGAGTTATATATAACGTGAAACAGAGCACACCAGCAGGGGTGGAACATTCAGCAGACGCAGAAGGAGCAAAGTGTAACTGAAGCTCTACTTAAATCACTAAGATTAAGATGCTAATGCAGTATCAGTGTTGGAGCTGATAATGTGCTCGTAATGGTGAGTGTTGCAGCATATTTTTCAGGTATAAACAAAACATATGTCCACACATAGAGAATCTAGATAGAAGAATTCAGAGGCACATAGCAAAAATGGTTCTTATGCATAACAGACCTTTAAACTCTACTTTGAGTCTCTGACTCGTCTACCTGTACAGCAGTGGGTCTTTTTTTGGGGTCCCACTGCAGCAGATCCTTCATCAGGGTGATTGCTTCATTGCTGGCATTAGGGATGAGGGTCTTCAAGTGGGTCGGCACACACTGGGGGAAGCGAAAATTCATGGCAGAAGCCAGCTGGTAGCCCTCCGGCCAGTCCGTCTAAGGAAGGGAACAATCAGACGTACATTCATCACTATATTTGTTAATCCGGTGTTTACAGATTGAGTCAGGAAACATTTCTCTTGGTTGTGTTTGTACTTAAAAGATCTTACATTTGGTAATGTTCAATCATTTTTTGAAATTCAATCCACTTTGCTTAAGTTGCTTTTAAAAGGAAAATGTACCATTTCCAGGGTTACTTAAACATACGAGACCATTAAAAATATAAACAGGTATCGTCTCAGTGTACAGTAATAGCTTATTTTAAATTGTTTATGGCTTTAATAAGTAGAGCACGAGAATCCTAAAATATGGTGAAAAAACGGGATGTGACTGCTTTCTGTTCAGCAATCAAAGTGCATCAGAATCTAAAAGCTTTTGAAATAAAGACGAAATTCTGTTTGCACTCAACAACTTTTGGCTAATTCCAGTTAAACTCTGTGAAAAGGCAAATCGGTTCCATCCCTTTAGTTTCCTCTCACCTTTTTGACGGTGCCTAGAACTTGGCAGATCTTAAAGATCTCATCCACCTCACTGTTCCCTGGGAAAAGTGGTCTGAGAGTGTAGAGTTCAGCCATGATGCAGCCCACAGCCCACAGGTCAATAGGAGAGCTGTAGGTGGATGAGCGGAGCAGGACCTCTGGAGCTCGGTACCTGGACAGAGAGCATCCTCAACTAAACCAGCCAGAACAAACTCCAACAACCCACACTGTACAGCTACATAAAACAAAGGATCATGCTCACAGTGTCGATTTTAGGCTCTTACCATCTGGTTGAGACATAGTCTGTGTAGGGAGGTTTGGAGCGGATCTCTCTGGCAAGTCCAAAATCTGCTATTTTGACAAGTTCTGGACCCATGCACAGCAGATTCTCGGGCTTCATGTCACGATGAAAGAAACCTGCAGAAAGGTTGATGTCAACATCAGCCACTATGCGTGGAGTAAATGCAACTTTTCAGCTGGGACTTTGAATGGCCAAATGACAACATTACAATTATACACAAATATTCTATGTTAGTACTTAAGATTTAGTGGAGATGTTACACTAAAATCAGATAGAACAAGAAATGGAAAATTGAGCAAGTGGTCAAGAGATGCATATTTGCTTTCAACAGCTGTGGCTCAGGTTTGTGCAATCAAGGCCTAAATATTCGACAATGGCGTTTTTATCATTTGTTCCTGATCACATTGTTTCTCTTGCCTTAATAAAGTTGTTTTAGTTACCTTATCCTACAATGATGTAATGTAGTTGCTACATGCAGAGATTAAAGCACATCTGTCTCAATACAAACAACAGCAGTGTATTTGGCTTCTACAGTATTAATATTTTTGTTATACTTTGAAAAACAAAAGAATACAGGCAGGAGGTATTATATTTCCCTAAAAATGTGTTTGCTACAAAAAAGTAGGAGCATCTGAAGGCAATTTGTAGGTACAATTGTCACGTTACACGATCCAAATTCTTAGCACGAAGAGACTTGGGCAAAACAAGACAGCATCTTTCTTGTTTATTTCTAGAGACATGAACGTAAAACGTCCCGGCTTATTAAACAGGTGACGAAATGGAGCTACAATTTTTAACATTATTATAATATGCAAAATACTTACAATATACTACAAAATTATAGTGTGGCCCAAGCCTCTTTATGCATCCGAGTACAAACACACCTAAAAAGCACATAGAATGGAACATTCTTCATGGGTGTAAAGGTACATTTTGATGATGATGCGATTCGCCTGAGGATACATGGCTGCCGATACGATACAAGAACGATATGGGCTCATTTACAGCGATACTATATGACATGATTCCACGATTACAAATTAACATAACGTTATTTGTTTTGGGCCAAAAATAGAGGAAAAGAAAATCCCTATTTCTATGAAGTGTTAGAGGAGGTAAAAC
>JAPZDX010000013.1:14707837-14721903 GCA_029783625.1 Naso annulatus | reverse complement strand
TTTAGAAGCATGTATATGCAATTGTTTTAATAATAAAATAATTCTTTGCTGTTGAACAATATGTGTGTGTAACATCTCTTCATATTGATCTGTAAGATCACTGCTGTTGCAGTTTCTGCAAAGTGCCACCAGAGGGCAGTAGGTTCTAGGTTACCACTAAAAACCTGCAGGTAAGTGCACTTCAATTCATTTCAGAGTTTCTCTCAAATATTACGCCTAATCATTCAACTTTGACAGATTAATTGTGTGTGCTTTTTTAGTTTTGCAGAGAAGCTGAAGGTTCAGTTGGCCTTTTTTAACATTTTAGCACCAATCACAATGCAATTCCTCACCTTAACTCTGATAACAAATGTTGAAGTGTGGTTAAAAACATGGTCAAATCCACTTTAAATTGTGTGATTTAAATTTTAATTGATGGGCCACAATATAACAAACAGTTTTTACGATGTGCAGGTCCTGTATAGGATTTGTGGTGTTCACCAGTCGGCCAAAGTCAACTCCTGTCACTGAAACAGGTTCATGTCTTTCAGTCAACATTCATTCCTCTGCCAGTTTAAACTAGACATCAACCTTATGCAAACAGTGCACAGCACTGATACAACCTCTGCATAACAATTATACTGTAAGTGATGCAACAACAACAAAAAGAAACAGAAAAGCAACTATTAGCATATCACTTTTTAATGACTAAATAATTGTTTTACTGTGGCATATTCTGGGATGATGTAAACCTGGAAAAATGTTGAAAATGTGATCCTCCTTCTCTGCCTCATTTTCCTCTCTGTGACCCTTCTAACACACATAAACACACACACACACACGCACACACACACACACACACACACACACATACTAAGGCGGTGGCTGCAGCTTTGAAGGGGAGCTTTGTAAATGGATGCAGAGATGAACGCCGAGTTGTCTTGGGCACCAAAACACACACATACACACACACTCACCATGAGGGAGATGAAGGCAGTGTTGTTGTGCCGAGGGACACACTCGGCCTTTTATACAGCTCAGTAAGAACACCGAGACAGTGCAGACACACAAACTAGCCTTCAACTCATCTGAGCTTTCGGAATGAGGCTGCAGTTTTTGTTAAAAAAAAAAATAATAATCATTTTTTAAAAACCTCCTTAGCCTGCTAATGCGAAAGGTACGAAGGAGTCACCTTGAGTAAAACTGATTTTTATTATGTCTGATTTTAGGGGCTGCTGTTGCCTTCTCGGTGCTCCTCTTTCCTACATCCATCAGCAAAGTAGCTGACTGTAGGTAGCGGAGAAAAAAAGGACAGTATTTGCTTCTGAGATGTTGTGCAGAAGTGTGTTGGAGCAAGAAATGGAAAGACTAAAGCACAGTTACATCAAAAATGTACTTTAGTACAGTGAGAATCAGTAAGTTACTTTCCACCAATGACAGAGGGCCTGCCAAATGTAAGAATATATTTATACTCAGTAATATTTTTGAAAGTAAAGTAATTTTATATAACCTTGCCGCCCATTAAATGTGTACCAAACAACAAAGTAATTTAAAAAAAAAAAAAAACATAACAGAGGACTTCATTTTAAAATGAACACTTACACTCCAAACTTGTACTCCATAATAAGTGCAGACTTCAAATCATGGATGCTTTTGGTTGTATGAAACTAAAGTTGTCAGTGTTCAGAGTTAAACTCCCATGGCCGTGGTTCTGTCAGCTCGGTCACACTGTACTGCTTCATCATCATCATCATCAGCATCAGCATCAGTGTGTGTTTGTGTGCAGCTGCAAACAAAAGTCGTGGGCTGAACGGTTACACTGTCGTCTTTGTTCTGCAGAAGAAGAAAAACAGTCACATTTCCACCAGAGAGAGAAAGATAGTTTATAGCCCCATGTCACTCACTCGCTCACACACACACACACACACACTCACAAACATACACACAGCCCTCATCCTGTGTTCTTTTTTTTCCTCTAACCTCCTCTCAGTCTCATAGCACCAACACAGGCTTGCTATGCAACTTACATACTTTCCCCTCAAGAGAAGTTACTGCTAAACATATGAGGGGGTATTGTGACGCTCTGCAGCCTCCGTAGCTCTCTGTATAGCTATGTTCGGGCAGACATAACAGTGGAAAGGAGAACTCTTGCTCCAGGGACACTCAGCAAGGGGAAAGATTTTTTTTGGAGTACGCAATGATACACTAAACTTGAGAATGTAAACCACATACTGCTAAGAATGGTACTGAGAGCATTTTGGACTAAACAAGGACGATTTTAAGCAGAGTGACCGACTTCTGCGATGCTTCCCCAGGTAATCTGAGCACTGGAAACATTGTTTTATGATGGAAAGAAATAGTTCACGCTAAGCGGGTTTGACCTTTTCTCCAAATAATGGAACATACAAGTTTATGCGTCAATAATAATCAATTTGAAAACACATATGCATGTGACAGAATGTGTACTGGTAAAGTTGAAAGTTCAAAATTTGCTGTTAACTGTTAATCCATAGTCAGTAGTATCAGCTTTGTTGACTATTATATGACTATTATGGTCAGTATTAGCATTGGACTGAGCTGAATCTTTGTTAGAAATGAAAAATGTTCCATTAAGGTCTGAAATCATAGGCTGTGTTTTTGATCTGTTAAAATATTGTATATTTTGTGCACATACTAATATCACTAAAGGGCTAAATTAAAATGTCTGTGTTATGAATTAATATGGGATTTTAAGCACCCTAACCCCTTACACTGTATCTAAGAGGCAGTGGACCGTTAAATTCAGGCCTTTTCAATCAAAGTGACACTTTCTACATAGCCAAGTGTTGAGAACATCATTAAAATGTCACTATTTTCACATGCCATAACTCATGTACATGTATGCCTTATGCACGTGTGTGTGTGCTCATTTCAGGAGCGACAGCGGCTAGAGACCATCCTGTCTCTATGTTCCGAGCTGGGTCGAGCTGAGAGAGATGGAAGTGGCGCAGTCACAAATCCGACTTCAGCCGTTGCAGACCTCCAAAAGATCAACCAGGAGCTCGAGAAGCTTCAGCTGAATGACGACGATGACGACACACCGTCCGTCTTTTCGGACTCCTCAGCTGTCAACGGAACAACCGGGAACGGACACATTGCCTCCACGGTGTCAGAGAATGGCTACTACGATGAGGATCTACAGGTACGGCGGAGACGGAGCAGCGGTCACCGAGACAACCGAGCAGAATCACCCGCAGTCAGTCTGAGAAGCTGCGGCCCCTCACCTTCTCCACAGGTACAGAGGACCAATGAGTAACCAGAGACATTTACCACTGCCAGATGCACATAAACATATATGCTGCACAGTGCTTGAGACCAGGTGTCAGTTTTAGGGTTTAAAATATAATTTAATGTCTTCGCAAGCAATCGAGAGAGTGAGAGCAAGAAACATACCTTAGATTGTACAAAAAGAGATTAATCAAGAGATTAATCATTCACATCAGCCTCCTTTAAGTGGGTCAAATGCATGTTAAATGCGCATCCAGCATCACTCTCCTGCACAGAGAGTGCAAGACTGCTATAGCAGCACCTTTGACTTTGGTCAGTTCCTTAAAAGATTAATCAGCATTAATGTGGGAAGTGTTTATGCTCTCGCTCTTTCTTGAAAACATGAGAGCTCACAAGGATCACTCCTCTTAATACTTGGAAAGTATCAACATATACATCCTCCAGATACACAGATGGGAGATATTTACAGCCCATTTATTAGATTAGAGTAGGCGAAGTGTTACCATTTAGAATTGACAGCTGTTGTTTGTGTGTGGGGGGTGTATGCGTACTTGTGTCTGCTCACGTTTTGTGGCTGTGAAAGAACAGGAATTTGCACACAATTGTACAATATAGTAAGCGTCATTATCTTATTAATGCACAGCTTAAACATGTCCAGCAAATCACATGTGGTACAAAATCTGAGTTTCGGCTACCTCTTAACATGGTGGTTTAATCTATGACTCTGTCAATGATGTCATTACCAGGCTCTAGATGATGCAGCTCGTCGTCGTGGCCAGGAAGTGAGGCCTTCAGAGGAGGAAGTGAGGCGTGTAGAAGAGGAGAGGATTCAGGTGCTGAACAACATGGAGGAGCTGGAGCAAAAGATCAAAGAGCTGGACAACCAAATGGAGGAATCTGCCCGAGAGGTGAAAAGACGACACAGACACCGCAGCAAGAATATCAGTCATGACAATTCATAAGTTAATGTTAAGTTAAGAAGTCGTATTTTTAAAGAGAAGTGACAAATTCTAGGCAGGAATATAAAATTCCATCTGTTCATCCAAAAAAAAAAGACACCCAGACTCATTTCAGTGGCTTTTGTGTGTTTATCCCAGGTGGAGGTTGAGCAAGCTCTGGTAGACGCTGAGATGGAGTCAGAGGTAGCTGCTCTCCAGCAGGAAAAAGATGCTCTGGAGGCACTTCACAACAAGATGGCTGACCTAGAGACCAAGTCGCAGCAGGAAAAAGAAAAGGTATTTAACATTTACATCTAGCTTTATTGTAAATAATGAGAGAGAGACTTAGGAATTCATAATGGCTGACACAGATCGAGAACCTGTTATAGGAAAAATGCACTTATTTGGGAATTCAGCCGATCAATCCAAATTCCCCTCTGTAAGACAAGAAGATCATTACCTTTTCCTTCTCTGTGCATTCAGTAGGTTGCTACATACCTGCCTGGGAGAGCAGTTTTGCACTTTAAATAGAGGTGATAGTGAAACGCCTTTACCGCTGTCTAAAGCCCTCGAAAACACATCCAAAAATCTCAAACATGCTCCATGTTACATGTTACGTTCACCACATGATAGAGACAATGTCACTGTGGTCGAAAATACCGAGGAACTAGTTGTCTGTAGTGACACAGCGTCCCGGGCACAGTGCGGTTATGCTCCGAAAATGATGAAAATAATCATTTTTTCATGTCATGCTGAATATGCAAGTGACCTGTGGTGTGTGCAAGTCATCTGTGGTTAGTTACACATTTACCACACTATGAAATTCTGTTACTTTCCTCACTTTCTAAGCATGCAATATCCGAGGTGCTGTGTCTCTACGCCCGGACAACTAGTTCTTCAGTATTTTCACCCACAATGACAGTGTCTCTGTAGCGCAATGAAAATGCATGGTCATGACATGTGGATGGAGCGTGGTGGAGATTTTTGGATGTGTGTTAGAAGGCTTTAGACGGCGGTAAAGGCAACCAAATCACTTATCTAGAGACTTACTAAATGCACAGAGAAGGGAAAGGCATGTATGTTCTTGTCTTACATCGGGATTTTGGACGAATCGACTGTTCCCAAAAAAGTGAAATTTATCTTAAACAACTCACTGAGGAGTTGAGAGACGAGAAGACACTTGAAAAGCAGAGAGTATCAGTTTGAATTCAAAGAGTGCAAATTGTTTTAATTTCTTTGCGTACGGGCTGGTCAAGTGATATTGGTGTTGGACAGAAGGGAAAAAATTACTGAATTGCCTAAAAAGCCGTCTTAACGGTATCCTCCACAAACATGCACAAACTAAATCAACAACATGCGTTTCCCTTCCAATGGTGTGTGTGTGTACATTTGGTGTTGAAAATACATACCCTGCATTGAGACTCTCATACGTTCAGGGGTCATGTGACTCGCCGGGAGGTGTTAATTCTTCTCATGCTGCCTCTAGTCCAAATATATATCTGTTAACACTGCCTGGGGTATAGCAGGCATCAAGTGGTCCTGTCTTACACACACTCCTGCAGGAGGACCGTGGGTGTGGTTATGCATGCGTGTGTGTGTGTGTGTGTGTGTGTGTCTACATTTATACTAATATATCGCATCGTTGGCAGGGTGGAAAGAGTATGTAGAGAAACTGAATTTGTTGTGTGTATGTGTGTGTTGGTGTGTACTTGCTTTGGTATGTGGATGTTCCCCTATGTTGGGTTGAGTCCAGGTCTGACTGTGAGATTCTAATGGACACCTTAAGCTGGTAGAAACTGTGTATGATAAAACCACACAATGAAAGTAAGTGAGACAAAGGGACAGAGAGACAGAATGACTGGATATCTACAGTAAGTGTTGCTCTAAGTGTTGAAAACTGCCATTGAGGAGCAGGTGAATTTGAGTGCTTGAACTGATTTTGTTGTGTATTTATGGAGAGAACCTTTAATCTACTGAGCCATTCCCTCCTAACCATCCCCTCAATCATTTCCATTCAAACAACCAGACGACAAAAGACGGGAGAAAAAAAACCTCATAAAACTGTTCATATAACCTTCATGCCTCAATTCCTTCTTAATTCCTCCCCAGTGACCCACCCTTTTAGTCCAATATTTTCTTTTTTTTTTTGCTTGGCACCCGCCCCTCCCTCCTTTGAGGCTAATCCCTCTGACCTGGTCGCCGTAGTGACTAACTGTGGCTCCCCAACCCCACTAACGCTGCCATCCTCTTTCTGTCCTGTGTGTGTGTGTGTGTGTGTGTGTGTGTGTACGCACGCGTGCTTATGTGTCTCTGTATTTGTTTGTACACACAAACAAATGTGTACATGCGTGTTTGTACGGGCATGTGTGTACGTCTGTGTGTATGCCAGGCGAGTGAGTTGCTGCAGGCAGAAAGGGGCAGAGTAGAGAGGTTGGCTCAGATTGTGTGTGAGCAGCGCTCCCAGCTGGACAGCTGCCCTGAGGCCACCAAGGAGCCCCTGCAGGAGCAGCTGGCCAGGGTCAGTACACGCACACACACACGTACGCATGCACGCACACCACAAACACATGCACAGGAAGATACAGTACCTACTCAAGTGTGTCAATCAATGGATTCGTGCAGACAGACTGCAGTGCATACACAAGTATAGAAGGAAAACAATGAAAATGCAGCAACTGTTGTGACAAGGTGTTCACAAATGGACTCACAGAAAGATACGTGCATACTTGGACTTGCATGTGAACATGCTCACATTTATTTCCTGAGCTAACATGCTCTCCGTCTCCGCCCACCTTTTTTCTTTACCTGCTTCATGTTCTCACTTTCATTGCCTAACTATTTAGGTCTCTGAGTTGGCGCATCTCTTTATTCCACTGGAGGGATTAAGCTTGTAATGAGTTTGAGTTTCTAAAGAGTTTGACTTTAAGAACTGTGTACTTATTATAGAATTGCACTGTCGTTTGGGTATAGGGTCTAAGATGACACCTTTTGTGTTTGAAATAAATAAAAATATCCACAATCTCTTTTAAATCTCCACTTATCCTTTAGGGGGTCGTTGTGTTGGGATGGAGAGGGCGGGCTGACAAAGAGACAGACATTTCAATCTCCAGGCGATTTTGAGACTCTAAAATTAATCTAACCAGCATGTTTTTTCTCCAGCAGCACTGGTTTAGTCACATGTAACATTATTTTTATTTTTTAGAGAGACAACACTCTTAAATCATCTGTACTCAGGGGAGAATCTTACAGTATGCAACATGCTGCATGTCTCCTCAATGCTGGTTATGCTTCAGCGCTGTAGACTGCATGATTGTTAAGTGCTGAAAAAACATGAGGTTTGTGTGTGTGTCTGGTTTGCTTGGCTGTGTTTGGTATTGTTGGTACTGTTTGATACATATCAGCTCTCATATTTCTGAGTTTTTTGCAGTATTTACATCACCATACTGGGAAAAAATTCCATCACCAAAACTTTCCGTTGGACAAAGTTCAAATCAAAATTGCAAGGCTTCTTGTGACCGGTTGTTCATGAACTTTTTGCATATACACCTAATCCATTAGATATTTAAAAAAAATGTTTAAAGAATTAAAGTTAAAAAATGTCTCAATCATAAAACCTAGTATATTACTACAGAGTCCACTGAATATCAGTATTTATCAAATCAATGTATGCATCAAACTGTGCGACATTCCCTGTTAATGTTGTGAGTACAAGTCGTTTGGTCTTGTGTACTGGTAGTTTATACCTTCATGTCTGCATCTTGCATGTTTCCTTAAGCGTTTGTATTCTAAAAGATATTTGAAGTTCCATTAGTCCTACTAACATGCATATTTTTGTCCTGCCTGTTTACCTGTGCATTGTTCCTTGTGTGTGTTGTTGCGTGTCAGGACTGCGAGTTCCTCGAGACGGAGACGAAGCGTTTCGAGGACCTGGAGTTCCAGCAACTGGAGCGAGAGAGCAGGCAGGACGAGGAGAAGGAGACCCACACGCAGCAGCTTCTCCGCGAGATCGCAGACTACCAACGGAGCACTGTCACTCGCAAGGTAACAGCTCTCTGTGTCCTTACGTAGCTTTGGCACAAATTCAGTGTGTTATAATGAGAGCTAGAAACACATAACGAGATTTTCTTCCTTTAGGAGCGAATGTTAACTCTGAAGAAGCAGGCAGCACAGATTACCCAGCAGGCTCTGCGAGAGAAGGAGAGCTTCTTAAAAGAAAGGAGCAACCTCGAGTCAATGCTGCAAAGGGTACGAGGATGTCCATGTTTGCAGGTGTATGTGTGTGCGTGCTTTTTTAGTGTATGATTGGAGAGGAAAAAGCTAACAAAGACATTTTTTTTTTTTTTTTACTGTGTTGTTTATTTTCTCTTTCTGTCTCTTAGGAGAAAGAAAACTTCACTATGCTGGAAAGGAAGTATGCTGACCTCACCGGTGGCCGTGGTTTCACTTTACGGGAGGTAGGTTGAATGACAGATGTCATTCAAGAAAGTGAGATCTGTCTGCTTTGAACTCCATAAAGACTCTTAAGGGAGCAGGTTACTCATCCTTTTTAATTTATGGGGTTTCCTTCTTTGCTTGCTAGGACACAGCCGCTCTGGCTGATGTGTGTCAGTCTTTTAGCAGTCATTGGCGTGACATCACCTCTGCCGCAATTTCTCCTCCTCCAGTCAACTTGTGCACCCTCTCCTCCCTCCTTTCCTCTATTTTTATCAAGAATGCTGAGGTACTTTGGTCTTGTTTTACTAATATATCCCTCTCTGTGTTCCTCTTTGTCCAGATAATCTGTTTAAAACTGTCTCATCCCTCCTTCCTGTCCATCAGTCTGCTCGTTTGTTTCTTGTTGTAACTGCCAGTCCCTGCAATGCAGGAAAACAACCAGTTAGACTTACTTGCACAGCTTACACTCATGTCTATTAATACTGAGGTCACCTTTTAAGACTGTCTATTGTCCTGTGTGCTCCACTCAATGAATTTTAATACAGTGTCAAAATAACTTGTTTTTGTTGAAAACTTTTTTGCATTGAAACTGCTAAAATCACCAGATTCTGCATCATTCTAACAACTAATTCTCAAGTTTGTAATCACACTTTCAATATGGCTGACTTTCCTCATGCTATGCCTCACCCCTTCTCTCCACCCCATTCCTCCACATGATACTTTCCAGGGCTATGTCACAGTCAGTGAAATCAATGAGCTTTACTCACAGCTTGGGGGCGACCTTAAACCCGCCCCTCGCCCCACTCTGGCCAATGCCACTCCCGATGCTGAGGCAAACCCCTCCCCTGATGGCGATACCCCAAAACCACCTGAGGATGAGGTGTGTGTTGTGGAGTTAAAAGATTTCCTGTGTAGTTTAGCACACAGATGTACGTAATGCTAAGTGTGTGTGTGTGTGTGTGTGTGAGAGTGTTGTTTCTTTTCCCCAATTTCCCTTCTTTTTGCAACATTTCAATTCTCTGACAGTGTTCCTTTCTTCTTTTCAAAGCTCTTTCATCCTTCCTCACCTGCCGACTGTCACTCCTCTTCCTCCTCCTCTTCCTCCTCTCATTTACATCCCCGCCCCCTCCCCAAACCGCCCTCTGTGCACTGGCCAGAGAACATGGTGTCATACCAAGACCCCTCTCCCCTTCCCGACTCTCACCCTCCTCCCCTTCCTGTCAAAAAACACCATCACCGACGCAGGCAGGTAATATGTCTGTGTGTGTGTTTGTGTGTGTGTGTGTGTGTGTGTGTGTGTATCAGCAACCGTGCCTTTGTGTGTTTCTATGCTACAAATACATTGAGATGCTTTGATTTTTTTAATTATGAAAAAAATATCAGAGTATTAATTCATTTGGCTGATGAATTATATCAAAATCAAAAAGACTGAAGCATTACCGTTGTTTTTTTTTGGGGGGGGGGTGGATTTTAATGACTGTTTATTATAAATAATCTATAATCAGTTAAACGTACACATCCCTTCCTCCTCTTGTTGTGTGTGTTTGTTTAATCAGCATTTCCGTTTGCTGGAGGAGAGGAAGCGCTCTGAGAAAGAAGTTGGCTCCCATTTAAGTGACACATTACCCAGGAAGAAAGCCACACCCACTATGGCCCCTCAGTTTCTGTGTGCAACGCTGGGGCGCAGTTTTCCGAACAAGGTACACACATGATGATGAACATTTGGGCATGCGTGACACAAACTGATATAAATCTTTAAATTTCATACTTTCCTTGGCCTCTCTGCAGCTCAGTTTCTCAAACTTGTTATTCATGTACTCTATACGTTGTTTAGTATTAAAGATGTAAGTCCCTTTTTTTTTTTTAATAATTACTTAAACATGGAAGTAAAAAAAGTTTTGTTTCTTCTTGGTCGTTTACAGTCCCATCAGCCCCTGGTGCAGAGCACGAGTTGTGGCAGCATTCTTCCGAGAATTCTCTCCTTATCCAACAAGGAAACAGAATCTCGACGTCTGCACAAAGGTACAAACAAACACTCATCTCTAAGTGTCACATTAAAACACACCATATATGGTAACATGTGTCCTTGTTAAAGGTTTCACGTGGGCGTGTGCACCTCACTGTGTTGTGATGGATCCCAAATTTTCTTATTTGTTCATGTGGTAGTGGAGATAGTGCAGTAATGTAAGTAGAGGAGCCCTGCTTCTGTGTGTGTGTGTGTGTGTGTGTGTCAGCAGACGTGCTGGATTGAATATGTTGACAGTTGGTACGTTTTTGTTAAATGTTGTTTTACCCCAAAAAAAGCTGCTCTGAAGTAGATTTTCTCGAAGTCACCGTCCTGTCACAAACATCAACCAGCTATTTCCTCTCATTAAGAAAATCTGCTGTTCACTCACCACAGACGATAATCATTTTTCCCTTCTGGGTCTTTTGCTGACAAGGGGTTTTTGAAAGCAGATTTAGCTGCTGAAGGATGAACGATGGTTTATGACCTCAAGGACGCTTCACCTTTTTTCCCATGTTTGTGTTTATATGGTTTTAGTATTTTGAATGAACATCACTTTCGTGCAGACTAACAGCGTAAGCATCTACCAGTCTGGATCTTTCATAGATAGCTGGGGTTTTTTTGTATGTACTCTTACACAAATGGCAAAAAAGGGAAAAAAATCTGTATTTGGAGTATTATGCGCCTTGCGTTGTATTAGTACTGCTTTTTCCCGACACAAGCACGTGTATCTGGTCCCTCAGTCCCTTCGGTCCCTTGATCTGGCTCATCAGATGGGTGGGTCTGCTGCATGGTGCAGATGGTATCAGGTTTATTGTGTGTGTTTCTTCCTGTAACCAGAGGCAGAGTGTTTCTCTCTTTAGTATCTGCACCATAGTTCTGTCGACCTTCCTCCCCCGACTTCTGAGAACTTCTTTGGACTGCCCGAACTGCTTTCGGGACTCTGTTATAATGCATCTACTCGTTTTTTGGATTATTTTTTGTTTTGCAAGTTTGTTTAAGATCGCTACGATTTAGACACGTTTAACAGGAGTGGATTTATCTTTCTTTGAGTGTATAAGAGCATTTCACAGTGGCGGAGATTTGTGATCCAAAGTTGATGTCCCCGGGGCAAACTGTTGTCCCAGAGGGAGAGACACAGACAGGTACAACACAAGTGTGCACACGCTTGTAAGATAAGTAACGTTAGTCTCTGCTAAAGCTGTTTTTGTTTTTGTTTTTCTGTGTGTGTGTGTGTGCGTGTGTATTCCAGGTCAGCCCAGTTCCCGAGCGGCTTCCCAGACCAACGTCTACCTCGATGCCTTTGGGTACCGTGACAATCAGGCCTTTGACACAATGAGTGTGGACAGCACCGACTCCATTGAAACCAGCATCTCTGCCTGCTCACCTGACAATGTCTCCAGGTAAGCGACACGTGTATGTAACAATGTCACTTGTGCCACTAGAGGTCTCCTACTCAAAACAGACAGTAAACATAGTCTGATGACGTGTGATGATGAACATTACTCAGTGCTACAGCCGTCAGCCCTTTGAACGATTTGAAAATAGGGCTGAAGGAAAACCAACAGGCCAAGAAAAAAGTAAACACCAGAAAGGTTCAAATTTAAATGTGACAAGAAACAGACAGCATAAACTGGAAAACACACAAATGTCCTTTTGTGCACATGATATGAAACATGGACTGTAGAGAGGAGATGTGGGGACAACAGAGGGAGTAGAAAGTGAGTTAATGTAAAGAGTGTGTGGAGCTGCAGAACCGAGGTTTCCCGCCTTTCATGGTCCCTCCTTGGAGAATAAGATGTGTAGAGCTGTGTGTAGTATGAGTGAAGGGGGACGTTGATTAGTCCTCTAAGGGTCAGGTTACGGAAGGTGTGTGTGTGTGCGCATGCATGGTTGTGTTCCCAGTGAACTCCCTCAGGTTCAGATGAACTGAGCAAACCAGTATGAGTGCGGAGGTACATTTAGGGGTCCGCCCCCCCCTCCTCATCTGGACTAAAACCATGTGTTCCTGCTTTCCGTGTCTCCTTTATACAGTGGTTGCATCGGCCTTTTGTCCCCCCTCCTCTTGTGTCTCTAAATGGTATGGTCTTGTTCCTTCAGATTTTGCACAGTACCAAACCATTCTCAGATTGACCTCCCTGCAGTATAACTTTTCCTTAAGAGGCTGCCTCTGTGATCCTCAGTATGGATCCAGTTGGATTGTGTTTTACCTGCTCAGACTGGATTGGAAAGCGTCACGGTGGAATCTGCAGCAGTGCTGGACCAAAGTAGTTTTTTGATAGAGCTGGATTTTCTCTCTTCTTTTAAGCGATGTGTCCTGTTTTCTGGAGATAAAAATGTTGGAGCAAGATTACGTTCTTCTTAAGTAATCAAAATACTGGAATAGATAGTTTTTCTCTGGGCTGGTCTACAATGACTATGAGCGCGATTCCCTCTTATCGACTCAGGTAAGAAAATGGCAAAGTGGTGGGGAGGAGGAGAGGAAAGGATGATGTTTATGTGAGTGATGTAAGTGTGAGGTAAAATGTGTTTGAGTATAAATGCAAGTATGATCCTAATATATGGCATTTAATGCAGTCAAGGATGTTGATTTCATGTACTCTACTATCATATTTGTTAAGTTGGAGGGCATGTTAATTTTCATTGCTGCTTGGTGTTTTTTGGGGGGGTTTCTAATGAAAGTTCATGCGAGCTACCAGCAAACATGACACACTTACAATAATATTCACATTCATACTTTTCTAATGTGTAAAATAATGTTTGGTTAAAACTATGGCAGAGTATAGAGAGAGTGTTAAGACTTAACATGAAACTGGCAAATCATTCTGCAAAATACTAGAGAGCGGGAAAGCTTTTTCATTTTTTCATACCCTCCCGCTCAATTCTTTTTTCTCTTTGCAATTATTTTTTTGGGGGTGCTCTACTTCTCTCTCCCTCGCCCTCCTTTGCTTCCTGATTTGCTCAGACTGGGTATAATTTGCACCATTCATCTTAACAATGCTGTGACATCATCACAGATTGGCGCTGGGTATACGTTTCCTCCTGGCTCCGGATAAAAGAGAATTTTTGTGTGTTTGCATGTCAGAGGGAGGGAATGAGAGAGAGAGAACGCTGTTTAACAAAACAAGCCTATACGCAAATCCGTTCCCTGTGATGTCAATCAAGAAAGCACATCATGTGTAGACCATCTGCAGTCTGAGAAACCTGAAGCAGAACCAGGCCGGCTTTTCTAAAGTAGAGACGAACTCAGCAGAGAGTCCGAAAGTCCTGAGCAGAGAAAGAGAGATGCTGCTGTCCTTATATCGTCCTTTCCTAATGCATTTCCTCTTTGATTTAGCACGCACAAACATGTGTAAACAGTGTGTAATCACGAGTACCCTCAGGAGAGTGGAGCTTTTTTGTCTGAATGCTGAACAAGACATTTGATGCTGTGACCTGCCATG
>JAPZDX010000013.1:14677641-14691165 GCA_029783625.1 Naso annulatus | reverse complement strand
ACATCTTAATGTTTGATGATGCCGTCAATGAAGATCCAGTCTGGTGAGAGTGTGACTGTGGATGATATGATTTTAACCTTTACTTTCCATATATTTGGCTCAAAAACATGGTCATACAGTTAATTTTCCTGTGAGAAACCGTAAAAAGCTTCACTGGCTTAGAGCTAGTGTAGGTCCTGGGCGTGGTATGGTGGCTGCCTACTGCCCCAGGGGGATGGGCTTAAGGCAGAGAACCAATGTCGCTGTGTTGCACTGAGTAAAACTATATGTGAAGAATGAAAAATTATTTTTCTTCGTATGATACAGCATGTCAAGTTTTTATCTGAAAGGGCTCTGTCATTCAGTCATTACTGTAACACCAGTAATTGCATGGGGTTTTAGTTAGATTTTCGGTGTTCAAGAGTATGCAAGTTAGCATCTATTTCTTATCCTTCTCAAAACTGTAACACAAGAGCAGAAGTGTTAGGATTAAACAGTGAGTATGCCTGCTTTTGGGCAACCTTTTAATGTTAGCATGTCCAACTTACAAACTTACTTCCTACTCCAAAAGTTAATGTTAGCAGTTAGCTAACTTTATTGTCCTGTGTGTTTGAATGGTATAGTTAAAAAAAAAAAACTTGTCAGTGTAGGTCTTGATCATAGTTAAAGATTTTTGGAATGGATTTGGGGAAATTTACACTCCAGCAACCCTAGCGAAGCTTGTTGCCCAAAGTTGTGCTTGCTACATTTGTCAAAACTCACAGGTTAGTCCACCTTCTTAAAGCTGGGGTAGGCAGTTTATTTTGGGGGCAAAAATTCCCTAATAGCTTCTCAGCATAATATGATTCAGGTGGTCTGAAAGAACACTCGTCTTCTGCATCTCTTCCTGGCTCTGTATTCAAACTGTGACGGGGACTTTTTGGCCAATCACAGCTCATTTCAGAGAGCGCGTGTTTCACTTCTTAGCATCAGGTGATGTCGCTACAAGCTGATTGGCTGTTGAAACAAGTGTCTTGCCTTATGTTCTAAAACTGGCCTCAAGTGACTTGACAAGCTGAGTTGCAGGTGACACAGTCAGCCGGCTTGAATCAAGCTGAGATGGACCAGTTTACTCCGCTGCAGCTTTCCCTGCAACCATTTCGTCTCGCTGTAAATCTTTGATTTAAACTGGCCTTAAAAGAGAGAAAGACAACAAACGAAATAAAACAGGACCTGGAGAAAAAACAGCGAGGGGATGGTGCAACAGAGTTGCATCCTTAGGAGTCTCATGCTACAGCTAGCTTGATTTTCAGGCGTTGCCTACCATAGTTTTAATTCTTGTTCCTTGTAAAGCGAAACATGTTGTTTAAAAACATAAACAAGGAAGCCAAAACATGATAAGTTTATGTTTGAGGTAACATTTTAAATTGTGTTTGATTTAGAACACTGCACTGTAACACTACAGCTGACAAGTCTTCCTGTAATTCTGGAACAATGCTGCTTTTTATTCCCTGTTATGAATCTTTACCTAGCGAGGATATCAACATGTAGATGCATATTGCCATCAAGTGCATATTTAATAGTTAACTTGTAAAGCCACAGTTTTGAACCAACTGTGGGATATTAACTTGCTAGTTCACTATAGCCATTTAGATCTGCTAGCCACAGTTGCCAGCTAACCTAAATCGGCTTAAATTGAGAAATCACACACCCTCTCTTTCAAAGTTTATCGAGGATTTTCAGCAGTGAATCTTCCACCATTCAAAATGCAAAATACACTCATACTGAAATAAAGATCTTGACAGGGAAGGCATGAGTGAGTAGCGTCTTGGGCTTGTTGTCTGGTAAATTTGAGCACATGGAAAATTTTGCTGCTAGGTAGCTTCTTAATAGGTGATATGGGCCTCTGCTCGATGTTCATGGGAAATCCCCTGCAAGTTTGGAGACGGTTTAGTTAATCAGGTGCTTTTTACCACAGTTTCCTGTTAGATACTACCCTTATCAGTTAAGACCTACACATAGGGACTTGAGCAATTACTCGCACAAACCCAGTCAAACTGAATGTTTTCTTTGTGTGTGTGTGTGTGTGTTTGTTTGTTTTAACAGGGGAGATCCTTCACTGGTGAAGACTAATGTTGCCATCACAACAGGCTACCTCATATCTGGTAAGAGAGCATCCAGTTTACACAGGCTTTTTGAGGAGGAACCAAAAGAACATGCATGTACTTGTAAAGGAGATGTGGCAATGTTGATGCTGGTGTTGGGACCTATTTCCCTTTATAAACAATCTCTATTATTCTGTTTTGATTGCAACACTAACATGTTACCTCTCTTTCCCTTGTACTTTCTTTTCAGATCTGCTGCTAATATTTTACTATTGGAAGGCGATAGGCGACAAGTTTTTTGTAGTTCATCATCTGGCAGCGTTGTATGCTTACTACTATGTACTGGTGAGTGCCCTATTGTCCAATAGCAGAACGTGCAGGCAAGATGGGAAGAAGACAACCAAGGGTGAACAGCTTTGTCTCGTCAAGTTGGGTCTTTTAACTCATTTAGCCACCATTCAGCAGTCTTGCAGCTTGCATTGTTTAGTGAATGCGCAGGGAAGGACAGCATAGTCGCTATAAACACATCAGAGAAGGAAACCTTAATGATGTTTAAAATCCCTCCTCACCTCTTTGGCCTCGTCGGTTTTTTTTTTTGCAGAAGTGAAAAAAAGAGGCTACAGAAATGAATGCACTATTTGATAAGTTCATGTATTAGTTGCATGTGAGTTCCAGTAGATGTCAAGGTTTGCCTGCCCAGTTTTGGCTATTGTTTAGCTGTTCAGGAAATGACCGATGTTAGAAGTAACGGTTAAAACGATTTTGGGAAGGTTTCAAGTTGGTTTGACGTGCACTCAGGTTTAGCTGTTGTTAAGGCTGCAGTGGAAATTCCCTCTGTGAAAAACGTAGTGACCACCCCTCTTAATACACTCACACTACATCTCCTGTGGCGTGAAGGCTGTATCAGCGTTATCCTGTACAATTTTTGCAGAACCATCCGTGGCTGTTGACATTAGCCTGACTAATAATTTTACAACTCATCTGAAGTATTTGCATATGACTCATTTATTGGTGCATTTCTAGCATACAGTTTGCTCTGATCGAGACATGGGGATAGTTAAGGGCTCAGCTTTAATGGGCAGTGCTGTTCACCTTTGGTTTAATCTGAAACCCTCTAGGTTGCCAGGATCTGTGGATAATTATTATTGAAATGAATGACTATGGTATTTTTTGCATGGAATGCTCAATGATGGTACTGGCTGATGACCCCCTCCCCCCTCACCCTGCCCTTCCAGTTTCTGTGCTTTCTGTTTGTTTTACTGACCCCCTTTAATGTTGTATAAATCTGACGTAAGCTGAACTTTTCTGAGCTAAGCGCAGCTGAATGCCTAACTGTAACCACTGTGTGCATGCTGGCAGTTCTGAAGCCGTCTACACAGACAGGATTCCTTTTCTTGTTACTGTGCATGCCAACAAACCGTATTTAACATTCTTAATTACTTACCTGCCTATCTGCAGTACCTTCCACTTGTCTGTTTTTGTGCCAGAGTCTAGTTCTGCCTCCTCTTTCTCTTCCTTATATTCCTCCTGAGA
Organism: Naso annulatus; assembly: GCA_029783625.1. Lineage (NCBI taxonomy): Eukaryota > Metazoa > Chordata > Actinopteri > Acanthuriformes > Acanthuridae > Naso > Naso annulatus. The sequence goes on along the minus strand of JAPZDX010000013.1, from coordinate 14,687,569 downwards.
CTCCCCGATGAGGGAAAACTGACAAAGCCACATAAATAAAGTCAACCACATGACCGTCAGTATATCACTAGATGGCCTGGCCCTTTTTTTTAAAAACTGTGTTGAACCTACTCCATCGGGTGTGTGAAATACTCATAGAAATACTGTTTTAATGCTCTTAAAGTCAGGCTTTTCCCAATAAACCTTTTATTTAAGTGAAACAACTTACCGTAAAATCAGTCCTATGTTTTTTATGTAGAAAAAAAATGTAAAAGGACATACAGTGTGCATTGCTCTGCCTCTCAGCCACCAGAGTTCAGCTGTCATTGGACTTAAACAAATGCCTCAAATCGCCTCGCTCCATACTTTTAGTTGCCACTGGCAAATAATTATGCAAGTAAAAAGGCAGTAAAAACTGTTCCGACCACAATTTGTCTACTTTTACATCTTACCGCTATCCACCCCCCAGTTTCCTGGCTGGATTTACAGGTTTGTTTTGCTTCTTTAATATGACACACATAATATTTGCATCCGCCTGACTTCACTGCATTGTCAATGTGGAATATTACTTTTCCATATTACTGTTTAAACAATTAAATCGGTGTCACCTCAAGGGAGTAAAATCCTGAGTTAGAAACGACTGTAAATCCGACCTTTCACATGCTGAGACAGAGCAAGCACCTGTAACAAATGCTGCGCTCCATTGTACTTGGAACTCAGAAAAAGAACGACCTCCGACTGGGAAAAGTGCAATGGAACGGTCTCTCAAATCGGAAATTCGAGTTTCATCAAGCCCGAATTCACAAAAAAAGCACACCTGACGTCACACCTTACATTATTTGAGTGTTAAATCATGATATCGGCTCCCTCTTTTCACTAAACTAACATAATGTGGCTGAAGGCTACTCAGTTCACGCTTACACGATTTAGAGCTGTTGTAAGTAATTTGAATTAGAAAAGATGAGCAAGACACATTTTCTTTTCATTACTGGCACTTTGATAATTCACGTAGGCCCTCGATACATGTATATTGTACTCAGTACCAACGCAACTTTGCTGCGGGCGTCCATGTTTTCTCGAGCACATGCACTGGAATGCATTTAGGTGGGAAGTCTAAAATACCAACTCGGAACTACCAGCTTCCGACTTGGAATGGAACGCAGCATAAAACATAGGTAAATGAGATGAAGTAGGCCATACTGTTACTGGACACTCATGACTGTTTCCACCAACTTGATCTGAAATTCATGTGGGACAATAAAATGATGGCTTCGCATAATTCACCTGTGGTAGAAAATTAAAAGGCCCCGTTACTGTAGGCACATGACATTTGCAGATAAAAACAGTTAAATTGGAATTGGCTTAACCCTTGGTGTCATTTTCATTTTATTTTTATAGTTTTGTACCCAGTCAAATTTGTCATATGTTGTCAAAGTCTCTTATTAGTTAATGTTTTAAGTGTGTTTATGTGGACGCATTCATATCAAATAATATATAAATTTTATCAAAACAAAACAAAAATTAAACCCTGCGGCACACATTTTTAATTGAATTGACTTAATTTTGGGAAACCTCTAAAAACTTTTATATAAATCAGCCTGTATTCATGAGCTTGTAGGTATGTTTTGATTATTGAGTAGTTAGTCAGTTATGTCTCGGTCAAAACAGTGTTCAAATCATTTTATGTTTTGTTTTGTTTTGTTTTTTTAATAGCATCATAGTTTGTCTTTTGTGTGTCGAGTATAGCTAATATAAAAGACTGAAGTGTAATATAACTGCTGTGTAAATATTAGATGCATGTGTTCTTCTCAGTGTTGTAAGTGTTGCTTCTTATTTGCTTCCAATTGTGGTGGCATCTTTTGTTTTATTTTCTTCTAATATATCTGTCTGTCTGTCTCTGTGTCCTCCGCTGACTTTAACATAAATGGCCCCTCTTCAAACCCAACATGCAAAAACTACCAACATCAAGTCGGGTTGTGTCACCCCCCGTTCATGCAAAAACTACCAAAATGGTTGTGTGTCATTTAGAAACCCAGAGCAGGTCTTGATCTAGATTGGGAAAATCTTTATTCCTGTCTTGTCTGCTGCTATGCTGTTGTGTTGCACTGAGCAGATATGATGCCCAGTCACAGTATGGACTTACCAGTTCCTAGAGGTATTAACATGCTAATGCTGGGTGGAAAGTTCACATCATATGGTAGAAAAGCTGAAATGCAGATGTACCCTGTTCTTGTGATAGTAAGTATGTTTCAATGGGCACTTTTTGTTTCAGCCTTGACGGTAAGTCTTCATGCACAAGCTGTAAAAGTCAAAGTCACTAGCCAAATATCATGTTGGTCTAAGTTCTTCATGTTCAAAGGCAACAGCTAATTTAGCAACATGAAAAAGGGGTGTCATTAAGAAAACACCTTGTTTCTCTCTGTTTAGCAGCAGCTGAATATTGTGAAGCCATGCATGCTGAACTGTAGGATCTCCAAAAAGCTTCTGGGTGGCTTCTGTCCGTATCAGGAAATGCCTGTAGTTTATGCACTTTGAGAATTCTGACCATCTGTATAGCAGACCTTGTTAGTTTCATTAGGAAATGTTTGAAGCACTCTCGGTTGATTTTGAAATCAAGTACAAGGTAGGTAAAGCCTGCTGAAGATGATCTCGTAGCCTACATAAGACATCATGGAGTTAAGGCTCGGATCTTCGTAACAGTAACTTGTTTGGCAGTTAAACATATTCTTTTTTTTTATTCTGCATGGCTTTTGATTGCTCCTTCAAATAGTGGCTGGCTGAATGTGTGTATGTATGGTTGTACAGTATAAGCCTGTCTGTTGATACTTGCTCAATACCTTTTAAATGTTGAGATGTTATTCAGATGAATCCCCTTTCTTAATGTCTCTCCCAGTATGGTTTTCTGCTCTCTGGATAAAATACATAAAATATTAGATAGCAATAGTTGGTAAGTAAATTTTGTTGTAAGGATGCATCAGTGATTTTTACCTTAAAACTTAAATGAAGTGATTATTACATTAAAACAAATGTGAAAAAAGGCGTCTGGTTCCATTGCCCAAGGTGTAAAACACTAACACCACACCTGCTGCTCCAAGCTCCAACATGGGCAGACTCAGGCAGCTAATACAGCCACTAGCTGTGACGCTAACTTAGCTAATAAGCTAACAGTATTGCTAGCTACAGCCATGGGTAGCTGCAACAAAGAGTAGAGTGTGCAGCTGTTGGCAGTTACTTACTGATATACTGCCCTCAAGTTTTTGGTGCAACCTTTGACAAGTAGTCATGTTACACATTACAAAAGGGTTAGACAAGCAAGATACAATTGCAAATTTACAGATAGACACCTTACAGACAACTTAGATGAGGGAAAAACCATTTGTTGTCTCACAAGAAGCTAGTCCAGTGTTAGTGTACTGCTTTCTACATGAGTATTTGGCCATTTTGTCATCAAACTGGACGTTAATGTTCATAGTTCCCTGATGATAATTTACTGACACATTTCATTATACTGACACCTTGTTTTGTAACAAGGCATCTTAAAAATTTTAGCTCGATTTCCATTAAATTGTCTGGGAACATTCATAGTCTCCAGAGGACGAATCCTACAGGTTGGAGTGACCAAAACAATTTTTTGTAGTGCTTCCTGGGAAGGTGAACCATTTTCATCAAGCAAAAAAATCAGCATTACATGCAAGATATCTGACAATTAAACAGATTGGTTGCCATAACACATGTTCAGCACATGTATGTTTTTTGGAAATCTTCGCTGTGAATGAATGTCTTAGAGAAAAAATCCAGTGCGGTTGCGCTTCTGTTTTGCAAACAGAAGTAAACAAATGTTCTGAGACATTTGATCTTCTCTTTTGCATATCCCCAGTTCTTGATGCTTCTTTCACAGTGAGGATTAGATTCTGCTCACAATAAATGATGAAAATGAATCATTAGGAAGTCAAATTAAAGACCAGGCTAATTTTGGCCCCAAAAACTTGAAGTAATAAGTGTGTGCCCTGAAGGAGAAGGCTCTTTTGTTAGATCTGCCAAAAGGTCTATATTTGGCAAGGACCTCATTTAATTTTAAGACCTTAGTATCAGTGTGAAAGTATTTCTTGACACATGAAGTATTGTTTAACTGAAAATACCTTGAAAATGTAGACCTATCTTAGTAACCTAAGATCAGATGATACATCAGCTCTGTGCCTGTTGATGCAAAAGATTTGGTATCTTGTGCTTGTCCCTTTCATGTTTCGTGGTCTTCTTGTTCTTTACCTTGTTTTTCCCAGGGCCAAGGAATGTTGCCTTATTTTGCTAACTTCCGTCTGCTTGCTGAGTTTTCCACACCATGTGTGAACCAGCGGTATGTACCTTGGCTTTGGGTCTTTAAATTCAGGGTCCAGGCTTAGATTACTGTATTTTGTAAGGTTAAATGTCAAAATGTGTATAAATTGTTAAGAACGTAAATTCCATTAAGGCAATCCTCTGTAGGGCCTGACCGATGTGTCAGTGTGCCAGTATTATCATCTTATATTGGCCTTCACTGATGTATCAGTATCTGTGTATGTTCTTTAATGCGCCAATATTAAAATGTTTTCAAGGCCAAAAAAAATGCTTGGACTAGTGATTTAAAATGGTGTAATTACACAATTTGTCCAGCAGAGGGCAGCCCAGTAGTCAATTACTAATAAGTGAAGTGTTTACTGTCTATGTAGTCCATTCCTTAGAAAAAAAAGTCTCGTTATCTGTTTTGTAAAGTGTGAAGTTATTTGAGATCTTCCTCAACATTTTCATACTTACATCTTTTTCCTGCGAGACTATGTTTTCTTAACAGTGTGTTTTTTTTCAGCTGGTTCTTTGAGGTACTAGGTTATCCCAAGTCCTCCAAGCCAAACATGGCGAATGGCGTTGCCATGGCAGTAGTCTTTTTCATGGTCCGCATTGCCGTCATGCCAGTTTACTACAGTCGTATGTACGCGGTCTACGGCACTGAAGCCTTCTACTTGGTGCCCTGGGGTGGCCGTGTAGCCTGGATCTGCTCCAGTATCTGCTTGGACATCATGAACATTATGTGGATGCATAAGATTGCCCGCGGCTGCTACAAAGTGCTGCGCTCGGCACGCCAGAGCAAAGCCGGCACACCTCAGGAGAATGGGAAGACGGATTAAGGGAACCAGGGTGTCAGTGGTGAGAAACGCCACAACAAGTGACATAATGATGACGTCACTCCCAGCGCATTGCCGAGCAGCAGATTGGACACTTGGCTGTCACACCTGGGACGAGTCATATTACAGGAGGAATGTAATGAGGGAAATGGAGAAGGTGGGCACAGTCACTGAGATGTACAGATGGACCGTTTAACTGGCCATCCCTAAGCCATGAAATGACCTCTTAGCAATACTCTCTGTGCATGGCCGATTATCTCTTCTTCTCTTGAACAATTTACCACAACACAAAAGAGGTCGTCCTGGGACAATGGACTGTTATCCCAACTTAAAATTGTCAAAAAGTTTACCGTCCTTTACATACTTAGTGCTCAACAAAAGACTTTAAAATGATTTGGGGTTTATTTTGTATTATTACTGTTCTGCCTGAGTCTCAGAGTAAAAGTGATTAAATGTGAGCTAAAGTTGATGGTGAAGCAAAGATTTAGGGGAACCTCAAAAACATTCAGAGATTTGTCATTGACAGTCAGTGCCATAAAATCATTGTCGGATGCCTGTTAAAGAAAAGTGTCAAGCATCTCTTTTTGTTCAGTAAATTAATACATTTGCAGAGACTTGACTGCCACAAGTTTGGATTGAACCACGTGCAATTGCAGAGCAGAATAAATCACTTCATCATGTCATTTTAAAAGCCAGCATTTTAAGATGTTTATTTGAATATTATGAGTTTTAGTTTCAGCTTTTGCATTCAGATGGTTAATTTAAATAATGAAGGACTGAACGGGCATCAGCTTACCGTTTGTAGTCCAGTTCTTTTGTCTTGCTGGCGTCAAGGCAAATAAATTTTCGAAAGATGCAGAATTTACGATAACTGTAGTTAAAATAAAGGAGGAAGGTGTGCAGAGTGACTTAGCTAAAAGGGAAACTGAATGTCAATGCTGTGTTTGTACACTGACATTAGAAAATACAGGAATATTTATTTTTATTAGAAATGAGGGATATTGTGTTTTTGTAGGCAAAGCTGAAGTTGGCAAAACAACAGTTTTTTCTATGGCTTTTTGGATTATTGCACAAAACGAGCTCTTTTGCAAACAGAAGTTTGATACAAATAAACACCACTGTGATGATTTTAGAAGCGAAAATATAAAAAGCAAGGTTAAAAAAAAAAAAAAGACAACCACACAATCTTGCATAACTTCAATGTCACCATCACAAAACTTCCAACGAAACTTTACGATACAAACATTCTAAATCGATGAGTAAACAAAGTGGAAATTTGGAGTCAGAATAGTTTGTCAGAGCCACACTACAAACACAACAAGACTGTAAAGGTGGACTCGCAAGTAGATTGGCTTCTGTGTTTGGCATGGTCACATTTAACATTTGAAATAAAAAAAAAATGATCAAGCCAAAAATTACAAGGGGCTATTCACCAACATATTTTATACTGCAGAGCAAATATCTCAAAAGTCTCTGAAGCTTATGTTCATGAATCCAAACCAAAAGAACTATGAAAACATTGAAGGGCAGGGAACTGGAAGTTCAAGAATGCTAACTCATTTCCAGGTTTTAGCTCTCATTCCTGCACCACTCTATTGAGGCAACAGTGAACAACAGCTTTTTTTTTATCCCCATGGTTTAATGTGTATACACCTAATATTTCACAGAATGGAAAATATATCACGCAAACAAAGATATGTTGTTGGCACTGTTTCGTTAGAGCCTGTATTCTATTTATTTCACATTGTGCATGTTAAGGGGTGAAACTGACTTGGATCGCTGATTCACAGTCGGTGTCATAGACACATCTGAAAACCAAATGAGCAGCTGCTTTGAAATGTTCGTGCTTGCTAAGGGAGGTGGGAGATGTTAAAAGATGCTGACACTCCAACATCAGGAGTTGACTTTAGGTTTATAGAATATTCACACTTCTTAGTTATGATACTTTTATAGGCACAGCCTGTTCAGATTATCCATGGGTAACATTTATCAACAAGCTGCATGCATGCGGGTTTTCCATAAAAGGAAATTGGAGATTTTAGCAAGCAAATTCAATTCAGCGCCCAATTTGAGTACATTTGTCAGAAAAATGAGTTTGTTTCTGCAGGTTTGAGTTCCATGTGAAGTCAGTGACGGCGCTCAGTGTTTCAGATGGTATTCTGTATATGTTGGAAATATTTTTGTAACAGTTTAAAGAATATTGAAATACCATTAGTGTCTGCCTCACTACGTATGATTTCCCATATTTATTCATCAGATGGATACAGGAACTGTTTGGGTTTTAGTGGACATGGCAAGTTTGTGGTTCATGTTAGAATTGTTTTCTTAAGCTGACAAAGCGTTCATGTCGATCGTCACACAACACTGAAAATAGGAACAAGTCTGCTCAGACAATTTTTTTTTTAAAGACAAGTGTATCATTTGTTCAAATTAAAAGTAACTCTTCATCAATGATTTACTGATGTACTTGAATTTTCATTGTAAATGTATCTTTTGAGCTGTACATCAAAAGCTTTTGTTAAATGTTATTTTGTGTGAAACAAACATGGATGGCTAGTTTTGAACGTATGCCTTGCTATTTTCAGCATTTGATTTTGATGCCTTTTTGAAACAACTTATGATTGCACAGTGTATATTTTGTTACATTCGATGCATCCAACTCCTTACAACACTGAAAAAAAAAAGTGTCGTTTTTCAGTGATTTAATTGTGTTTTCCATGTCTGATGCCTGTCTAATGTGACTGTTTGGCCTTTGTAACAGATAAGTTTTAAATGTAAAAGCAAGAGGCTTTTTAAGGGTGGGTGTTTCAGTGCTTTTGCTTTTTGTGGTTTCAGATTTTCAAAGATTTATGTATTCGTGCCAGTGCTTAAGCCATTGCTACTCCATGGTGAGGACTTTCTTTCAAACTCATGAGCATTTGCATAAAACAGTGCCAACTTGTAACCATGCTTTGATGGCTCATATTCCTGTTTGCATAGCCGCTGATGAGGCTCAGTTAAGTTTGGCATGTTAAAACCGTGTAGAAGACTTCTTTCAGTTATGGCATCACAGCTAGAGTGATTGGGACAAGTTGGACTTGACGGCTGATTATGGGTGGATTTCATCTTCATTACATGTGGATATCACTCTGTCACATCTCACAAAAGAGTCTGGATGTGATGTTTGTTAATATTTCACTGGAATTAAAAGGTAATCATGCAAAAGGTCTCAGGACAAAAGGCCACTTCCTGGTAGAATCAGGGGCGGCTCTGTGTGTAAGGTCATGCATGGTCAATATGATCTTCTTCATGCACCCTCTATAACTGCATGTGGTATTGCATGGGGATTGCACTGTAAACAAAATAGCATATACATTTGCAAGACAAATTTTTTTATTTGTTTCCTTTTTCTTAGTACATGTACATAATGTTTACTTAAACGTTATTCTTGTACTGTTTCACATAATGTAATCCACAGATGATGATGATAATGATGTGACAAGAACATCATAAAGCAGAAATTTAGTATCCAGCACATAAATAATCAGTAAAGGAATACTTGAATACTAACCAGCACAGTTTATAACATTCTGGGCAGTGCAAATAAACATTAATCAAAGAGCATCTCACATTCTCTGCGTAGCATTGTCTTTAATTTATCATGAGAAAGATAAATAAAACAAAGCAGATGCTATGGTAACGGAGGCAGCGAGGTGCTGCTGTTTGCAAGTTTAACTGGTGTTGGTATTTCTGTTCTAAATGTTGTATGGAGGACATATTTGGGTAGGTGGAGAGTTTGGTGACATTCTATGAATGTACTGGAGAAGAGAAAATATTTGTCATTTACATTTTCAGTTGTTCTTTACAATAAATACCAAATTAACAGATGTGAAGTGTTTCATTTGGGTTCCAACTCGCTTAGCTTGTTTAGCTTGGGCCTCCAACGTGTTAAAGATGGAACTTATTATACTGCCGAGAACATGATCAAAATCATTACTACAAAAGCCTGTTTAGTTTTATAAAGTTTTATATGGCTGGATAAAACCATATACGGACATATTTTTTTCATGTCGGTAAATATTAGTAGTAAATTTCACTTTGTCATGATTATGGCAGCCTTAGTCTGGTAACTACCTGAAGTTCTTAAATCATATTTCATGGCAATACCGAAACATATTTAAAAAATACCATTAATGGCTATTGTTTCATATTGCCTTGACATTTAGACAATAATTAAACTGCCACACAAGGTATTTGAAGTCTTAAAAAATATTCAGTAATTGTCTCCAATTACCCCTGTTCACTGCCTTTTTACAAATATACTATGCATAAGTGAGGAAGCTTTAAGGCCTGGCTGAGTAACAACTATAATATTTGTCGTAAATAATTAAATACACTTAACAAGCAAGAACATTTGGGCTATGGGACAATAAGAAGTAGTGCTTTCTTAAGCCACTAGAGGACAGTGTGGCATCACTTGAGATAATTTTTTACTGCGTGACATGCAGTGTAGGCTTTGCAGGTCTGAGCTGTCGGAGTAAACAAACACTTAAAGTGATTTTGTCACAAGAGTCAATATATGGTGTGAAGTCTAGTTCTCAGTGTGTTCAACAAGTGTTAAAATTGACTTACCAAGGTTACAGTCTCTGTGATGAAGGGGAGGTGTTAGAAATTTTCCTCCCCATTCACTTGAAAAGCTACAAGCTAAAATATAATGTGCTTAAAATTGAAAGTTTCAAACACACCGTGATATTTATACATTAAATAACCTGCATGTCAAATGGTCTGTTTTTATTGCGTAGTTTATATATATA
>JAPZDX010000013.1:14657407-14668906 GCA_029783625.1 Naso annulatus | reverse complement strand
GTGCATCATTACATTTAATGAAGTATGCAAGGCTGCATGTGAACAGGAATATCAGTTGAATATTCCTTTTAATTTAGCATGTAAACAGCGTAGTGTGAATATTATCTTTTTTGGAAAGAGGGCAAAAACTGGAAAATTGACTGTTATGGATCTAATTTCCCCTTTTAGCATAACTGTGTACTGTCTTTCTAAATGTTCATTTCTTCAACAGACTCTGATCCACTTGATAGACAGAAAGACTGGAAAAGAGGTTGAGACAAAGTACTACACTGGAGCGATGGTCGTCTACCATCACGTGAATGCTTACGAGGACGACGGTCACGTGATCTTCGATGTCATCGCCTACAAGGATAACAGCCTTTACGACATGTTCTACCTGAGCAAGCTGAAGGATAACGCCGGGTTCCATGATGAAGCCTACTCCAAGCCAAGCTTCAAAAGATTTGCACTTCCTGTCTACTCAAACAAGGTAGGATTTTTTTTTTTTAAAAAAAATCTTGATTTCAGCTTAAAATTTAAAAATGTTTTTCTAATTTTTCACTGTTACGTTTTGACTTGGTTGTGCAGGGCATTGCGGTTGGAGAGGACTTGGTGAAGCTCAAATACACGACAGCCAGTGCTGTGAAGGAGAAAGAAGGCAAACTAATGTGCCAGGCAGAGGTGCTCTGTGAAGGTAAAACCAATAAATGATACATCCAGTGATTATTTTTTAAGCAGGAGTTCTTACATTGGGAAAACTTTCCATCCTTCCATCAGGTATTGAATTACCCAGAATGAATTACGATTACAACAGCAAGAGGCACCGGTTTGTGTATGCAAACTGTGTGGAGGATTCTGCACTGTCCAAAAAGGTAAGAAGACTCCCTTTAGTTTTTATTGTGACTTTGGTAAAATAGACCAAGTGGAAACATCCTCCTTTGTGATTTTTAGCAGCATCGGAAGTATTATTTGCCAATTCCCAAAACGTGCAAAGTCTTGAAAATAAAAGTGTAAAATGCAGGGCTATTGGGAAACAGATATTTCCTGGCAGCATTGTTTTTACCAAGGTAGGATGAAAATTGCAGAACTGAGAGTCACCAGCTGGCACTAGAGGAAGGAACACTTTGGTGAAGTGTGAATTACAGATTGCCCTCGCAAACCACTTCATGACTCTGGCTGTAATACCCACACGTCCTTTCCCATTGGGTACACTTGAGTATCAAGGTACCTGGAACAAAGCAAAGAAGCAATATTCTCCATAAGACTTCAAAGTATTAAGTAACAAAGCTACTGTACTTTTGAAAAGAGCTTCCGTTGTGTCTCAGTGCAAGCTCAGGCCTGAGGTATAGTGCCGGCAAAGAGGAAGGTCCAAAAGGAAACATCTTGGTTTTAACAATTAGATATTTTTGTTTGTTCCTGCTTGACACAGAATCCCAACAATTCTCTCTGAATTTTATCGGTGTTTGGATGTGGGTTTTACATCTTGTTAAACCCAAGTGAATAAAACAGCAGGATGAGCAGAAGGAAACGACACACATTATGACGTTATGATAGTTGCCATTCTAGAGTTTCCTTTTAGGATAATGGGACCTTGCACATTCACGTCAGGCCTGGAATATGTTAAACAATACATGAAGGATGTTTTTTTGTTTTTTTTTTAAATCATCCTGGAAGGGACATTTTTGCCTGATTTTAAGCCCCATAAGCATAAGCTGTAAGAACTAAGATTCTCTATTCTAACAAACACTGAAATTTTAGCACTTTTTTAAGAACAAATCACTGAATTCCATAGCAACGTATCATACTTCCCCTTTTAAATACAACAATGAGGAACACAAATGTAACTAAAATGTGCTCAAATGTGCTGACATGTACAATGTAATCATTTGCCATTTAAATCGAATAAACTGGGCAGTTTGCACAGTCTCCCTGTGCCTGTGCGGGTTTGTGGGCGCTCCAGTCTATTCCCATGAAAACATGCAGCTTATGTAAATGGTGTGCATATGAGCGTGAATGTCTGTCTTTTTTCATATGCGTCAGTCCTGTGAATGACGGGTGATCTGTCCAGGATGCACCCCTAATTTTGACTCCAGCCTCTATAGCTAATGGATGGATGGATGAAGCGGCTCGCAACCATCATACTGGAAAGCGTTAGCATCCCGCTGTTGTACCTGTAGAAAAAAACAAAAACTTGATTTCCAAATGATCTGTGAGCCTGACTCGTCACTCTGACTAGTCAGCCCAGTTAATACAAGGAAGAACGTTGGTGCCAGTTCCTGAAAGTACAAAGCCTACTGATAGCACAAAGTCCATTTTACAAATGTACAGCTCTTTTCCACATGTATGGCATTCAGGTGGTACAAAGTACAGCACAGGCAATTCTTATCTAAAGACAAGCTCTTTATGCAAGGTGTTGTTGATGTTAGCTAAAGTAAAGAATAAGCCGAACACCTGGTTTTAAAATAATTAGACAATAAACTTAACACCATAAACCAACAAAAAAAACAGTAACATGCACATTACAAGCTGCTTGTATTGGTGTGGTTTTAAATGTAGCTCACAAACACATTGAACTCATATTTTAGTTTAAAAAATTATGATTATGGGATCAAACTGTTAGTGTATAAATACTGTTGCAACCTTTCCTAAGATGTTATCAGATACAGTCGAACAGCAAGGGTGCCAGTTTTTCCTGCTCTGTACTGAGCTGTTTGAGGAAAACTGAGTCTTTAATGTTTTTTTTTCAATCTGGTCTTTCGCTGTAGATTGGGAAGTTTGACACTGATACCAAGGAGATGATTTTCTGGAGTGAGGACAACTGCTGGCCATCCGAGCCTGTCTTTGTCCCCAGACCCAATGGAGAGTCAGAGGATGATGGTGAGAATACCGATTGGCGTGCATGTACAATGTTTGACATTAGCTAGAGCACAAATGGACGGAAGTACAAGGCTTAAAAGACAAAAACCCTTCCTGATTACATTTACATTGCGAAGGTGGCATGCCGATTGTTGTTAAAGGTAAAAGCAGTTTTGAAAATCTGCTGTGTGATGTGAGGCCTGAGACGTTCTGCTCTTCCTCAACAGGTGTAGTCTTAGTATCAGTTGTCAACTCCAACCCGGGACAGTCTGGTTTCATCGTGATTCTTGATGGCAGGACATTCAAAGAAGTTGCTCGAGCATACGTCAACACCGACCTGAACAAGGACATGCATGGATTTTTTATCCCACAATGAAAATAGTCAGTTGTTTTTGACAAATGCTTGCCGACTATGTGCATGGTTTCATGAACTACATCATCTCTGTAACAATGATTGCATCAAACTAATTTCTCTTGGCATGTTTATCAAGAAAAAAAAGATTTATTTGTTTTTTGTTGATCAAAATGTTGCTTAAGCATGTATATATATGACTGTTTGTTATGTCGTCCACATTATTCAATTGCATTGCTATGACCATTATTGTACTTTTATGGCTGCCAGGTGGCAACATATTCTAGGTAAATATGAAATACATAGTTGATTAAACAGGGAAAAAGTACTGATTTAGTATGTAAGAATGACTACATTGCTACAAATGAGGTCGGCAATGACTTGGATGTAGGGCATTGCTTCATAAATAAGATTACATGATCTAAATGAATTAGTTGCATGGACTGGCATGTAATGAAATGCAAATCTGTGTTCTGTCACAGGCCACATCAGCCTCTGTTCACTTCTTCCGGCTCATATTCTTCCATTTTCTCTCCATACCTGCCATTCACCATGTGCCCACCAGATGTCTGCAGCTCCACTTGTTCTCCTGTTACTCATTCTTACCTGGTTTCCATGCCCATTCAGATCAGTTACTAGTTTCCTGATCATCCAGTCAGTATTTATTCCTGCCTTTGCCACTAAGCTCTCTGGCAGTTTAACTGTTTCTGGGAGTTTCTGGGTTTTTGTTTTTTTGTTTTTTGTTTTTTTGATTAGGACTACATGAGTGTAGTTTTCTGCTCTGCATACATGCCTGAACTCATACATGTATATATATACACCTGTCTGCCTGTAAGTCAGTTTTGCACCATTTATTAAAGTTACTTGCTGCCACAAACTGTCTTTTGGTCCCTGTTTGAGTCCTTCCTGCCTGAGCTGTTACCAGCAACCCTAACAAGTTCAGCCATGACAATAATAGCAGATAAAGTAAAAGAAGGGCGATAAGCAGCGATGAAAACTATCAGAAATGAAAATCAGAAACTTTTTTATGTGGAGAATAAGGGCATCAAATACTGCACAGTTGCAAAAATAAAACAATGAACAGCCTCTGGTGATTACAGACCATTCTAACATCATAAATTAAGAGTGATTCCATGAGCTGTGAAGGAATATTCCTTCAAAGCAACAAGGCAGCCACAGATTAACAGAGAAAATACAAATATAATCAAAGAAAGCATAGCCGATAGCAAGGGAATTAGGTAACACTTAATAACTACACACTATGAAGCATTAGTGAATTATCAGTAAATACCTAAAATATCATTTATGAAGCACTGTTCCAGCTATCATTAAACACATTATAGAGCTTAATAATTAATACATCTTATTAATCAAGAATAAAGTAATTATAACTGTGTTAATCACATACTTATGTGTAATAAAGTAGGAACAATGCTTTATAAATGATGACTTCAGTTGTTTACTAATAATTAACTAATGCTTAATAGTGTATAGCTCTTATAAAATGTTACTAGGAATTAATTTTTCATTGTTTTATTTTTAATTTGTTATTAGTTAAAGTTGTGAACGACCAGTAAAAACTTACTTAATGAGGTTGAAATGAGGTTGCAGTGGTTGATAATGATCTGATACGTGATGTCATGTTGACCTCGACGCCGTGAGTTTCATAAATAGGCCGATGCAGCAACTATCAGATCAGAATGTCAATGGCACCACTTACCAAAATCCAGTCAAGATAAGCAACTTGCAGAAAATGATGAATAAAGTTTATATGTGGTATTCAAAAAAACACACAAACAAAAAACAATAAATACGAGGCGATTAGCAGGATGCAGTGAATATCTTTAGTAATTTCCACCAATATGATGTGCCAACTGTCACAGTAACTGAATAACTAAACTAGGGTTGAAGGCCAGCAGTCACCAGATTCATGTATTGCTGTCACTGACCTTGATAAATTATTATGGCAAGTATAACATGATAGACTGTCTCCAGGTGATTCGCTGTCTTCCTCTCCTCCTCCTCCTCCTCCTCCTCCTCCTCCTGCCCTGTGGATTCAGTGTTAGAGCCGGCTTGCTTTGCAACTGATTTCTTGTTTCTTCTGAGTGTGTGATCTATCCAGTTCCGTTTTTTCCCTCCTGATATGGGTTTCTTTTAATTCTTGGTTGGTGAGTTCCTGATGGTACTGGACCAACAGATTTCCAAGTTGAAAACCTGCAGTTAATTGAGCATGTTGGTGGCAGGCTTCCAGGTTTGAGATCCAGAAAGTAAAAGTGGATTTGACATTTGAGTTGAAGATTTTTAGCTGTTTTTTGTTTTCCAGATGTTGTTTAAGATGTTGAATGTTTTTTTCAGCCTCTCCAGTAATATGTGGCAGAGCACCTTTCCTGGCGTTGAAAGCAGTGTGATTCCTCTGCCGTTTTTGCACTTCTTGAGGTCTCCATTTTTAGGGATCTGCTGCCATTCCTCCAGTCAGAAGGGACATTTTCTACCTCCCCAGTGGTTTGCATGAGACGGTGAAGCATGTTGGTGAAGGATTTGATGGCTGCCTGAAAGTCTTCAGATGGTATCTTGTCGAGCCCCTCTGTCTGATTCCATCTTGGTCGGAGGTTGCAGTTTATCTCCAGCATGTTTGCAGCTGGAAGCATCTCTACTGTCAGTTGAGGAGGCTGTCTGTGGGGCAGCTCTTAAAGTGTCCTGACCTGACGTTCTCTATGTATTTCTTTTTGACTCTTCTGATACTTCTTTGTTTGCTGCTTCATATTCTTTCTGTGCCATCACTTTTCTTGTTCTGGTTTTGCTTCACTTTAGTCCCACCTTCTTTTACTTTCTCCCGCTCATCTTCTGGTATGTTTCCATGGATAACCAGGGTTTGATGTCTGTCTTCGGTCTCACTCACTTTTCAGATGTTTTTCAGGTCTGTCCACATATCACACAATGATCTTCGTCTTTCTTTATTTGATGAAGTTCTGATGTAGCTATCCTGCTATAGGAAACCTCAACATCAGCAACACAAAAGATAAATAGTCAGGAATCCAGAACATCACAGCCTACAAAAGCAGGAGCAACCCCATCATGTGCAAACTGAGGCAACAAGCTAATGCCGAATTTAGACCAAATTACCATCTAATCACCAAAGAAATTCACAAAAGCTATTTTTCTGTTACATTGGTCTATAATTGCAGAGTACCAATTCTATCGTATGGGCCAACAATACGGTATCTATCCCATCTTAGAAACCTAAAACCAGAGTATAGGTCACAATCAAAATGAGTTATGATAAAAAAAAATAAATATTTATTCAAAGTACTTAAAGTATCATTTCAAAACAAAAAATACGGGTGACACAGCTTTTCTGTGGCTGAAGTAGGTTGGTATTTGCAAAGCTGACCACTGGAGTGAGACAATAACCTTTACTGTCAGCCTTATTATCATGTGACAAGACAGTTTTTATGAATTATTCTTGACACTTTTCTATTTTTCATCAGTGACAGTTTATTGCACACCAAAACTAACAAAGTTAACAAATTACAATATGGGGGCATTGTACAGTAAAAGTTGCTGAAAACACAGTGATATGACAATGACAGTGAGGAAAATGCAACATCATCATGGGTGCTCTAGGTCACCTGCAGTACAACAGTGCTGGTCAATAAATCACACTATACTTGACTTAATGTACAAGTTATTCCTGACCTATAAATACAATGTAAAAATACTCCTCATTACTTCAGCAAGTCATTTATCAACAAGTTGTTATGTCAGTGTTATACGAACCCCAGTGGACAGTTGTGGAGTAAATATCCACGTTTGATTGGTATGACAGAAAAAGGCAGTGTATAAAGCTACCATCAAAGTATCAAGAGGTGTGGTTCTTTCTGAAGTTCATGGTTGACGAGAGAAAGAGGAAATGCAAAATTCATCATTAGTCTGTACAATCACAACAATCATTATTCTAAATAAACACACATACACACCTCTAATAAAAAATAATATCATACAAATACATTATAAATAACACACAAGTGTATTTGAGTGCAATCAGCATTGAACCTTTTCTAACATCCAGCAGCAAATCAAGTCCTTGTCTTGTTATCTACAGTAAGCCAAATCACATTTTAAACACACACACTTCATCATCATCATCCCACACATACACACACACACACTCACAGACACACATTTGGATAATGCTAAATGGCAGTGTATTCATCTGGGGTTACCAGGACACAGTTTAATATGAACCCTTTTTATGTTTTGTGAAACTTTTACGTCTCGTACTTGTGAAGTTCTTCAACATCCTTCTCCTCTTCACGCAACAAGAACCAAAGACTTCCCCATACACCAGTGGTGTGCAAAGACTGGGATAATTAAATACACTTAACTAACCTCAGTACCAAACAGATTTTGTTTTACATAAGAAGTATGGTAAGGGCAATTTCAAAAGTATTAGCAACCACCTGTATGACAGTAAGACAGGAAGTCAATCTCAAAGAGAATAATTTAAAGGACCTTACCAGTGTTACGACATGTCATTGCCCTTTCTCAACATCAGCCACATAGGTAAAATAAACCTCCTGCATTTTTCCCAAAATGGCTTTATCTATGAGATAGTGTGTTTGTTTAGATTTTGTCCATATTTAACAAACGTTACAGAAGGTACCTGAAAATGTGACGTCAGTTAAAAAGAATGTCTGTGTCAAAATCCTTCTTCACGCTAATTTTTGAGCTAGGAAGGCAGCACTTACAAGGAACTATTTTTCCAGACGTAATAACCTTCAGATCTCAGCAGCTCCCGGCTCCCCTCTTCGTCTTATTCAGCAATTTTTGACCATATAAATGCAGATTTTTTCTTTAGAAGAGCGAATTACCTATACCTGCAACTTTCATATGATCTATAGCGCTTCTGTACCCTGTTTCAACACAAATGGCAGTGAATGGGGTTTAAAAATGCAGTCTGAGACGGTCAAATTTTAAAAAAACATTTGTAGAAGGCAGGGGCCATCTCTGCTAATAGCGAGAAGTCAAAAAATAGACGGGTGTGGTCCTTTAAGTTACTGGCTCACTGCAGACATGTTCATATTTTTAATAAAAGTAGTAGTATGTGATTCAGTGGTGACTGAGATATCAAACTTGACATATAGAATCAAACAAACACAAAGTACAGTACCACCCGCTCTTGGGCTGTTCAGTTTATTTCTGAAAACGCCGGAGTGCAGTTGTGAGTTAATGTTCAGGGAGCTCACGCAAAGTTCAGTAGATGGACAAAGCTAGATCCGTGACCTCAAATAAACTAACAGGAGCAGAGGAAGAGAAGGTTGCCATTCATCACTGTTCCTGGTTTCCTGGAAGTGTTTCAGCCACATCAGTGGTGAGTGATTCAAGGCGAAGGGGGAAGGAAGACAAAATTTTAATTCGGTGAAAACACTTAAGCCTGAATGGCCTATTTCCCCCTCTCTCCTTCCCTCTCAGGACCACTCACAGTCAGACAGGGCTGGTTTTGTTTGGTGATGTCAGGCTGCGCTCATCATGCATCACATCCAATCTCAAATCAGCAGCACGAGCAAGGAAAGGAGGCTTTTGAAGGAAATGGGAACACGCCCAAGTGCAGAAGGGAAACTGTGCCATGGTTGCCATAGCGATGACTTCCTAATGGCAGGATGGTTGTAGTAGAGAAATAATACTGTGTCTTTCCATAGTCATTAAATACAACTGGACAGTAAGAAGCCTAGCATTCAGGAATTGGGTGGACAAGAGGAAGCAAGTGTTTGAGTCCAGCAGCAGCACATTGCTGATTAGCTGCCTTCAGCTTGAGTCTCCTTTTCTTTAGCTGGAGAGTCCTGGCTTTTCCCAGAGTCTTCTCCTTCATCGCCTGAAAAACAGAGAGAAAGATGGACAGGGAGAGACAGACAGTCACTTTCATGCATAAGTTACTACGTGTGGAGTCAGTGACGCGAATGAGGTTGACTGAATCAGCGAGTAAGTCACCATGAAAACAGCAGGAGCAGGAGTCACCAAGTTAGAACCGATGAAGAATTCACTCAGCAGTTCATCAAGTGTAAAGCAGACCAAGACAGACAGAAATAAACTGTACTATATTATACATTTTAAACTGATGGTTAAACGATGTCGAAAATCATTTTGTATGTGCACATCTTAAACTATGATTTAGTGGGAGCACGTAGAAACTTCATTAACAATCACCCCACAGAGGGATGTGAAAACAGCCTTAAAGTGTCAAGTGCTATGCATACATCATTCTGCACAGTGAAGTCGAGTAACAATTGGCAAAACAGATTTTTGAATAAAGGGAGACATTCATTTTTATCATCTTTACTTTTTAAGACTTCTTTTCTCCCTTTTGCGAAATGAGAAAAAAATGCAGCCATTTTCCAACCACTTCATAAAGAGATGAAAACATTCAGGCTTTGGCACCCCCTGGTGGTTATATAAAAGAAAAGACAATGCACACGCCATACCCTCGATGAGAGCAATTTTAAATAATACAATAACAATTTTACAACAATTAAAAGCAATTGTTCCCACTTAATTATTTGTTGTGGCCACCATTAAAATATGTACCGGTGTGATGGTGATTTTTCTCACCCGACTTGTTAATGTTGAGCTGTGCCAGACTCTGTGACAGATCAGCAGGGGCCTGCGCTCCAGGGGCTGCTGGGATATCATGGATGGCGTTCCTGCGGCCAGACCGTCGAGAGGCGATGAAGTCCTCATAGGTCGCCTCCACATCCGTCATCGCTACCACACCTCACCATAGCAGGGCCTGTCACACACAGCAGCACGCACTTACCACAAACACAGGCGCGCGAGGACACAAACACACACACACACAAAAATGAACATGTGATTAATTTTTTTTAGGGGAAATGACGGAAATGCTGAGAATTTGTGCAGCTGGTCCTCAGCAGCTTGGCACAAAAGACGCAATGACAGACTATGCTGACTTAAAGACTGTGACACAGTGGGTTACCGATGCATCCCTTCCTACACTTATCTTATGACCTAATCCCCGATTAATCTATTTTAATCTCAGTCTTGGATACAAGCGGCAACAGTGACACAGAGGAAACTAATTCTGCAGAAGGAACAGAACCACAAATGAGGGTGTACTTGAACTGATGCAACACAGCAACCGAAAACACATACTCAAAGGGGTAATTATGTCACAAGGGAGGACAGTATTGTATTCAAATGCCATCCCACTTGGAGTACATAGGGAGCATGATCAGAGCTGCGTTGGCAAAGAGATTTAGGTTAAACCCCTCTTCTGACATTTCAACACTCTGTATCGACCTGCTTGCATGAAGCTGCCCTTCAGCACTTGAGCAGCTTCCAGCTTCACTGCCCCATTTTCCCTAATTAAAATCCATCCGACTGACATTGTTTCAACTTTATCGATTTTTATACGTGCACTTTTATGACCTACGAAAAAAGAAGAAGCAGCTTTTCTAAAACCTCACATACCCCTGGGTACTCAAATGATAGCTGAGTTTTACTCCTGTCTAAATTCGGGGATTTCAACTGATAGGGAAATTTCCAACAGTGACCTCAGCTCCCCCTTACATTTGTGGCTATTTCCAGAGCCGAGCAAGCTGTGATTGACCGCGGCTATTTTCGGACGCCTCCTCTGCCATCATCTGAGCACATTCCCACTCAGCTGTCATTCTCAAAATGGTGTCAAGACGGGCAAGACCTAACAGATGTTGCCCGTGTGCAATTGTCAGACTCAGCATGGGGGATCAAGTTACACAAGACGACTTTTCTCCAATTAAAAAACAGAGATTTAGCGCGTCACGACCGTGTCCAACAGTGATGCTGAGTTAGGGGCAACAATGTGCTGCTCCATTTTGAATGACAAGTGCTTTCACTTCACTGATTAACACTGATTAGTTTTTATAAGTCATGTCTAAAATTTAAAGATACCGTCAAATGAGGCACAAAATTCTCATATGGGACATGAAGCTTAATGCTTACAGACAACAGCACAATTACATGTAATATTGATTAATGATTTTCTTTTCTTTACTGATTCACTGAGTTCACTTTTACTGCTTGTGAATGTAGATATTTCAGAATAAAGGAGTGCCTTCATTTGCAGCTGTAAGTGACAGAACATTCTTGGCATGTGTTTCCAGTGCTCATATTCCATAAAATATAAATTTTACAGTTTACATAATTTAGTCACACTGTTGCAGCCATGAAATTGAACATATGCAGTTTAGAAGTGTGCACGTGTGTGTGTGTGTGTGTGTGTGTGTGTGTGTGTGTGTGTGTGTGTGTGTGTGTGTGTA
>JAPZDX010000013.1:14639646-14651325 GCA_029783625.1 Naso annulatus | reverse complement strand
TTATGTATCACCCTTTTACTGGTGGGTAGTACTTTCCAGTGTAAAATATTGCCAGATGTAGACATTTTGCCAGCTCAGTCAAAATCTCTGTTCTTCTTTGTTCTTTCTTCTCTTAAAAATAATAGTTGAGTGGCAGCGCAGCACAGCTACCTGAGTACTGTTTAGAGCAGCAAAGAAGAATTCATTGTAGGTACTGTATGTAACATCAGTCAGAGCTAATTAAGCCAACTGCTCACCATTTAACAGCTAAAGAATCACATGGCAACGGATCAGTGCACAGACTGGCGTACTCGCCAATACCGACACCAACATTTTCGGCGATATCGGAGGCATTTTCCAATACCAGTATCTGTATTGGAACAACTGTACTGTCAACAGGCTTGAGATGACTCGAGCTTGATGTCTGGGATTGTCACTGGTGATGAGAGCTGAGACAGAACAGCAGTCTTTGCAGTAGAAGAGCCCGCAGTCTGGTGCATCAGATCAGGAGCAAAGCAAATGGCATATTGATGGTTTTCTGTCATCGACTGTTCACAAGGTTTTTCACTGTGAATATGTCCCCCAGAGTCAGACTTCGTACTACTGTGACAGTCTGAGGCATCTCAGGAAGAACATTCAGAGCAAATGACCTGATTGGTGGTACCCTGGCAACTTAACTCTCCAGTGTGACAATGCACCTGCAGGTTCTCTCTGCTCCCAGAAATCAAATTTGGTCTGTGGGCTGTAGCCGTGAAGTTTCAGGTCCTCGGTGAAATTGCAAAGGCGTATGTACCATTGGTCACAAAAACGAGTGTAGCTCATTGCATTGTATCAAGCAATATAAATCTGAATTCAGATTGCTTGCACCAACCATAAACACATTATTGTGAATTGTTATCTTTGCCTCAGAATTTCTATCAGTATAGTAGTTTTAAAAGTGATGCAGTTACAGGTATATTTTCTCCCTCACTGTTGTGTCTTTAGACTATGTTCAGTGCCCCTACTGTCAGCGGAGGTTCAATGAGAGTGCAGCTGACAGACACATCAAGTTTTGTCAGGAGCAGCACGCCCGTATGCCCAACAAGAGCAAGATGGGAGATGTCAAGAAACCCCCTGCTCGCACACAGGTACGCACATGCACAGAGTGCAACAAAGACCAAATGTGCAAACAAATTCAACTTCGACTGAATTTGTGAGCTTGGAGGATGCTGGTACATCTATTATTATCTAACATTAATTTTCCCATCATGTCCGATTTTGTGTTGAACATTAACATTTAAACATGGACTTTATAGAATAAAAATAATTTTTATGGAGCTTTTTAATGCTCCATAAAACCATGCTACATGCACACACACAGGTAAGTTGTTGCTTACAGCTTTCTTTTCATAATGAACACAGCATTTTTTAACCTACCTTGTTCATAATAACACGGAGGTAGCTACACGGCCGCTGTGACCCATGCACTTGGCCAGGCAATTCTTAATTTCTTTTTTAATGCTGAAACTTTATGATGAAAAAGTGAAGGAATTCTTTAAAAATTCAAAACAGTTCATTGTCTTTTATTACCACGGTGAGACACCTGCTTTGCAGAAAGTGTAGAATTATCACTGTCACTTAGCAACAGCTATGGCACATGACTGCAAAGTTAATTTGGCATCCAATAAAAACAACAGGGTGCAAAGCATTTTGGTTAAGAGCTCAACTTTCTCTGTTGTAATGAGAAAACATTGGGCCATTGATCATTATGTTACATCATTGTGTTATGTCCTGGATTCCCAGTGTGCAATGGTGGAATACTTTTTTATATTTACCTTGGATCAGTCACTTTTCCTTTCAAAGTTTTCCAGCCTTTTCAGTTTTTTTTTTCCTCACAGCAGTTTCAAACATGTTATAAAGCCACACCATTGCATCTGTTCATATATGGAAGGTATCAGTGCATAAAAAATGGTCATGCACACACACAGTCACCAACCATACTTGTTAACTCTTTGCATCTCTTGATAACAGTTTTTTTGTATTGTTTTATTTTTTATTACCTCTCTCTGCCTTCAGTACAAACCTCCTGCTGCAGTTAAGAAGGCCAACTCCCCTGCTGTGTCGACCGTCCCCTCAGCTTCCTCCCGTTTACCCCAGAGATCAGGCCTCGGTCAGCCCTCTGGTAAGGGCACAGCACTGTTCTTTGTGCATCACAAGGCATTGTCTTCACACCCGATGGCTCTGTGTTTTCTGCGTAATTTTTTTTGAATGAAACGAAGCTGGTTGGGCTATGATTATTACACAGAATACAGTGACACGCACATATTCCTGTGTTACTCTGATTTTGTTCTGTCTGGTTCCAGGAATCCCATCTAGTAAGATCTCTTCCGCAGTCTCAATTAGGAATAATCCATCTGGCCTTTCAAGCCCTCCATCAGGGTTAGTGCACACACACACACACACAAAACAAACTGTACTGCAAAATAGATGCAAAGACAAATCATAGGCATTGATCTTTACTGTTATAGTATATTTTGATGTCCAATGGATTATTTTTCCTTTCCATCATTTATGTAGAGGAGATTATCTACTTGTGTTTGCAGGACTTTGCTGCTTTTCCATGTTATTGTGGTTGTTTGAATTTCTTAAGTCACTGTGGCTCAAAAATAATCTCATAATTAAGAATAATAACAACCATTTATTATGAGAAAAAAACATATACAAATGTAGTAAGCCATTCAATATGGGTTTCTGTGTTGCTTGTATTTACTGGCAAAAACTGTTGACATGCGTGTTGATAGAAAGACATTATTAACACCATAGTTGACGTGACATATCTGTGAATATTATGGGCCAGCGGAAACTCAAATGTGACTATACTAATACATTCGATCTTTCCATACACACTTAGGCCTCCAAGTGGTTTGCATTTGACCTTTCGTTGTCTTTCTTCTCTTTGTTTTACCTCTCAGTGTGGGAAATAAGACCAGAGCAATGAGCTCTGGTCCTGGCTCTGTGAGGAACACTCAGTCTGGAATAGCTCTAAATAAGAAAAAAGTAGACAACAACATTGTATCAAGGTGAGTCTGTTCACATACACATTTGCTTCAAAAAAAAAAAAAAAAAAAAAAATAGTACTCAACAAAACTGAAAAGCACAACAGTACAATCATCATACAGTCTTGTTAATTTACCCTGACCTCTTGTGGTTTGTCGGTGTATTACATACAGCTGCATAGTCCACTCTGTCCCCATTCTGTAACCTGCTGTATAAGCACACTCTGGAAATATTGCATACTTCAGAGTGTTTTACAGATCTGCAAAAAAATGAATTGATTATGTTTAATTTGAATTTAGTTCTTTCAGGTTCCCTTAGTTATGACCAAGTCTTAATTTTTGTGGTTACTTTGTAGCAGAGTGATGTCTTAAACAAAAAACTATACATACCGAATTATTTTGTAAAACATCATACAAGCTACACAGCTTTAGGTTCTAATTACGTAGGTAATAATAATGTCTACGGACAAGAAAAAAAAAAAAAAGCCTACTGTGGGTTCAGTAAACTAATCTAAAAACATCTGAAACATCTTCAAGGTCCTTTCTTATCTTTATATTATTTCATCATTCAGTTGATTTGAAAACATCTTATAATGTCCTGCCTGCTTGAGAATAACAAAATGTGTTACAAACGTTATGCCTCCATCGGTGGAGAGCAGCATCTTTCCCACTACATTACCTCTGGAAAAAGCCAGCCAGTGGTTGTGCAAGATGCTGAGCAGGCACAAAAAGTTTTTTGTCTCCATGTGGTATCACTACATGTATCCCTGTGTAATACTTGTAACACATTTAGCATGTTGGTACTGAAACTGTCAATAATCTATTTAAATTATCAACAGTATCACCAGGCCCGGACTAAAATATCATTAATAACTTTGGCTTGGCTTGGTCAACTTTGTCAAATTTCTTAGGAATGATGTCGATGGCGTGAACGAAGTTGGCAACGGTGGGATGAAGAGCAAGTTCTGTCATGCTTGTGGGACCAAGTACCCTGTTGAATCTGCTAAATTCTGCTGCGAATGCGGGATTAGGAGGATGTGCATCTGATGGACGTCAAAAGGAGAAACTAGCAGATTGTGAGGATGCACATGTAGTCAAACTAGCATCGGATGGTTTTTCAAAAGCTATTAAGAAATCCAATAAACATATCCGTCTGTATTTTGAAACCAGGAGCTAGTTTTACGGTAGTCACATGGTGACAGCAGACAACCATATGTATGGCGCTGTCTTTTCTTTTCTATATGCTGTATAGTTTTCATGGAATTTGCTGGCTCATGCTTTAGTCTTGCTGAATACACAAATATAAAACAAACATAACCAACAATGACATTTGCATCTATTTACAAAAATGTATCTGACTGGAGGCTGAGGGATCTCGGGGGTGAACTTATCTAGTGTTATGTAAAACAGTGATAAAGTTTATGATATTAGTTGCTGATCTGGCTGACACAGGAATAACTCACACAGCACATTAGCTTTTAATTTTACTTCCTTCTGTCGGCTAAATATGCAAATTGCTGCTGCTCCCACCACCCTATACACATGAACACTGATGCCATGATACTAAAGTTCTGGTACAGAAACCTAAATTTATCACCACAGGACAGTACTTTATAATTACTCCGTAGAGTTAAATCAAAATTAGCAGCTGAAATCTATTGCTGCATCTTTTGAAGTTGTAGATAAGAAGTGTCGAGTGACTCAACATAGGTACGTGTAATGGCGCCTGTTTCTTAGCCCCAGTCAACTGTGACCAGAAATGCATTCCTTAATCCCATTTGCCTCCGCTTCCTCACAAACCTACGATGTTCCTATTAAAGTGCAATATGAATTGACTACTGATGAAAACAATGTGGTTGTTTTAAAGGAAATGTCTTGGGATTTTGGAGTGATACCGCCTTGTTATGACAGGGACCAGTCCAAACATGAACTAGCTGTTAAAGGTCAGTGCTGCCTTTAAGGTCACTTTACAGGAAATGTTTGTTATCATCATAGGCCTGACATTTCTAGACCAATGTAGCATTTACTCAAGCTTTTATTCCCTCGTTTTATACAATGTAATGAGTTATTTATTTTCTTACTCCCCTTCATTTTTACTAAATAAACTGTCGCTGCATTTTTTTTGTTAATGTTCCACAGAATTAAAATTGTTTTATTTGGATTTGTACGAAACCTAAACGCACCAGGATGTGTTGCAATTGCTTTTTCCTCAACAGTGTTTCTACTGAGACAGTATTCAATGCATTTCGGTATTTAATGTTAATGTTACAGAACACTACAGCTATTTTAAATTCTCAGAATGTGTGTAGTTGATCTCTGCATGGTAAAGACCTCACAGTTTGTCAACAGGTAGGACACTTTAGAGGAAAAAGCCTCTTCTTAAGGTGCACGCAAGTGTTCACTAATGTGATCATATTTTTTAATGCTTTCAGTAGTGAGGCATTTGTTCCAAGTAGCAAATATTTATGTTACATGATAAGAAATGTTCGAAGAGACCGGAAAGATGTGTTTTCCTCTCCTGATAACCATGATTGTCAGCCTGGATACGGTTGTGCACTTGATAATACCCTGTACTGTCCATTCTCCATCAATAAATTTCTATGACAACAGCTGTGATGGATTTGGGTCTGTTGAAGAGAAAGGAAGTAGAAAACATTTAAAGTAGTACTTTGTTTGTAATTTTGCCTTTTTACATCACTACAATAAGTTAAAAATGAAACTATAATTAAATCACAATGTGATTTATATTTATTTCATGACAAATTAAGTAGATAAAACGTTTAAAGGAAAGGCCTTCCCAGTTTTGCAACAAGATATTGGACAAATGAAAAGATCTGGACAAATGAAACAAAGATTAAGTTGTACCAGAACGATGGGAAGAGAAAAGTGTGGAGAATTAAAGGAACAGATCATGATCTGAGACAAACCACACATCACCTGTCCAAAATGGCAGAGGCAGTGTTACGGCATGGGCATATATGGTTACCAACTGGGTCACTGATGTTTATTGGTGACTGACAGACATAGCTGGATGAATTCTGACCTCTGTCTGTTCAAATTCAGCCAAATGCTGAAAAAAAAAAAAAACTATTAAAAAAAGATCTTTGTATTTACAATTATGTATGTTTGTCTAATTACTCTTGAGCAGGGGTGTCAAAACTTTTTTCAAAAAGGGCCAGATTTGATAATGTGAAAATGCCCAAGGGCCAAAGGTCCCCTCTGACATTTATTTTTACCATAAAAGGTAAAAAGGTTTGCCATGTCTAGCAATTAGCATAGCCACCTCCTAGCTTGCGCTGTAGGTGTTTTCATTTGACTCACAGGCCCACATGAAGAACCGTTGTTGCGAGACTGTGAGGCCCTGAAAGCTTGTCAAATGCATTAGCATGTTTTGTCTGGTAATAACACTGAAATCCTTACACACAGCAATAGCCTCTGGGCAAATTAGGCAAACACGACT
This sequence comes from Naso annulatus, assembly GCA_029783625.1. NCBI lineage: Eukaryota > Metazoa > Chordata > Actinopteri > Acanthuriformes > Acanthuridae > Naso > Naso annulatus. The sequence goes on along the minus strand of JAPZDX010000013.1, from coordinate 14,644,851 downwards.
GTTTCGGATTTAGTGAAAAAATACTGTAGTTTCCATTACTGCTGGAAATGGTAGCCCTTAACCAATTTCCATCTTTCTATCTACAGTCGCCATGGCAGTTACTAGCTGGTGAGGGTCACAGCATGGGTCACACAGCCTGGCGAAGTTACACAATGGTGCTGCCACCATGAGGTGAAAAGAGAAATTGCATTTAGAAAATGCACAATTTATTAATTGTTGGACAGTGCTGGTGGGCCATAAATAATACATATTAAGACAAAAGCTGCGAGCTGCCTAAAATCTGCCCTTGTGCCGTGATTGGCCCCCGGGCCAGACTTTGGGCATGTATGCCCTTAAGCCTCTAAAAGTGGGAAATGATGTGTAAAAACGGCCTTAATTCCTAAACCTTTCATGCATTTTTCGCCCCTTTTTCTTAAAGATATATTTGGGTTTTTTGGAGTCTTCTCTGACAGAACATCTAAAGGATTGGACAAGAAATGGGGAGAGAGAGCAGGAATGACAAAAAGGCCACAGGGTGGGATCAAACCCGGTACCAGTCAGTAGAGTGAACTTAAGCTCAGTATCTACACTCCATCCACATCTTGACTTCAGCATTTCAGATCCACTTGGGTGGTGTACAGAGACAAAATTACAAAAACTGTGCCACAGTCTAAATGCTTATGGCCCTGACTGTTAATAAATTTTTAACATATATGCAAAGGCCCACGTACAACATTTGTAGCATTATATGCTTCAATAATCAAAGCACCACCTGTCAGCATGTCAGTGACAGGAAAGCTTCTCACTGCTTTGCATCCCAGAATGGAGTCACATGCCTGAGCTAAACTCAGCCGTCTGTAGCAGAATTTGCTTTTAAAGTATCAATCATACACAATGATTAATCAAAATAATATCAGCTTCAGGAGATGACTGGCATATGGCCTAACCCAACTCCCAGAACAAAGAAGCTTTAGACAACGCAGATAACAGATGTGCCAGGACTCGTCACTCCCATCAAAAGTGAAAGCAAAACTGTATTCGAGCACCTTAATATGTCCTGGTCATGCTCCAGCAAGTCATGGCTAAGTGCAAGTAAAAGTTATAGTACTTTCTTAACAATCTAAGTTCAATAAACAGAAATGTTTTGCTGCACATTTGCAATTGTAAACTCTTTACAACAGTTTCCCTTTTGAATACACCCTCCTCCGCCATCCAAGAGCTTCTTTGCGCTGTCCCTCGTGCACCTGCTGTGAAATCCTAAAGACATTCATGTGACTTCTGCATGAAAGTGGGTTGTACATGCAGCATGAGGTTGGCGCCAGGCACAGTTTGCGAGAGTCCAGTTTGTTGGACAGCCTTGAAAGTGTCTTTTGCATGTTGGCTTAATAGCTTGTGTCTGTGTAGCTTGGAAAACAAGAGTCATACAACACCGAAAACAGCTTCAAGAGAGATAAACGGCTACTTAACAAGATAGCTTAGATGAAGTGGGAGCTTCCTCTTGTGTAATCCAATGATGGACTACATAACACAGGCAGGATGTGTGAGTTTCTTTGCTTCATAATATGCTAGCGTTTGATCTCAGGTGTCCATTAATGTTTACTACTCAGCATTTTGTAGCATTCGGACATGGAAGACAGGATTGCTTCAGCTCGGCAAAGTTTTCTGATCTCCTTCCTTCTCCTGTGGTCGTTCCTCTTTTGTCTCGTTGTTCTCCTCCTCCTCCTCAGGGTGGGATCTCTAGTCTGCTCAATCAAAGTCAACACACAAACACATGCTAATTAGAGTGGAGTTTAGACCTAAACTCTTATTATTATCAGCTTATTAATATAAATGGAAACAAGTCTCAATAGACTGCATGTCTTGGACAAATCAAAATCTGACCTCTGACACCCTGACTGCAATCACAGAATACTTTCTGCTTCTGTCTGGTTCATTCTGTCTGTCTGGTTTATTCAAAGTGCTGTATGTTTGATCAAAAGCCAGGGGCAGAAAGGTTTAAAACCAACCATGTTGCAGTGTCAGCCTGCATTTTAAACCCGTGTTGGTCTGGTAAGGCCTGAAGCTCTAAAGAGACACTTGTTTGCTTCGAAATGACTCAGACTTCAACTATGAGTCTGAATCATCAAATCTGATTCTGATTCACTGTTTGAAATGAAGTACATATCTGATCCAGGGCCGAGGAGGGTGTGGATTCCCATTAAATGTGGAGAAACTACTTACTACAGTCCAGTTTATTTTGTTTTTACTACATACTTACTGAGCTAACAAACACGTAAATTAGGAAACTTAAGCTTATGAACTTCAGAAATCCCCAGATATCTCACGGCGTCTTACGGCATTTTAGTGAGACTCATAAAAGCACCTTAAGTTGAAAATGCACCCAGAGTTACCTCCAAAAAATTTAAAGAACTGTTTATTTCCACACATCTCTCCTTCAACTATTTGTCCGTTGCGGTGCACGAAAAAGCAAAATAAGAATATCAAGTTCCTCACCAACATTTTCTATAGCTTAAGCTTGCCACAGCTCGGTGCTAAGATACTTTGTTTAAGAAACAAATAGACACTCACACAGTCGACCGGCTATGTAGCCTTTCGGTGAGTCACACACTACGGTGCACAGGGAAACACTACAGGCTGCCAACAAATTCACTGACTCTGTCAGTTCAATTATGCCAACACAGAGCAGAGGGAATTTGTTTCTTCAGTAAGTCAACTTGCTGCAGCCCCTTATGCAACGTTTCATTAAAAAAAAGCCCCACAAAAAATCCTAGACTTACCGGTTTCTCAGGACAAGGGCACTGTATGGAGTTCAAGACAGCTGAGACCAGTCTGTCTGTGTGGTGAAGCCCTATTTTCTTCATTTTGCAGGTTAGGTTGAGCAAGGTGCTCACAAAATCCTGCAGGATAGAGGTATATGAGTCATTCGCAACATTTGCTCATACAGTTACACAATCAGTAACCAAAAAGTTTGGGACTCTGCTCAGTGGCACAGAAAATCACCTTTAACCTGGATAACAGATTGTACTATGTATTATTGTATTGTATTATGGTGGTAATATAACAACTGAAGGTGGGAAACAGTGCGTCGCGTTCGTGCAGTTAAATGATTGCATATTTCATGTAAGGGATGCAGCTTTGAGCTGACCTATTGTAGAGGTTGAACGAGACTGATGTGAAGTTTTCTGGTGGTCTGGTCATTAATGTCATTCTACCCGAATGTTCACTGTTTGCATTTATAGAGCTGTGCCGCAATGGCCCCTCCCCCGTGGGCCTCGTAGCGTTGCATATAGCTGCATGTGTGGACACTGAATGCAGTGCAAAGGCATGGGTTGCTTGTTATTTGGTCATTTGTGCAAAACTTTGATCGTATTCCAAGCACTGCTGCGTGATATGCCAAGCAAATCGTTACATGAAAAGGAGAGCACATACATTTCAGCTGACCACCACAGGAAAGTCATGAACTCACCGGGTTGTTTGTCGCGCAGCCGTGGAACTTGGGTTTTTTCTCTGAGCAGGATGAGTTTTGCAGCAAGGTTGCGATAGTTGCTCCCTTGAGTGAATGAAAGCATCACCATGACAGATATTAGTAATTAAAAAAAACCAAACAGTTTTACAGAAGTGGGCAGCTAGTTTTAATTCAATTTTTTTTGTTTTTGCTTTGCGAGGAAAGATTTTTTTTATTTTCAAAGAATGCTTTTAGGTTATTTTGAAAGTGGTAGGCGACCTTTGGTTATAGCAAAACTGTGATGCACTACAGTTACCATTCAAGCTTACACCTGCATGTTGCCCCCAGCTGGAGGGATTCACCACGCAGGCTTTCTGCCAAATTAGAGATGTATATCTAATTTATTTATTTATTTAAGTTAGGGACAGTGCACATTATTGAACATTTATATGTCAATATGCCTGATTGTAGCCATAGGCTGATTTCCATCTGTTGTCCCCAGCCCAGAAATACAATACACAGAGAACACACTGACTGAACACATGCTAACACAGACAACACATTTAGTGGCTGTATGGTGTTATACAGACCAAGACAGGCGACCAACAGGGTGCTAAAAAACAAGAGATGAAGTGCCTGATAGATTGATGAAGAGCTACATGTTGGTTTGCACTTGTCCTGCTAGATATTAATATAAAGTGCCGGTGAGACGGTTATATTGTAGTCATGATAGAGAGCTGTTAAATTGCCTGTCGCATATTGTCCCTGTGATAGATTGCACATTGTCCTATTGCATAATATTGTCAACTTAACACTTTAAGTGCATCTTTCTCTGAATTGGTGTAAAAGATGCAAAACACTTTGTTTCCTTTTTTTTTTTGCTTAAAGTATGATTGGTTTCACTTTTCATAACCACGCAGCAAGGTTTAAAAAAAAAAAAAATTGCAGAAACTGGTTAGTATCTCATATCAGCACTAGGTTTTGGCTACTTTTGCACAGCTTCCTGTTTCAGTGTGTTAACTCCTTTGTGCTGCTCTAACATGCTGCTCTTCTCTCGTATTCCAATCTCCTTTTTAGTGATAATTATTCAGAAGAAGGACGCGTCTTGTTCTCCATTAGATGGAATTGATCCAGTGAGCTAGCTGCTCTCCTTGGTGCTTGCAAGCTGACGATAAAAGTCCATTTTCCCGGTGTGCAAAAAGGTAAAATAAAAATATATCATAAATAGATTGTCGTCTCACTTACTGTGTTGTGGAGATCAGTGTGCAGAGTTGCCAAGTAGTCAGTCTTAACTTCTTCAAGAGGCCTTCTGCTGTCACAGGACAGAGTTAGAGGTAGAAGCAGAAGAACGAGGCGATTGATGCAAAAAAGAGGCTGAGAATTTACAGTCACAGTGTGAGGGATACAGGGAGAGAGGGAGACAGGAGAGGTCAGTCAACTAACATGCTGTCTGACAGTTTCATATTTCCTTTTAAGGAACATTGTTGACACTTGGCTCTGCTTATTTTAGCCCAGCTTTGTTTTCTGTGCCTCACAGTGCTGGGCCAGTTCTGTTTTCTTTAATGAAGCGGGCCTGCATAACAGCTTTTTGGGAATTACTGTATTTATTTTGTCGAGGAAGCGAGTGCCCCCTAGTGTGACCTTACAACATCAGTGCTCCCAACTACAACTGCAAAAAAAAAGCATAGAGGAAAAACAAATGCCAAATGTAAATTCTGGGAAAAAAACTAAGAAGACTACATCCACTGAAATACAGCTTTAAAATGCTGTACTTTTAATTT
>JAPZDX010000013.1:14584225-14596936 GCA_029783625.1 Naso annulatus | reverse complement strand
CTGTTTCAACATAACTGGCAGTGAATGGAGTGTTTAAAAATGCAGTCTGAGATCTACTGAAGTTAACACATGGTCAAATTTTAACAACAACATTTTTAGAAGCGATCTCCGCTAATGGTGAGAAGTCAAACATTGAGTGGTATTGTCCTTTAAGGCTCTGCTCATGTGTTATATGTGTACTGACAAATTGCTGTAAACAATGAGACAGGAAGACCACATTTCCCATAAGCACTGTCTCTTATTGTCACAAACAGTGTTGTCACAGCACCTGCCACTCTTGCACACGCAAGATTTTCCACTTTGTTGTGAAAAACAGTTCAGTTAGTGTCAGACTGCAGAGGAAGGAAGACCGTTTGCTTGTATCCTGTGTGCGAGTGTTGTTGGAGGCACGCCGATTGAAAAGAGACTATCAGGTGCACATTGTTCTGACAGGTGTGAAGGGAGTTCGAGGGAGGTGTGGGACAAAAGAAAGGGCTTGATTTCTTCCCACCTTCTCTCCTATCTTCTCCTTTTGTCTTGGTGCTACTCCTGCATCCTCTTTCGTCTTGTCTAATCTTCCACCCTGTTTTTACTTCATCTCTCTCTCTCTCTTTCGGTCACATGCTCTGCTGTTTCCTCCATGTTGCACTGTCTCCGTTTTTGTTGTTGTGGATTAAAGTTACTGTAACTTCCTGCCCGTCTCCCATCTCGGGTTCCAGAGGCAGCAGTTGAATCTGACACGTTGCCTCCCTGCTGACAGCTCCGGCTTTGGGAGGCGACGGTATTATTTGACACATGTTAATGAGCCACACTATCTATTGGTCTGTCAGTCAAGGTGATGAAACCTGCTTATGAGCTGTCTGTTTTGTTTCCAAGCACAAGGGACAGTGTTGCATTTCTAATCACCAAAAGTCTTGTCGCCATTTTTACCCCTCACCAAGTGTTGCTTTGTTTCAGTTGAGTCACAGCTTGCATTGACCCGTCTTTGACTCTGGGGTTTGGATTCAAGTCTCTGTCATTGCTAGCGGGCTAATGAGGGTGCCATAATTTAAAATCAAAATTTGTAAGTCAAATATAATGTCTCAGATCCCATTCGCTCCCATGTGATGAAGCTTGGGAGACATGATGCATCTTGACACTGTGATTGGCCCTAGAAGCGTCTGCGTTTATGCAGAGTGACACGCTTCGCAGCAATTTGGCGGTCACAGCATCATCAGGATCCAAGTTCTTATTTTCATAACATGTCATTCAGTTGCAAACAGATTTTTTCTTCACATGGTGCATGTTCTGCTTTTTCATGAAGTAACACATTCCTTTTTCAATTCAGGTGTTGCACTTGTTTACCTGGAAAGACAGCAGAGTGGGTCGGGGATCAAATAGCACCGCCGTGGGCTCCTCGGTCATACTGTATATCTGTCTGCATTTCTCGCCTTTCTGTCTCCTGTGTGTCTCCTTTTCCCACTCTCCTCCTTCACACCTTGGTAACGTCAAAAACAAGAAAAAAGAAAACGACTATGGGGAGGAAAGTTTACAAAATTCTGTTGTGGGAAGAAAAGTTGGAACATTTTCTACCTATATGGTTTCTCTGACTGTGGGAATAGAGATTTCCGACTTTGCATGCAGATGATTTCTCCTGCATGTCTTCAAACCCAACACCCAATCTAGGTCAGCCATCTCACTGCTTCCGTGCTGCCTGGCTGAACCTTGCACATATACAGTATGTGTGTATGCATATGTGTGTTTGTGTGTGTGTGTGTGTGTGTGTGTGCTGCACTTTTAGTGCTCCAGGCTACAACAATAGCAAAAATGAGAAATATTTTTCGTTTTTTCTTCTTTAACAAAAATCCATTGCATTTTTTTTTTTTTTTTTTTTTTTGCTATAGAGGACTTCCAAATAATTGGTGCACTCAGAGTCATACAGTAGAGTGTATCATAGAAATGCAACGGTAGCAATAGCTGGGGGTATTGATTGAAATAATCAATGATGCTGTCTCTGTTGACTGCTTGCGCTGTGACTTTTGAAAGCGAGCAAAATAGGCCTGAGGCATCATGTGTGACCGGCCTCCTGAATCACTGAGGCTGCCGGAGCTGTGAGCCGCGCCCACCTCCAGTCTCACTTTGTGCTCTGCTAACATCTCTGCCGGGGTTATCCGAGTTTGTTTATTTCTCTGAGGGAATATAAATTTGACAAACCACCAGTACGCATTTTGAAGATGTGCATGTGGACTTTCACGCTTTATTTGCTTTTAGTACATTTATAAGCTCTGGGGCTCTGGGACTGCATGGGCACCAACATGCTTAAAAAAATCACAGATCTCATATTTAGATGATTTTGTAGTTATTTGTAGATTTGCACAAATTTGCAGCCATGCATGAATTCATATAGAGATGAATGATTTATATTTGTGGTGAATGTGTGTCGCTTGCCAGACATCGAGTGGTGATGTGCTTTCACAAACATGAACATGATGTAAATCATGATGGATTATTTAGATTTCAACTGGAATCAAAACATTATAGGACTTCTGCTGCACAGGTTCACAACCATCCAAATATGTCCTCTTTTTTTGTTATTAAAAGCTTAACACATAGTTTGCTTTTAAACTTTTTTTTAAATGCATATGTAGGTAATTTAATAAGTTTTGATGAAGTTGGGAAATTAAGTTGATTCAACTGCTGTTTGGTCATGCTCACAAACATTGCAATCACATTTTGTTTTCCATGAGCATTTTTGCACAGCGAGTTTATTATGTGATGCAAAGAAATTACAGCTGTGGCTGTTGAAGCCATTCTTGCAAGGCAAACAAACAAAGACATCATGCAATGTTGCTCCCACTCCCTCGTGAAATTAAATGGGTATGAACTGAATTTGATAACAATCTTAATCATGTTTTGCATAGTTTGTTAAGAGATGAAACAGAAGAGTTTCCATTTTCTTTACATGAACAGTTTTTGCTCTTAAACAGTGCTGGGAAACCTGCTAACATGATAATTTTGTAAGCTGAGTGAACTGTCAGCAGCACATGCAACTAATATTCAACTCAAAAACTCAAATCAAGCACAAAAAGTGAAACATTTGACGACGTTCTAAAATTCTAAGTCTAAAGTCTTAAAATAAGACAGGTTCTAATGAAGTATGGAAGTAAAAAAACAAATTTAAATCTGAATAATTTGAAATAAAATGAGATGTATTTATGTTACAAAGGGTATGCATTTGAACAGTTAAGAAATACAGCAGAGCAACAGCTCAAGAGCAATATGCTTTAAAATACAGTTTTACATTGTCATGCTTGTGAAATGATTAAAATTTGCGTTGCATTAAACACCTTAAAAATAAATGAGACGTCTTGTGAGTGTCCTCTACTGGTTACGATTTGTTGTTACAATATTTTTTCAGATTTCTTTGCAAAACTTAATACTATGCAAGCAAGTATAACAAAATGTATTTCGGGATTGGTTTTACTAGTGAGATAAACAATAGAGATTGTCAGGTAAAGATGCAGTTACAGCTGTTAGCAATGAAATCTAAAATGAAGGTTTTTGTAAGGTAACATACCATTCAGAACAAAGGAGTGTAAAATTTCCTTTGACACACGAGTAGGAATGGGAATCGAGAAGCAGTTCCAGTTGAGAACTGATAAAAAAACTGGAATTGGAATCAGAATTGTATGCCTCCAAGCTTATAAATTCCTCTTAGCGATGCCCTGGCATGTGATGCCGATATGAAAAGGGCAGAACTCAACTGCAAAGGCAATGCAGCCTGCAGATCGTTTACAGTAACCTCATTGATAAACAGTGTAGATAATAAACAGTTGCGATGTTGATACTGAGGAGCTGTATAGGCATACTTTCTTCCACACAGAAAGCTGATCAGAAATTGGTAAAGAATCGCACCGATGAGCAAATATCAATAAAATCCTCCATCCCCACACAAAACAAGAAGGTTCAGGGTTTCAAATTTTGCTAGCCAGCTTGGCCTTTTTCTGTGAAGTTTGCATGTTTGCGTCTTTTTTGGGGTTTTCTCCTGGTGCTCCAGCTACCTCCAGTCCAAAGACATTCAACTTAGGTTAACAGGCAACTCAGAAAGTGGCCATAAATGTGAGGAACACTTGACTCGAGAAAGGGTTTTAACTGTTTTTTGTTTTTTTTAACATTTCTAGAAATGGATTAGGGACAAACTTAATCAAGGAATAAGTAAAACACACAACAAGTCACACACAAGTTCAGTGTTCCTCATTTCAGTTCATGAAAATCATGCACACAAGAATCTATTTTGGGTTGTGGGTGTGTCTGCATATTTAAAAATGTTTACAAGCTCATCTTCACAGGCATCTGTTGTAAGTTGTGATGTGGTGTGCATGTTTGTGTGTGTGCTTTTTAGTCCGTGCACCCTCACCGTCTCTCAGCGGTGCTGCCTGAATTATGCATTAGTCAGAGTTTAATATTAGACGGTACATGGAGGTAAATTGGAGCTATCAATCATCTGAGACATTCATATGTGGCAGACTCTGGGAATCATTTTTGAAAGGCAAAGCAGTCTTTGAAAATCAGAAGTGATTGGCTGGGGAAATTGGGTGTGGAAATTCTAATTATTATTTCTTCATTTTCCAAGCTTTGCCTCATTCTGATGACATTAGCATTATTAGCCGTATGTTAGGCATAATTATTGTGCGAGCTCTTGAGGATGCTGATGAATTGCATTCAGCTAATGAGTTACAACATATTCAAAACTCAGAAAGTTAGACATTTCTATCGAGTCTAATTTACATGTCCCTCATTTTAAGTTTCAAAACAGGATCTAATTAAGTAAGACTTACCATTCATATGGAATTATACAGGTTTTATAGCTATCAAATTGTATTCGAAATGTGATATTAGAAATTCTTAAATGAAAATATTGCCATGGGTCAATTTTGATAAAGCCTAATCTTTCACAGCAATAGATAAACTGCGCATAGGAGCATATGTTATTAATACCGTATGTATGTGTGTGTGTGTGTGTGTGTGTGCGCGCATGTGCACGCATGTCTTTCTTTGAGGGTTTGAAGGCTGGTTCAAGAGACTTCCCATCAAAACTCTGAACTTTCAGAGTGTCTTAGCGTCATTAAAATTGTGGTCTAACATGTAAGAATTGCCACACAGCCATTTTTTAAGCATTTGTCTTTGAATCGTTACACAGTGCATTAGCTCCTCTTAGTCCCACTCAAGCACGTCAAAGTAAATTCTCAAGTTTGACTGTATATGGTGCACAGGATATTTTTGTGTTTTATTTTCTTTAAAAAAAAAAAAAGATTTAGAGAAAAAAAAAAATCCTACTCCAAGGCTTGAATTCAGGCTTTGATGGTTCCACATTTACGAGAAGTGAATATAAGGCTGACACTTTGTTCACTGAAACAAAACTTTTGCACTGTTGTACCATAGTGGACTGTTATTTCGATGCCCACGTACAATTTGTAGTGCTCTGTATATTGTGACTGTAACGAGTGCTTACAAGTTTGGTCAAAAGACAGCAATGACACAGTAAACTGTAAACATTGTCCAGTATTGTTACTTTTTTATGGCAAGATAGAGAACAAAGAATGCTTTTCTTCATATTCACGCTTGTGTTTTTGCATTAATAATTGACAGTGTTGAATTTATAGATATTAATGTTAAATATACATTCTTTTTAATTTGATCAGAACCAGAGCCAAAGCTAAGCAATTAAATAGTAATAAAACTCTTTTTGCATTGTATTTAGTATTTTTTTCTTTTTTTTTTTCTTGGTGTGTGTGTGCGTGTGTGTGTGTATGTGTGTGTGTGTGTGTGTGTGTGTGTGCGTGCATGTGTGTGTGTGGGGGGTGGGGGTGTACAGTAGTGTGACCAGCTCTCTTGAGTCCAGCGACTGTTACATCATAATTATAGTTTTCAGTGTGTCCAATGGGAGCAATAATCTTTGATTCCTTATCTAAAAATAATGGTGATGTGATGCTTTCAGTAGCATAATACAAGCTTGTGCTGAGTGTGTTCTTCGTTGTAAAACAGTCCCCGAGGATACAGTAAAGCTATAATGTCTCGCCAGGAGTTTAAGGTTTCATGATGCAACAAAAGTAAATATTTCAATACGGAAAAAGGAAACAACTTGACTCTTGCATGTGTTTATAACTGGTCCGAATTTTGACTGCAGTAACCAGTCAAAATTTAAACATATCTTGAAATTAGAGGGATGTTACGATAATGTTTGCTTACTTCAGTTGACTCAGTGCCTCCATCTTGTGTTATGGGTGCCCTGTGCATGCAGGTGCAAGACTATATAATTATTTCGCATTGTAAAAACTTACTGATAATTGGAATTTCAGTAGATTATTGTTTTTGTATTGCCATATTCAGTATCATGCAATTCTATTTTTGTTAAATCATTGTGTGTTGTTTTTTTTTATTGTTTTGAATAGTCGATCTGAAAGAAGTAACAGACATGGACAAAACTGAGAAGTTGAATACTTTGAAAAAGCAGTAATTAGCAAGTACAGTCTTAAGCGAACAAGAAACTCTTGTTACACTTCTTTAGCTTTTTTCACATTACACATTTTGAATTATCATTGTGGGGAAAAGTAGAGGTATTCCTCATCAACATTAAACAAGTCTCTATTTAGATTACTGTCCCAGTAAGCAATGAGTAACAGTTATCAACCTGAAACTGAAACAGCTAAACTACATTCAGATATCATCATTATTATTATTATTATTATTTATTTATTTTTTTTAAACATTTGCCCTTCATACTATGATGTGCCAAAATGTCTTCGGTGAAAAAACAGGGTTCTGCTGTCTTAAAAAGTCTTAAAAGTCTTAAATTCAAGAATCTGAATTTAATACCTTTAAAAGTTGTCCAAAATTTGATTTGATTTCAAATTTAAGTTCTTAAATTTGATTTGATAGGTCTTATAAAGTCACATTGTCATAACTTGTCCTTTGTATCTTTAGATGTGTTTGGGAAATGTCCAAGCTGCAAAGAAAGTAGCGTACTGGTAATCTACTCAGTTCCACCCGTTACACCCCGGCAATTTTAACTTTGCAGCCCCCGGTGAGCAATTGTCAGAGAAAATGCGGCAAACATGAAAAACACCAGTTGTGTGGTGGCATATAGTTGATGTGCAGGATTATTTAAGCTCCACTCAGTGTTTCCCATCCCCAAGGAACTTCCTTCTTTTTGTACAGCCATCATGTGATCCATCTTTCCAATTCAGATTGCATTTCAAAACCTTGTAAATATTTTAACAGTGTCATTTCATGGGAAGGGGAGAAGCACGCTTTTAATTGTCTCCCTCAGAGGAGCCACCCACTCAAACATGTCAGGACAATGGCTTCCTGAACAGCAATACTTACAGTGTGGCACGAGATGGACCTCAGAGATGTAACAAAAAAGGTAAAACATAAAAAAAAAAGAAGAAAACAACAACATAAAAAAATGGAGAAGAATTATAGAGATGGTTGCTAAAATAATTTTACATTTTGGACAAGTCTGTGTTGCATTTTAATAATGATCCAGGCCAGAAAGTCCAACTAGTTATATTTTAAAATGTAGAAGTTAGATGAAAAAAAAAGGTGAAAAGAGGATAAAAAGAGAAGATCAGGTTAGAGGTCAGAGCAGGGCGATGCAGCCGAGCCAGCAAGGCATGGAGTTGACGGGTCATGGGATAAAAGAAAAGAAAACCCTACTGAACTTCAGAGGAAGTTGTGTGCATGTACTGAGTAGGCATGTCTGTGAGTGCGCGCGTGTGTGTGTGTTTGTGTGAGCACGCACATGGCAATGTAAGATGTGTTCTGCCGGAAGGGGCAGGTGTGAGGGCCTGTCAGGTCATAGTGTGAGATCGGGTCAGAGGTGCCCATCCTTGCCAAATCCTGTGACTCAGGGTGTGAAAAGCTGTTGTGATTGGATGTGCATGCGTGCGTTTCTGCTTGTGTGGGGAGCAGATGTACTTCTAATAAGACAGTAACTACCAAGTAAACCAAATGCCCACATTTCATGTAGATTAACAACCAACTGTACCTCCCTTTTGCCTTTAAACTTACCCTACAATTTAACACTCTGTGTTCAACTCCAAAGCCCTCAACAAATAAATTACTGCTTTCATGAGTAAGCTACTTGGTTTATATAACTAAATATAAATGTAATTTTATATATATATATATATCTACCAATGTATGTCTTTTTCAAACAGCTGTTCAGCATATTTTTAGGGATCTTGAATAATCTCAGTTGCATACATATTTAATTGTTAACCTAAGCATCTATTACCAATATAGTAGCACATAGCATACTGATGTGCTTAGTCAGCACATATTAAAATGACAGCATGTCCAGATCAAGTAGTTTTCTGAGTTTGTTAATTGGAGTCGATGATGATACTGAGTTCGATTGAATATTTAAAACTATTAAGTTGCTGCATCTGCAGAATTAAAATGAATAAAATGAGAAGACTTTGACTCAGAAGAATTGATCAGCTAGAGTCAGTGTATCACCCTGTTGGAGTGAAGTTTTACAGTGGTGTCACAGAGGGTTGCTTCTAATAATCAGTCTTTGACTGAGTGCCGACACTGGCTCGCTTCGCAAAGAGCATGCAAGGCAAACAAAAATTTGATCCTGGCTTGCACTGACTTACTCACAGAATCAATGTTCACTAGCAAGAGCTGACTCGCCGCTGCTTCCATTTGTAATTTTTCAGGCTTTAATGGGAAGTTACTAGAGGAACGTTTTGTGTTTTGCTCTTTTAAAAAAGAAGAGATAGTATAAATATACACACGAAAGTTGGCTTCTTTACCGCAAATTTAAGCTAACAGCACCCACTCTCAAAATAACTATTCCCAAATGTTTGTATAATATATAATGTATAAATTAATACATTAACAGATGAAAATGAACATTATTAACTGTAGGGGATGAATTAAGATAATATTCATGGGAAACAATGACACCCACCTCTTTAGCTTTGTTGGAGCTTAATGACTCCACGTGTTTTGCCAACTGGGGTGTCTTAATAGAGTCAACCACCTCTAATTTTTCCTCACAAAAGGAATGTTATGAATGATAGAATATGGCGTGGCAGTGCAGCTCTCCTGTCTTTAAAAAGAGCTTCACTTAAACAGTCGGCTAAAGTGGGCAAAAACAGTAGAGAATTGGATTTTGATTTTTTTAAATTTTAGCTGATACTGATCCATTGTATATTATGCCAAATTTAAAGATAATAGCCTCGATTATTCATCTACAATGATTACGTATGTTTAAATATTTGTGGGTTGAGTTGTTGTTGAGCCTGAATAGCAGAAATATGCTTTCTGCTTGTCTGGTTTCCTCCTTTACTGACTGTAAACTTCTGAAGGATTAGTAAAACGTCAAACTGTGTTGTGCTGTTTTTCTTTCACTGTTTACACTTTATTCTCCGAGGAACTCTGCTAAACGCCGGGTCCTCTACCATGCTGTCAAAAACAGGAGGCTTCGCCTGAGCTTTCATGTGTTATCAAGGCCTGAGCCGAACAATGTCAGGCCATCATTCCTCCTCAGTTCAACGGGAAGAGACGCACAACTCAAATCAGCAAGCATGCACTGCAATTAAATGTGTCCCCAGAGCTACAAAAGCGCTCTCTAAGCTGAGGTTCCTGTTATATCGTACCCTGCAGGACGTAACACATCTATTCAGTAGCAGTTCAGCTGTGCCTGCCGACAATGGCTCAGGAGGAACATCGAGGTGATTCACTATTGTGACATTTTAAGGTGAATTTGTTGGGATTATCTCTGAAACAGCCAATATACAGTGAGCCAACTTTGCAATTTTCTGAACTCAGCACCTGTCTGGACTCCCATCACAAAGGGTTAGTGTCTCTGTATACATGATCACTGACTTCCTCAGACAGGAAATGCTTTGCAATGATGTGTATTAATGTTTGCAGAGGCTCGGAAATTGCACTGCTGCTCTGTTTGGATTCAGATGTATTTCCCTTTAGTGATCCAGGTAATTCAGTCGTAGACTACAAGAATGCACTTGTCTGAATCGCTCAAACTTTGCTTTGCTCACTTCATGCAACTATTTCATGCTTGTATTGTCAGAGCCAATTTCTTGAAGCACTGTTCTTCAGTATCAGTCAGTGCAAAACAGCCGCTTGGAAGGCAGTAATGAATCAAGTCTTCCTCTGCGCAGTTCAGACTTAAATTTTCCTAGAAAAAAGCACACAGCCACTGGGTTCAGGTATTGTGATTTATGAAAACAGGTGTAACAAATAACGGCTGCATTTTATTTAGGTGTGCCAGAGCACAGGGCTCTGTTGTTCAGCAGGCTGGCACGCTGGCATGGCTTCCTGGCACAACTAAAGGGAATGAAGCCATCATTAATGTTATTAGTCACACCTGTGATTTTCCTGCCATGAAATGGTCTGTCGTGCCTTTTTTAAGAAAAAAAAACATAGTAGGTTTTAGTGCTCCAGACAGAACTGTAAGGTTTGTGCAAAAAAGCAAAAAACACAAACCACTACGGCACAAAACCGTTTCCAAGGAGCCACAGATTAAATTATTGATGGAGCACGTGTTTATGAAGGTTCACTCTGTTGCAGTGGCTCAGGGCTCCAGTTCATTGCCGGAGGTGTTTACTGTAGAAAACAACTGCAGGACTCCACAAAGAAGGTGAGGCAAGCCTTCCTCTGCCCACTGACTTGCACATTTGGCTGCCTCTTTCAAGAGAAAGGCGGCAGTCAGCCAGCTGGTGTAATAAGGTCTTTGTCGGGGGTTCTAGTTGCTCAGGAGCCAAACTCTGGTGACTCATCTCCTCTCAGGAGGGGAGATGCCAGACCCAGTAGTGGTGTTTGTCAGTGAGTGAAAATAACCATCTGCAGGCCATCTCGCTAGCATCTTTTATTTACCGACACCACCCTGTCTAGCCTGCTGTCCGTCTGGTGGCTAGCTGACTGGCTGATAGACTGACTGGATGTTTGATCTGCAGGCTGTCTGGATCCTCACTGACTTGCTTGACACTAATGGCTGATCAGCTCTCAATATCATATAACTGTAAACAGATATTTGTTTTAATAAAACTGCTCAAAATACCAATAAAAATTTATGACTCAGCTTTCACTGCAGAGGTTTACATGCACCAGTGTGTGCATACACGTGCGTCCCACCAAAGCCAGCGTTTGGATCTCCTATTAGTGTTAGAAATGAAGGGTTTGGTCCAGTGACACATAGTAAAGGAAGAAACTCAATGATCAAATCCCACACTCAATCAGTTCATTATTAAGTCTTTACTGAAGTCGAGGACGCCTTATTGACAAAATCCTGTCCTCGTGGTTGGCTGTCTTTAAAACTCGAAGACCAATTTCCTGATTTCTCTGACTTTTTATCGTTCTCTCTCTGTGCTCAGAGCTCAGATGGGAAAGAGGCACAATGGGTTTTTATTGATTAAAACATCTTTAATTATAGCTGCTGCGCAGCAATGAGTCGGGGCCGAGCATTTTGAGGAGGAAAGGGAAGAAATGGAGGATGAAGAAGAGGAAAAGGAGAAAAATGAATAAATGCACAAAGATTTTGTGAGCAGAATTGCCAGAAACAGTTGAAATTATTATTCTGAGTATGCCAATACTGCTTAAGTGAGCACTGGGTGGTAGTGAGCATGGGATTCAGTCTCATATAAAGTATATTTGACCAATGGAAATGCTGCTTGTCATTGTGATCATCAGTAAGGAGGTAGTTGCCACACCTGAATTCAAATTAATTTCTAAGGCTGAACTTGCAGAACAGAGCAAAGAGAGAGCAGAGAAGAAAAGAGAGTCAAAGACAGAAGGGGGAAGAGGACACAAATACACGTGTGTCTGTCAGCAGAAGTGCCGAGACTGAAATGCGTACTGTAAAACTTCTAAAAAAAAAAAAAAGATCCAAATTATGCAGCTCAGGCAACTAACTAACATGTCATCTGTGCTTCAACCAGGATTCAAACGCACATACTCTGACGTCAGGACCAAGTCACATCCTGTTGAGCTGTCTGTCAACTGACGCTTTTGGGATGACTGCACATTATGAGCGTGACAATCAGCAGGTTTGAATCTTAGAAAATTTCAAATTAGTGCCATTGGTTTCAGTTTTGAAAAAAATTCTGGGCATTTGTGGACTTCGTACAATGCTGAGATGCCTGTAATTGGTTTTCACAAAGACTGATTGCAGCGTTAGTGGCAAACCGATGTGTGAAGATGCTAGATTTTCTGTTCAATACAATGGCTAAGGTGAGGATACAATCCAGAAATGTATTCAGTTTTTGAGATAAACTTCTAAAAAAAATTGTGCACTGGATCTACATTGACATCGAAATGCTGTGATTTTTTTGTCCATGAGCAACAACAACATTTTAATGCTCTGTGGGCTCAATTTTGGATAAATCCAAAATTTGCAAAGGCAATTAGTGGAGGACAATTTGAAGATTCAGTTCAGCAGGTTTGGTGTCCACTGAGCAAAAAAATGCGGGAGGAAATAGGTTTAATAATTGTTACAGTTTTTGGGAAAAAAAAAACAAACAAAAAAAACCAGAGTGATGGACTTCAAAATTGCTGCCAGATCAAAGCCAAGGAAAGTTTCTACGTAACTGGGGCTACATTTAGGTGCAAGTTGCAAAGTTGTAAAATGTATGGTTGATTTGTTATGAATTTTTAAAGTTTTGAAATTTGGATGGCTGCTGAATTGCCACCATCAGGACTACTGGCATGTGAAGCCAGTTG
>JAPZDX010000013.1:14494702-14505519 GCA_029783625.1 Naso annulatus | reverse complement strand
TGCTCACATTTGTACCGAGACGTCTTACCTTCATTTTTCGATCCACCACGCTTCTGCTACCACGACTCCTTCTTCTGCGTCTTCGTCTTTTATAGGCACCGTAATTGTAACGACCGGGGTCGAGCGGAGCTGCGGGGGTGAGTGGAGCTATGGAGCGGGGGGGGGGTCTATTTGTGGTGGTGACAATTTATTTGTGGCACACCACCACAAATAAATGAACGTATGGGAAACACTGAAGCTACTATTGATCTCACCCTCAAATTCTAATTATTTTACAGTAATATATTATTTGACAGTATTTTTTTAAGATTTTTATGTCTGATGTGAGGGTACATTATGTTCACACTGCTCCCCGTGTTCTGCTAAATGTGTAGAAAATCCATCAGTCGGAGCACGAAGGTCGTGTGAAGATGGACATGGCGCTTGCTGCTGCCGAGAACCTTTTGCAGAGTGGAGATGAAGAACTGAGGACTCAAACCCACGGGAAGCTGAAAGACCTAAAAAGTCTGTGGGAGGACACTTGCACCTACATCGTCCACTGTCACAGGTGCTGCTCCTCTCATAACACACGTAGTTAGGTCACTTCACCAAGTGTTCAACAGTCATCCTGGTAAGTTTGCCTTAAGAGCAGGTTTGTCTAAATTAACTGTTCAGCCGTTAGTGCTCTGTGGATGTGTTTTCAGGTAATGTTCATCTAGAGCTGTGGAGATGGGAGTTTTATCTTTTCAAGCAAGTAATTGGTTGATGGTGAAACAAATCTGCCGTTTCTTAACACACTGGATAATTCCTACCAAAAATATTTTTCGAACTGTCGATGGGGCACAAGTATTTTCACACAAAATGCAAATATCACACTTCGAAAAAGTGACCTTTTTATTTTTTGGATCAAGGTTGATTTTTCCAAACAGTCGCACAGCAAACAAATGCATCAGCCAATCACGATGGTTATGTGGAGTCGATGTCACGTCCGTGTCCAACAGCAACAACATGAACAACGATGGCTGACAGGCTCGTTACCTGTGTCTCTCAGCACCAAGCGCTGTTTGACAAACTACACGTAAATTATACAGACAGCAGAGCATTGCTGATCAGTTGTGCAAATGGTTAGTAAGGTTAGCTTCTGTAGTTTACGTTTTGATGAGGTAACATCAGCTGACTTGTGTTATGTTAACGAATGGGAGGCTCTGTTCACTTTAAGTTAACTCTAATTGTATGGCTTGAACCTGCCCGCTGTTGATGCCTGTGAAGTGTTACTGTCGTAGTTTTACTCAGTATTTGTGTTTGATGGCTGCTAAGTTCTGCTGTGTTTTAATGTTGTGTTCGTAACAAGAGTCAGTTTTTCCCCTGAGGAGTGAGCTGTCGAAACTCTTCAGTAAATTCTGTGTTTCTGTCACAAATTCGTGTCACTGCCGGTGTGAAGAGTTTTGATCCGAACATTTCGCATTGGATCAGTTCGTATTTTCGGGTTGTTTTGTTACACGCTCTGTGTGTACAGGCCTTTAGTCTGACCAAAGTGGCCACAGTGAGCTGAGTGCACTCGTACTCGTGGCCCAAATGGATGCTGATCAAAGTTGCCAAGCAATGAATCCCTGTCAGTTAGTTTGGAGAAGGGTTGTCATGATCCCAGAAATGTAGTAGTTAATATCAATAGGTCCTGTTCACGATTGTAGCCCACTGACTTCCACAGCACTCCAGAGGTTTCACAGAGTTTCCGACTCAACCACAATGGGCTGCTGTGGAGTAGTAGCAGAGGAGTGAATAATAGCAAATGACGTAACATCAAACATGGTGGATCTGTGAGCTTAAAACAAGACCGAAATAGATGTTAGATGTTACGCTGTTGGCTGGCTTTTGCTCCTTTACTACTACTACATAGCAGCGCTCTTCTTGTTGAACTGGAAACTATGTGAAACCTCCACGGTGATGTGGAAGTCTGTCTTTAGACTTCCTTATTTTGAGCAAAACAAACATAAAAACAATTAACAAAATAATGTAAAACAAAACATCAGCAGACATGCTCAGAAAGGACAAAAGGACAAGGAAGACGTTTACATTTATGAACAATCATATGTCTCATTATACAACAATCACTTCATTTCAGTAAAAAAATAAATGGACTACATTTATGCACAGAGCCTTTACCAGTTAAAAATTTAGGATTTTCACACACGCGCACACACACAACTTCTGTGTTCTCAGAGTTAGGGCTGGACGATTAATTGAATCTCAATCTTAACTAAGATTTTGGCTTCCCACCATCATAAAAACAAGATAATCGAGAGAAACGATTATGTGCTGCGTGACGAGTCTGCCAGTTACTGACGTTCTGTCTTGTGTTGTGAAGGCAAAAAACGAGCCGTTGAGTTTAGAAGAAAAACAAAACAACGCTGTGGTGGAAATACTTTGTTTTTTTCTCCATCCACTTTATTCAAGGACACGCTTTACGGCGCGGTGCTGTGGGCTCGCATCAGAAGCTTCATGAGGCAGCCGGCTGCCATTCACTTTCAGCGTGTGCTCACGACGAAGGGCGTCTGGCGCTCGGCTGCAGTGAGCAGCGCAATGGCAGTGACCTGAGCGTCCCACAGCTGTTGATTATTTATTTATTTATTTATTTATTTATTTATTTATTTATTTATTTATTTATTACTATTTGTTAATCAGTCCAGCTCCCAAAGACATAAGGAAATTACTGATGTCATCACTTTTTTTCCTCACTAAGGACGTGTAAAATGCCCCAAAATGTTGAATACAGATTACAGATATAATGAATATACTCGATGCTTTAGTCTGCAGTAGGTTGTGGCAGTGCACTGCAACAGAATCAGTAATATCATTTAGTTATGTTATACATTATTTTTGTTTTGATAAATGTATGATTTATTTCATTGTCTCTCAATTCAGTTGTATTTAACAGTAAAGACAGCAGCTTTTAAAAGAAGCACCAGTATCAGTGCTCAAAAATGCATGATGCCCTGAAAGCATCATGATAATGAAATAATCAAATAATCTGGATTATTATTTTTGCCATTATCGTCCAGCCCTACTCAGACTGCAAACATTAATTTCATGTTGATAAAAAAAATTAGTGCGGAAAAACGTATTTATATTTTTAGATGACACAGACTGAACGTAAGGATGGTAGCTGCTACTACACTCAAATCACATTAAAACACAGCAGCTCATAGGCATCGTAAAATTCATAGCTGGCCGTTTCAAACAAAAATATCAGACACATGTATTTCAGAGTAAGTATGAAAGCAAAAACACTTTGGATGAATTGTTAATAAGGAGTGTGCATCTCTCCCTCATATGACGATTCCATATGCATCGAGACACGGGGGCTCTGATAAGATTCATGTTTTTAATACAGGACGATTTGATACAGTTTGATGTGATTTAGTACAATTTGATGCGATTTGATGTGATACGATGCAATCTCATACAGTTTATATTTTAATGCGTTTAATATATATATATTTTTTCCATTAAAAAATTTAAATGATCTTTTTCTATTCAAGTGGCAGTACTTTGGGTTCCCTGGTCTTTTATATAATTAATAGACCTCATAACAGACCAGGAGGAACACCAAGTATTTTTGTTTTTCTGTGGGAAAAATGTGAGACAGATATTATTTGAAACCACACTGAGGGTAACAGCAATAATGCTAATAATGACTGGTGAGTTGCACTGTCCCTAATGTCACATTATAATTGTCTCTCAGCTGCTGTGATTATGCCTGTTACAACATACTCACTGTGTAAACAAACATGTTGATACTTTGAAAATGATCTTTTCACTCAGTCAGGCTCAACTGCATCATTTTGACAGTCAGGAGGAGAAATACGAAATGATTACCTCATCATTACTTTAGACATTGCCACATTGAAGCAGGAGAAACTGTCTGTTAGCGTTTTCTTGTTCGTGCAAACTGAACTAGTATCCACATGATTAACTTTAACGTTACTCCTCGTTACCCACACTTGTTTCTGTGATTGTTCGCTTTATGCTCCAGTGAACTTAATCTCTGTTCTACAGAGCTCACAGACGACTTGACTTTTGTCCAGTTTTCCTTATTTCTTTGAAAGTCTTCCAAAAGTAAGGTTACATTGCGGTGTTCCGCCAACGATGTTGCGCCAGCATAGTTGGGCACGTTGTTTTACTTATCCCTCGCAAGCATTGGTTTCATAGCAACGGTAGCGGTGCGCTAATATGACCAATAAGACTTTTGTGAAAGTAACATGAGAGTCTCACTCTGAATTTTAACCTTAAACCAGGTTTGGAGATGCTTTGCAGCCTGTTTGCAGCATTAACAGCTAAGCTAAGCCTCAGTCTAGCCAATTATTAACTTTGAAATCAGGCCATCGACAGATTCAAAGCATATTTATACCGATGCAGGGCCTGTACATGCATGTACTTGCATCTCTGCTGTTAAATATCAATTTCCGATACAGATCGGGAAATCTTTACACCCCTAGTATTTACAGATCGACAGACACCAGTCACATATGTTGTGGAAACAAGGTGTAACTTTAACCGTCATTCCCAGTATTATAGTATGGGCTGGCCAGGGTGGAGTACACATGACCTCACAGTTCTGCACAGCATTGTACATGAATCTGCTTACACAGCAATAAAGATCATGAATTGAGTGTGTTAGGATAGCACAAAAGCTGGACCAGTTAGAAATGGAATATTTTTCCTCAAAATTGCTGTTCGTGGTCTCCTTTGATAAGAAGCAAGTTGCATGTTTTAGCACATGCAGAACAGTGGGGAGACATGTTAGGTAATTTAATTCTTATCTTTCTAGTAGGGAGTGCTTGAGTCACTGTCACTGCTGCTTTATCGGAGCCCAAATAGATGGCGCTGTCATTGTAAGCACTCTTATTGTGGCAAATGGGCTTCTTCTCCAAAAGCATCACAACGTGTGGGTGCAGATAAATTGAGCACAGCTTTGTGTGTGTGTGTGTGTGTGTGTGTTTTCCCACATTGTTAGTCCTGTAGTTGAGCAAATACATAGAATAATGACATGTCGCTGACTCCAGTGCAAGGTGGCACAAAACAGGGCAGCATTTTGCTTTCAGCTGATACTGTAGTCGGTAGGGTGTCACAACAGAGCCACACATATAAATAAGTGTTCAGAGAGACACACACTACAAAAAAATGACATAAAAGGAAATTAGCATCTCCAAGCAGTTACTGTGGGGCTTTGGTGAATTGTGCTTCTTTAATACTAACCTTTTTTTAAAAAAAGGTATAACCCCTGTGTGTTTATGTGAGGTATATCTGTGTAAACAATTCATAGATTAAGATCATTTGTCTGAACTGCTGAAATATTCATAATTTCCATGTGAGAATAAAGACTATGAGACTCATGAGAGAAATGAAAGGACTTAACGCCCCTCTAGTAAAAATGTTGAATATTTTATCCTCTCACCGTACGCACAGAATTATACATATCATACAAACAAACATTACACGCAGGAGGCACACACATGCACACATATTAATTCCTAAATACATTATTGCACCAGTGACCAACCTTATGATGTCACCATCGTCTGACCATCACACACACTTCTCTTCAGGTCTAGGAGCGCTTGAACAGACATGCACTGTTTTTGTCACACAGCATGTACTGTAACAAACACCAAGGCTGAGCGATGATGAGTTTGGGAGCCCCCACTCAGCCTGCGTAACACTGAGTGCTGTTTAATAATTCATAAAAAGTAAGGGATGAATCGAGATGAGAGAAGACAAGTCTTTTGTGAAGGCAAGAAGCAGAGGAGTTGATCTCTGTTCGCAACGCACAGACTTAGGGAGAGAGGGATTCTGGGAAAACAGAGATGAAGAAAGCACCCAAATATTCTAGATATAAGGGAAGAATAATAAAGGGCTGTTGTTACTTTGGGAGAAAGAAAAAGTAACCGGCTGCCGAGATCTGAAGAAGGCACTTGTTATCGACTTTATGAGGACGTATTCATGATATTTAGGAATTTAAATTTGAGGAAATTTGAAAAAAAAACCCCAGATATTTCAATTTTGTTTTGTTTTTTCAAAACTTTATCTACATACTTTAAACACTTGAAATTCATGTGCACAGACGGAGAGAGGCTAAATTTAGCAACTTAATGAAATATTCATACATAGCTGAGTGAACAGGTCACAGACCTAGCTGCTCTTCAGTAAAACCAAACCAATAACATACTAAAGAAGTGTATAACCGCTGACTTCTGAGTGGTTTATAACAGTTCCCTTTGGTTCACCTCATCTCTCCATACACCATGAAGACTATCGCCATCTGAAAGACCATCTCATGATGTTCTTAATGCCGATCAATATAGGCTTTATGTGCCCAGCGTGGGAATCAGAGAGAGGAGATTATTGTTTGATGCCACAGCAGTGACTGCTTCAGGTGGTAGGAATGATCCTGCCTCTAAACTGGTGGTTGATATCGCAATGTGTTTGTGTGTGTGTGTTTGTGTGTGTACTGTGGGTTGTTACACCCCAAGTCTGTCGTTAACTAAAGCCGTTTTGGTTCATAAAGTCCCCTATGTTAATACTTTGATGGTGCTTGGGCTGGAAGGTGAGTTGAGTGTGGACCAATATCCTGCGAAGCTTACAAAACAGCCACAGAAGCAAAACAGTGTTTAATGATTCATTCCAATTTAAAACTTCCTATTATCTCACACAAGGGGTCAAGTGAAGTTTTGCTCAAGTCGACAGCACAAGGTAAAAACTACCGAGTCTGGGGTGGTAACAAAGCAAGATATTGGGTGTTCCATCTATTACAACTTTCCTCTTTTTAGCCCTCCTCCTCCTCCCATCCTCTCCATCTCCCTCCTCCTCCTCCTCCCATTCTCTCTGTTCCTCTGTTTCTCTTTCCCTCTGCTAATAAATTATGTATGCCATCTCCAACTCACGGAGTGCTGCACTGCTGCACTATCTGCTCTAAATTGCTGCTCTCTCTCTCTCCCTCTCCCTCTCTTCCCCATTCCACTCTTCGCCTCTCAATCTTTCCCCTTCACGCCCCCTCTCTTTCTCACTCTTAATCTCTCTCTCTCCTCACTCTCTCCTCACTCTCTCTCTATACGTTCGCACACCAACTCAACTCAACCCCCACCTCCCACCCAACCGTGCACTGCTCCTGTCTCTATCGGTAGGACCGGCTCTTCTTTCCCAGAGTTCCTTGCAACTCAACTCCACCCCGGAGGCTTCGCTCCAGTACTCTGCCAGCTACCATAGCAACCAGACCCTCGCCCTTAGCGACAGCATCTCCGCAGCAACTCCTCAGCGCAGCGGGCAGGTCGGAGGAGCCGTGCACAGCTACAACCAGGTAGGAAATACTGCTGGACACAGATGATTACGAGGATGAGGAGTAGTGTTGATGATGGTGATGACAAAAAAAGCTGGGCAAGAATTCTAACATTTAAAAAACTTGTACAGCAGTCAATGGCCAGAGAATTTTAAAGACTGACATGAGAGGAGTTTGACAGTGAGGGTAAGTTACCTGAAGTGAGTGTTCTACTGTTATAAGAGCTGCATTGTTCTGTTTTGAATATTGAAGGTGTGCATATTTTTGAGGACCAGCTGGTTTTCAAATTCCTCTCTCCTCCGTTTTTTAAATCTCAAACGCAGCGAAAGTCGCCGTTCATTTGCTCCTACCGCTTTTTTTCATGCACTGTAGCTCCTCTCCAGCTCATGTTACCCCGACTCTCGATGTCATCACAGTTGAGTCTAGTGGATCAGTATATGTATATTCATACAGGATCCCATTTTATTGGTGATTTAATCCATTGTCACCTGACTTTTCAAGCAATCCATATCATTTTTTTCTGTAATTCTAAGGACTTGCTTGAAAGGCTGGGATAGACAAAGTCATTCAACTGTTTGGAAGAAGAAAGGAAATCCGACGCTCATAGAGCAAAATGAGGAGATGATTAAATGCACACAGAGACATCTCAGTGAGCGTCTTGTTTGCAAGGGCTTGAGAAATAAATCTACAGACGAAGTCACATATTAATCACAGCAGTTTGCTGATGAAGAGAGAAAACCCACCAAATTACTCTCCAGCTTACAGGAGCCAATTATTTCCAATTTTCATGTCCTTAACATATCAGTGGTAACACACGTACTGTATACACACATGCTCACACACACTTTTACTTTCAAACCACCCACACATCTGCTAAATCAGTGAGCAGCTGCAGTGCTTCATTAAAATATATTGCCAGTGTCTGGGGCAAATGCTCCATTTGTGATAGATAGATTGAAAGTAAGAGGAAATATTTTAGGTCAATAATTATACGTAAACCAGTTAATTACTTAATGAGGATTACAGCTCTTTGAAAATATCTTATGTAGCTTTATAAGTACCTGCACATGTTTCCAGTGAGGGTTCCATCTCGGAAGTTAATGGATGTTTGTTTCGTGTCGTGTTAGTTTCTCATCTGCTGTGTGTTCATGCAAATCTGTGTGTTGCTCATGTATGTGCGTCTCTTTAAATAGAAAGTTGAAGGAAGTGGGTGATATTTGTCTTTGTAATCACATTCATTCTCCACCCCCCCACACCCATCCCTGCCTCAAACACACACACACGCGTACACATGAACACACAGTCACGCCAAAGCTCATTTCAAAACTGGTATCGGAGAAAGCTCCCATTCCTTCCCTTAATAAATAAGAAATACAGAGGGCAAGGACAAAAAGATAGAAAAACAGATAGACTGGCATATAGATGGATACACACAAGGGGTAAAAGGAGTTTTTATCCTTTCTTTATTGTAAATTTTTATATTTCTTGTTCTCTGTTTCCCTTGCATTGCAGTGTTTCTGTCCTCTCCCATCTCCTCCCCTTTTCCTTCCCTGTCCTCTCTGCTCACCATCCCTGTCTATGAGAGCATGAGTGTGTATATGTGTGTGTGTGTGTGTATGTATGTGTGTGTGTACTCCTCTCTGATGTTTTTGGCTTGTCAGTGTAATGGGGCCAGTGTTGTCAGCAGGGCTTGTTGCTCATGAATAGCTTTTCGCGAGCCAGTGCTGCTAGTTAGGCAGGTGCAGCTCGTGTGCATGTGCAGCACATGCAGAATTTGTTGGTGCACATGCAAATGCAGATGGGGGAGCAGGGCGATGCACTCCTCCAACCATGTGTGCACATGGTTGGCTCTGTTGAAAGTTTGAATAAGTGACCATTTTAGGGAGACTGAGAGAGAAGTTGAAAGGTCTAGCATGTTGCTGCTCTTCTGCGGGGTATTTATAACCATAAGAGGCCCTGCTTTAATAATGCATGCATACATGGCACCTCACACATCCCGGTATTTCACTGGAGGAGAAAAGAAGTAGCACGGCAAGATGACATCAAATGAGATCAAGAAAGTGCTCTCCCTCCTATTGTGTCAGGCTTTCTATCCATTAGTTATCTCAGCCAGCAATTCATCTATACTTATCATTTATTTACCTGGTGAATCATGCTTTCAGTTTATCTCTTTATCTACCCGCTCGTCTGTCTTCATCAGATGAAAATCCATTTCTGGCTCACCTTGTATTTCAATCACTGTTGCCTCTGCAGTATTGAACACAACCAAGTAACATAAACCATCAATAGGCTTCTTACAGACAGTTAAGTGGCGTACATCTCATCAGCGTTAGATCTCTCTCTTGGCTTCATAACCTACTAAACTAACACAGGGGACTTATGTAGCAGATTTTTATGGCGCACACTGTTCTGGATAGGGGCTCACATCCCAATTAAGTTGTCTCTCCAGCCGTTTATAGACACTTTTAATAATCCGCTCTCTAACAAATCTTTATCCATGTGCACTCAAACAAACAGATCAAATGACATCATAAACGTAAAATACTTTTACACCTACACTTAGAGTAGCATAAGTTCATTCAACACCTCAGATACTCAAGTTTTTAAAGACTGCAACTAATTGCAGTAATCCATGGTAAGCTTGAGTTCAAGCTTTAAGAGAGGGGAGGGTTTGTTTACTAGGATTTTACAGTAAAATTATGGATACTGTTGCGTTTAAAGACATGATCCTATTTGTACTGTTTATTTTTGCTGTCAGGAAATATCCCATTATAGCACACTGTAGATAGACTGCTTAGTGACTCCTGGGACAGTTTATTTAATAGTAATTAAGCTAAAAGACATCACTCAAACACTAGCGTATTGATCACCGAGCCTGATTCCTATGGCCTAGATTGTTACATCCAGAGTAGAGGCGGACTCAGCTGAATGTGTTGCCATAAAATAGGTGATTGTAGTTTCAAAAAACATTCTTCTGCGACATTGTAGTCAAGGATACAGCTAGTACTTCTGTCACTTTAAAGCCCATAGTGCCTCATTTTTAAGTTTTAGAGACATTTTTCTAAAGAGGACAAATTTTCTGTTTTGTTGACATAAACTGATGCATGAACCGTGAAAACTGGCGAAGTTGGAGGAACATGAAAAAAAGAGTTCAACATCTTAACCTCACTATGCATTCAATATCACTCACTCCATCACTCTGCATTATTTGCATATGCAATCTGGGAAACATTCACGAAAACAATGAAATGTTTCTCACAGTATGAAAGATGCAAACACCGAAAGTAATTTCAGTAACGTCCTTAATGGGCCTTTGAAGTTTGAATGAAGTTTTTTCTATAAAGTTTTTAAAGCAGTTAGCCAAAAACTCAAAAGACTAAGAGTAATAGGGAGGTAAAAAAAAAAGAAGAAAGTTGAGGAATTGTGCTTATCTTTCATTAAATTTAAAAAAAAAAAAAAAAATATATATATATATATTGGTTTTTTAGAATGAATTGATGTCCAA
>JAPZDX010000013.1:14471605-14488525 GCA_029783625.1 Naso annulatus | reverse complement strand
ATTTTTCCTTTCTCAACCACAAAAATCAATATCTCAGCCTTGTCAGCTGTTACATATTTGGCTGCAACACAACGTGAGCTGACAGAAAGTAATTACGCCAGTGTCTAAAACTCATCCTGTATATTTGCTGTTGTTATAACCGAAAAAAAACCCTTTAATCTTTGCAGATGAGTTCAGGCATAGGGAGCTATGCCACTCTGTCTCCTAAACGACTGGCAGCTCACCACGCTTCCGACCAGTACAAGATCTCCCACGAGCTCTACGCCACTGCTACGCTGCAGAGGCCTGGCAGTCTGGCAGGTGAGAGTTCACGCACTCTTGCAGTCTCACATGTACATAAACATAAACCCAAACAAGGGTGTAACTCCACCACGGTAGTTCCGTAACCTTACTCTGTGTCCCACTGATTATATTGTTTTAAATCAAACTATGCTGTGAGTCATGAAGCGATGAAGAAGAAAAATCTCTCACAATATCAGCTTACCTTCGCTTTTAAGTCTATTCTTGTAGTGTTTTGTGATTGTGTCTTTGGGTAAGCCACTCTTTGTATTGCAGCACTTGTCTGTCCTTCACAAATGGCACTGGAGTGGCTTTGTATCTGCCCTTAATAAAGAAGATCAGAATAAATGCTTCTGCTGTTCAACACTGACATGTGAATTATCATCTGTTGTGACTACCAGATAGAAACCTGCTTTAATAAGATTAAAATGGTTCTGATTCTAATTCGAATAAGATCTGTTTGCCGTTTTTGAGGGCTGAATGTATTACAATGACACTGGCAGCATTCAGGCTAGCAGAGACTTTTATTTGCCACTGCAGTTGCTTTGATGAGTGACTGGCTTTCTCTCTAGACTGTGCAAAATTGAGTTGGCTGAATATCAAACTGGAAATGAAAATGTGTTGTGGGAACTGTTTATGGTCCATAGTAGTGTAGTGTAAAATTTTATTTGAGGCTAGCTGTTTGTGCCAGTTTAATAAAACACTGTAGATAAAACACTGTTTCAAGGACTCTAAATTTTCAAGACTTGTTTTAAAAGTGCCATTCAGACTAAAAGTAGTTTTGGATAATAGTCTTTACTAGTATATTTATGCCCTGTGCTTTAGAGCATGAGAACCAGCTTCATGACTCATCATGTAGCTGCAGATTAATTCTTTTATTATTTGTCTCAGTAATTTTTTCGAGGTTTTTAAAGGTCTAATAAGCCTGTGAATTCATGAAGATCTTTATTTCTTCCCCCTACTTTAATTCTACATCTTTCTCTTCTTTTTTAAAGTTTTTATTTTGTGAGCTAATTGCAAGCTCAGCACAGTAAAAACCAATTTTCTATGCCAGTGAATGAACAGACTCCAGTCGAGCCCTGGCAAAAGCCAAATTGATACCTCTGTTACGGCTTCCCTTGCCACAGATTTAACATAAATGAAATATTTGACAAGATTAATATTGATTAAATCAGGTGGCCGTTTCTTTGTTGAAGCTCTGAGTAAGTCAAATTGATCCAAGTAAAACTTGGAGCTATATTGATGAGGAACATGACCTTCATGCTTTACCCCGAGGGCATAGCTGTGATCTGGAAGCAATGCCTGGAGGTTTCATCTCTCCTGAAGACTTCAAAATTAAGAAGAAAAGACAGAGCAGGAATCATTCCCGGTGGAAAAGAGATCTCAGACTGTCGCTCGAAGCTCAGACTCCCATGCTGTAGTTGGTAGTATCAGAGTAATTTAAAGTCAACCTTTCTGTCCTGGAAATTCAAGTTTTATACTGTCAAATTCATTACTCGTCTGTAATTTCTGGTACTCACCATAATCACCAAATCCTACACACCTAGAACTATTTGTGTATTCTGTCAGTGCTTTGCTTATTCCTAGTGGTTAATAACCTTCTGTAAAAAGCACAGTAGAGTTCATCCGAGTAGCCTGTTTGGAGAGGTACTTAACAGCTCTATAGCACCTACTCTACAGAGGAGTTAAGTTGTGTGAAACAGTAATCGCCCAAAAAAAGAAATTACCTTTCTGTACTTTCTGCATAAAATGGCCTCAGTCATGCAGTTCATTGTGTTTAAATACTGCCAAAGTGGCACACCGGCATGACACCAAACTAAATCAAATGAATGACTAACAGTTTTTTTGGTTAAAGGTAGGGTTGGTAATTCTGGAAAGTTAATAAGATTTGAAAGTAGCATCCCTTCAGGGCTCTTTGTAAACCCGCCCCCTCCCCTCGGGGCTCCTTCACAAGCCACGCCCCAACGCCGCCGCATTGCAAGTAATCCATAACGGAGCGGTGAGAAAACCTCAACAACTTTATTAAACTATGTTACCTTATGTCTCATTCAGGGGTATGAAAATATCTAACATCATCACAATGGCTATAAAAAACAAACAAACATGGCAACGGGAAGACAGCAGCTACGTCATCACTTTTCAGGCCCTTCAACTCCATCAGTTGTCGCCTTCGCTGATATGTAATACCAGTGTTTACCCTGGTTTGTCCTCTTGCTTTAGCTAAGCTTGTTTTCGTCGCAGCAGTCTCTGCTTCTGTCTTTCTTTTCTTGCCCTGTTAAGCAGGACGAGCTGTTTCAGGTTACCGTGGCAGTGTTCAGTTTGACTCAGTTTTCTCTGCCATCCCCTGGTAGACGTGGAATACTTCTGGTGGTGGGGAAGTGCTTTGACTCGCTCTGGTGTACGCCAAGGGTAGAGTCGTGCAGGGAAGCAGGGAGGCAGGGAGGAATATGATCCACCTGGACTTCAAGGCAGTGATTGGTCAGTTTTTACAGGATTACATTAGCTACAGATGACAGATTGTTTTTGGTACTTTTTTTTTTTTTTTTTTTGCACGTTGCTAATAAATTGCAGACATGACGTAAAGACCATTTCAACCTATATAACAAAAGTTGTTACTGGATAAAATTACCAACCCTACCTTTTATGGAGATAATTTAAGTCAGTATAGTCGGTAGCATTTTCCTAAGAAAAACTAATTATAGACTTAAAAAAAATATATATTCTGGCTCAGTCATCACTAAAGGGCCCCTAAAGTCAAAGTCAAAGTCAAAAGTGTTTATTGTCATATGCACAGTTGGAAACGCATTTCCCTGTACAATGAAATTCTTCTTTAGCTGCCCGCAATGAGTGCGGTGCAATATAAAATAAGTAAAAAATAGATAAAAAATACAATAAAAGGACATGTGGAAGTAAAAACCAAACCAAGGTTCACTCTTGTTCTGAAACCATTTTTGTCTAGACATGTGTTGTGGTGACTGTGTCTGCAGAGCCCCACCCTCTGGCTGTTGTGGGTGGGGAGTGGGTGCGTTTACCCCAGCTAATGAAAGCGCACAGGTGAGGTTGAGAGTGGATAAAACTTAGTGACTGAACACATTTTTCAAAAAAATTGCAGATGCGTTCATGGCGGTCAAGAACAGGAAATATACTGTAGCCCTAGTGAGGTGTTACCCTTACATGTGCAGTCTTTAGTCTCACAAAATGTCTGTGTGTGATTGTATGTTAAATGTATCGCTGGCCTGTACAGTTCCTGTGAAAACAAATTTCCCCTCGGGGACAATAAACTAACTAACTGACTGAAACTAGACAAAAATGGTTTCAGAACAAGAGTGAACCTTGGTTTGGTTTTTACTTCCTATCAAACACTGAAGGAGGCTGCTGGTGATGAGGAGCAATGCAGAGTTGGGATGCTTTCTGTTGGATAGGTAACGTTATGTGCCTAACACTGGAGGTTATCCTGTGCTAGCATGCTAAATTATCGACTCCTCCATTAAGACAAGTTTAATATTCCTACGTAGCTTACTTCTTGAGCTGCGAGGAGGAACCCATTTTGTGTTTACAAGCCAGAAAGAGCAATGCTACTGACTCTACCTTTGATGAACCTGAGTTACCTTGGCATAGATGCTTACTAGGGGAGGACGCTGGAGCGTTGGCACAGCACTGAACCCTTAGATAATTAGATATGTGATCTTCCTATTCTATTTTTGAGTCTTAACTTGACATACACTTCCCTGTGGTAGAATCACTGTACATGATTGCAAATGAGAGAACAAAGAATGTAGTATCTTCTTTTTTCACTGCAGGTGCAGATAATATTTGCTTTCTTTTTACTGCACAAACAGGACCGAGGCATTCAGGGACCAGAGTTAGCTTTTACATTTTGTTATCCTTTTTAAATATTTTACAGAATGAATCATCATGGGAGGGCATCTCTGTCATTTTCTCTCTCTCTCTCTCTCTCTCTCTGCATCATTCTGCCTCCTCTTCTTAAAGTTCCCTCTCTCTTTGAAAGAAAGAGGTCAGTCCTTCCACGAATGGGCCCTTGTGAGTGGAAAAAAAATGAATAAAGAAATAAAACTGACTCACCAAGACTTCAAAGATGAAAGGCATGAGGCAAGAGAGAGAGCTGGGATGAGTCATGCTGGTAATGGGTGTGTCCATGACTCTAATTAACACTCCTTCATGCAAATCTGAAAACACAGTTTTGTTTTGTTTGTTTTTTTGCTTCTTGCTCCTTCTCTGTCTGTTTCAAAGAATTTCATTTGAACTCAAAGGGTGTTGTGGTGTCTATAATTTAAGCTCTTTCTCTGTCCATTTCTGTCATTTTCTTCTCTTCATCTCCTTTATTTCATTTTCTTACTACCTTCTTCTTTCTCTCTTTTCATCATTCTGTTTGCGTTCTCTATCTGGCTCAGTCAAGTCATGCTGAAGATAGGCATAGTGAGGCAAACCACTGATTCATCATTTGCCAAAGTAAAGGAGAGGAAGTCCTCATCTGCTCGATAAAGGAGGTTTTGGACACGAGGAACTTTTAACTGGTTATTAAGCAGTCCAAGTTTAATACTAATGTGTCACATCTTAACTACATCGACAAATGAGACCATCAATGAGGAGATTTGAGATTGCTATCCTGTCCTTGGCCTGTTTCGCTCAGTCAGCAGAAACGCTATGAAACGCTTTACGGCATATAGACTGGAAGAGGGAATTTGTTGTTAACGAGATTGAGCCACTGATTTCTTTTTTTTACCATCTATGGTCGGAAGCAGAGGGATAATTTTCTTTAGGAAATTTTACTATTTTGTGTGTATTATTGTCTGGTATTGTGCAAATAAGTGGCATGTTTTTTTTTTACTCTTTTCCCAGATAAATGCTCGCTCCAGACAAAATCTTTGTAACTGTAAGCAGCTGTACTGCTTTTCTCCACAATCAAAGTTCCTTGGAGGGGCTTTAAGTCCTCTTGTGTATTTCTGTTTGAGTATTCACAGCAGTTTGTCTTTAAAAATACACAGTTTGCCTTGTCTGGCTTTATTGGACACTAATGAAGAGAGGGGACCTCAGGAATGTAGCGCCCCCTGTAGATCAAGTGAAGCTGAACCATCATCTGTCTTCTTCATGTGCATTTACAAAGGGTGTGAGCGGATGCACAAGGGAAAGTCATATCCAATCACAGAGCGTTTCCATTCTTTTATTATTTGTCTTCTTGTTCTCTTGTTTCTTACATTGCCCAAAATGACTGTTGGTTTGACATCAGACAGTGGGAGGGGCTCAGTGATCCAGAGTGAGCTCAGTTATTGGTTTCGGTTCAGCAGTTTCATCTCGTTTCCTGTGATTTCGACAGTTTGTGTTGCAGCTTCGGACGGTTTGACCGATGTGGATTTTAAAGGCGCATTCTCCTGCTGATGTTTTCCAGTTTTTATTTGTGCTGACATGATTTTCAGACATGTGATAGTCAGACGGATCATACTGATCCCACCAACACTACACCGTCTTTTCAAGAGGCCTAATGGTGTTTTGGGAAATCCACTAGTTTGCCATATTAGATCAATAAACAGATCAATATCAGCTATTGATGCTGTATGTCAAGCATGTGTTAAGAGCAAAATTCGCTTGAAATTTCCTTATTTTACACTTACGAGTAGTTTATTTTGTAATAGACACAGATCCTGCACTGCAACGACTACAGTCAGGCTGCATGCTCCTGCATACTCTTGATCCTACTGGGATGGCTGAGTGCCTCGCATGCATCGATTTATGATATGATCTGAAAGGTTGTGGGTTCTTTACTGTGTTAAGTTGATGGTGGATTCACACCGAGGTTTGAGTCCGAGTCTTGAAGAACCGCACTCGTCCTCCTTCATCCGCTGGAAAATCCTTTGCACGTGACTCGCCATGGACTGAGGGCTAATGCGATATGATACGACGTTAGCTCCACTGGACCGTCTCCCTTTCTCTCAGTCACTCATGGCTTTCTAAGTCTGTGTGTATATATGAGTATGTGCGCGTCTTTTCACTTTATCCTCTGTCATGTCACCCAAGCCCTGCTGACTCGTCTTCACATTCCCCCAGCGTCCTCCTTTCCTTCTCTTCCCTGGTTTTAATTTTTCTCTGTGTGAGGAAGGCTTTACATTTGTTCTGTTGTGTAATGAACAAATGCCTGCTGTCGATGTCTTGCTTTGCCTGTGTCTGTGGGATTCCTGCCAAAGAAACACAGAGCATGAGGGGGGGTGGGGACACTGCATCTCATTATATTATAGCTGACGACCGGCGATGTGTTCTGTGGAGACTGAAAGAAATGAAAACAGAAGCATCCCTCTGCCTTGCTCTTTTTTCTCTGTCTCTCTTGATTTATGCCTGTTTATTCCTTTCTCATGTGTCGCTAAACATGTCTCTCCATCTATTTATTTATTTATTTATTTTGGTACTTCTGATTTGGTGCATTTTTAACACCCTACTTCACTTACTGCTCATCACCCTTATATGTTCACTATGTAAACAGCCCATGTCTGTTGCTTGGCTCTGGACAACAAAAAAAAGTCCAGGATGAAAGTGAACATGTAAACAAACATTCATATAGGCCTGCTTTTGATAAGTTAGTGCTGCTTTCCCCTTCTTGTCTTTGCCCTCATCATCATCACTATTGCCACATTTCATCTCCACACATGTTCCTTCTCTTCTCTCTTGTCTCTTGAGTCTGCATGTCTTCATTCATTTCTTCATCAAGTCTTTCATTCACATTCTCTGATATGTTTTTTTTTGTTTTCTGTCCATTCTCTGTGGTTCTCAGAACTCTAACCTTTTCCTTTTCACTTTTTTTTCCCATTTTCTGTATAAAATTAAAGCTTATCTTAATTTTCCTTACTTACTTATTTTCCATCTGTTCAGTTCCTTTCCTGATGTACCCTCAAACTTTACCTCTTCTTCACTTTTTCCTCTCTATTTCACCTCTCTCCACCCACCTTCCTTACTTTTTATCCCTCTTTCGTGTCTCCAGGCTCTCGTGGATCCTACAGTAGTCAGCACAGTCAGGAGCCCCTTCGGCCCTTAGGGTCCCCAGAGCACCACATAGATCCCATCTATGAAGAACGTGTCTACCACAACAAGGGCCCCATGAGGAGCCTCAGCCAAAGCCAGGGGCCAGACACAGGCCCCTATCGCAACAACACCGGTAAGAGCCTCCCTGCATTTATTATTAGTTACAGCTATGCAGTTTCATTCTGTGGTGTCATTGCACTTGTAAATCTGTGTCATTTGTTCATTTATTTTATTTATCATTTCAGTCCTAAAATATATAATTTTCTTTTTCAGAAGACTTTGGCATATTCTTGTTTGTTTGAATATTTGATATGGTAACATGTATCAGTTGTGGCAAAGACCCCCTTTCCTGCAAACACTGCAGGCAGACAGACAGCAAAATTTATAGTTCAGGAGGCTGTGATATCCTTTTTTTGGCCTTGCTTGTCCTTTAGTGTGTTTTAAAGTTTGTTTTTGGCATGTGATCAGAAATGTTAAAAAAGCCCAAACTTGTGCCTCTCCATCATAGAAAAAAATCCTTCTGCAGTGTCTGAAACAGCTTGTTAGTAGTCCAGCTTGTATTTCTGTAAAATTACTCACCTCGCCTGCATCGCCATGTCAGACATTTCCATTATGCACATCTAGCGGCTAGTTCTAAATGAAGCTAGTGAGAGCGAAGGGCGGAGAGAAGCTTAGTTTTGGATTAATGTTTGAAATAAACAAGGTAATGACCGAGTGTTAAAGTGCAGAATTGCTGGGTGTGGCTACCGCTGTAGCTCAGCTGCAGGGCTGAGGATTTAAAGACCAAGTGGAACGATGAAAGTCTAATCTGATGGAAATGTCCCCACAAAGACTGGAAATGTGTGTGCGACTCACCACTGTTTTATCCAAGAGGACCAGTGTAAGTAGAAGCTCAAGATTGATACCAGTTGTCCTTGATCCCACTTTAAACCTATAAGCTGTAGGTTTTGCTGTGTTTTATGTTTTTGTACTTTTTATTTTGTAGGTTAGCCTGTGAAATTGAAATGAACGAACTGCAGGAAATCATTGCTTAGCAAGTTTGTGTCACTTTGATTGGAAATTACCTGCTGCTCTCATCCTACACAGACAGTAATAGAAATGCAACATTTGAGGCTAATTTCTGCTCTAACATGCATTGGTGAAGTCTTAGAAGTGGTATGTTTCGATATTCATGGTTGATGTGCTTCTATTTTGAAGCTAAAAACAGGTGCAAAAGTTACTGGACAGAGTGTGAAAAGGTGCCTATAAGAGAGAGTAAAGAATGTTGAAAAAGCCATCTCTGACCCTTTGTATTATTTAGAAAGTACATATTTTCTGTGTTTTATTTTCTCTCCATTTGAATCACAGTTGGGAACATATTTCTATTGAACTCTCACAGTCGAACACATTAATTTTCACCCGTTTCCTCCATTACTCCATTGTTGCGAACAATGTATTTTTAATAGGGCCTCATTTAGCTTATCTCAGTGTGGGTTTAGGTACGCCATGTTAATCCCATTACCGTATCATACCCACATGAAAACACCCAAGTCGGTCACGCCACGTTCACAGCTCCAATGTCATTAGCCAGCAGAGCCTTAATAGCTATCATTAGCATTTGGGTCAGAATCATAGCGGTAAATATGCCACTCCAGACCAGCGTTTGACTTGATCAGTTTGGCTCACTTGAAAGGAGTGGGAATTGCCTTAAAGCTCAGAGCTATGCTTTTGAAGCTCATTTCAGAGTTAAGAGGTCGTTGGGTGCTCTTATTCTTGTGGGATATCGCTCTGATTACAACACATACAGCGATAGGATTGCCTTTGCAAGCAGGAATTAATTAAATAAGAGTGTTTCACAAATGTACAGAGAGGATCCACTGCTATTTATTATTTACTGTGCCTTGTATTTGTAGTTTCAATGGATGGATATAAAAAAATTCACAAAGGAAATTTGCACTTCAGCTACAGAAATCAATAAATTCTGGATTAGACCATGTTCATTTAATTACAACGCTTTTCAAGTTTACAATACGTCTCTGCTATAATAGAGTATTTTAATTGATTGTCTCATGTTGTTGGAGCAAAATTTTCTTTCAGAGTGTAGCAGCACGAGCCTTTTCCGCTCTGTAAACAATTTTACCCCCACCGTGCTTGGCCCGTGGAACCACAGTGATAAATCAACACATCAAACATGAACAGCACCTTGACGCCACTGGGCCGTTGAATTCAGGCTTGGCCTCAGTGCAGCCTTTTTTGAAAAGTCACAGGAATAATATGTGCAACCACCAGGAGCTTGTCTAATAAAGATTCATAATGCACCGACTGATAGCACATAGTGAACTGATAAGGGCTGTGCTGACATGGTGAGCAGTAAGTCATTAATTATGTCATTGTGCCTTTTCTTGGCAATGGCAGCCTCACATTATTGGTTCATTAAGCCGGCATGAATCAATGTAATTAATGCTATAAGTCATTCCTTCAGCAGAAGGAGAAGGGGGACGGTTGTGTGGGTATTTCACTCCAAAATTTGCAAAAGTGGAGTCTTTGAGTCTATATACGGTGCACAGTACAGGCTAATTTAAGGCCAATTTAAACAAGGCGCTTGCAGTCGAATGAAGCTCACAGTGTTCATTGAGTGCGTGGGCCACCACATTACTTAACTATGAGGAGGAGAAGAGGAGCTGCATGATACAACAAAAGCAATTTAAGGGAGTGTAATTTCACATGCATTTTTTTTTATTTTTTATTTTTTTTAAATACAGTGGTTGTTTCCTGACCTAGTTTGGAACAGAGACACAGGAGGAGCAAACAAAACAGGAGAAAAAAGCAAGTAAAGCAGACACTTAGTGGGGTCAAGGCTAATTAAATCATATTTAGTAAGTTTGTAAAGGAAAAAAATGTCTGTTTAACAGCCAGAATAGGCACACTGTGCAACATTTTTTTTTGTCCCGACCTACCCTCAGTGCAAAATCACCTGCAGTCGTTATTTTAAAAGTTTTGCGCCCACTTTACATTTTGAGGAACTTGCGTGTGCTTTCAGCTTTCTCCATTTCACACGAACACCAGCAAACAAACAGACCGGTAATCTTGGGAAGTCATGTGGTATTTTCTTGCAGCACCGCAGACAGCAGTTAGACAACATCCTTGACAATCGAGTCGAGTCCAGTTTAGAATACTGTCAGTTGGTAAACCTGTCTGTCTGTCTGTCTGTCTGTCTGTCACAGCTCAGTTTCCGTCTGGGTTCATTGTTGATCTGAGTGTTACAGCAGATTAACATCATTGTCACCACATCTAAATACAACTGAGGGAAATCTAAAAATAAGTTGCTACTGAACATCTGCTCCAACTGTGTGACTGTGTGTGTGTATTATGTGTGTGTGTCTGTGTGAAACCTCTCTCGCACATGCACACGCCCTCCTTCAGTTATCCTTATTAACTGCTTTCTCACCCTCATCATACTCTTTTCCCTATCTACCCAGTGCACACACACACACACACTCAGTTCTACACATAGCACAGTATTGTTATGCACGTATGAGTGTGTATCTGTGCATTTTTGCTCTATGCATGTGTGTACACGGTGGCGCGCAGCATTTCATTCTTGGATTAAACCAGGCCAGCGCCCCAGAGGACTGCAGGTTAATGTGGCCTATTTCAAGCGATTATTACTGCATGGTCACAGTGTCTCTAATGCACACACGGATACACATGCATTCAGGTACGCGGAGGATTCGCAGCAGGGAAAAGCCTCAGGATGTGGTTTACACATTTGTTTGCTTTTCCAAGGCTTTGTGTGGTTTTTGAAATCAGCCTACAGTTTGTCATTTTGCTTTTGTTTTCCTCTTTTTTCCAGTCTACCTGTTTCTAACATCAGCCTCACTTTTCTTTCCTTCTGCTTTCTACTGTCTTCTTTCTTCTTTTATATGTATTTCAACCTTTTTTTTCTTTTACTCCCCTCTGCTAAATCTCATCTATCATAATATCTATTAATTCAAAAGACAATGCACATCAGTGAAATCTTATGCTTTACCTCTTTCACATTCTTTTATGCCCCCCTCTTCTCCTTCCCCCTCTTTCCCTCTGACCTTGCGTTCCTGTTTTTTCTCCCCTTCCGCCTTTGCTCTTAAATTTTTGCTTTTGTGCCTTCCCTCCTTATTTCATGAAAGCTATCTAGGCCTATATTAATGACTCTGACCACTGGGAATAACAGCGTCTCTGAATGGATGTGGTGCCTTTTCTCGTTAATAGCCTATCATCAGACCTGCACATAGCTCAGGTGGAGACAGCGAGAATGGGTAGATTCACTGCCACGGCTGTTTCTCAGGTGCATCTAGTAGCCAGGTTGAACTATTGCTGTTGATAAGGGCTGTTATGTAGTTTAACATCACTCCCCCCACTATCTTTGGAGTAGACAGACATAAATCCTTCTGCACTCGTTAATCAATAAGCCACAGTAAGAAACAAGATGATATTTTCTCAGCCATTAACAGACCAGGATAACGAAATGATTCACAGCTGTACAGGACAAATTGGGAATTTGCATTTGGTGTCATACATGAAAAGCGTTCAACAACACGTTTTCCGTCACTACAAGAACACTTCTCTGTTAGGCCTGTAGTTTTGTTCAAGTGCTTATGTTTTGTCACCTGCCAGCTAGACAGCACAGCAGTTAAGAGCCTAATCCCAGATTCTTCACGTTTTTACCTGTAAGTGTACCTAAAAATTTTGTTGGTGGAGGGAACATACTCACATCACTTTGTAAATTTTTGTCATAATCTTTAAGGTGTTTGCATATCTTCGTAGTCTGAAGCAGAGTCCGCTCCACCTCATTATCTAACTATACCTTGTTCTTGAGATTCCTCTCCTAAATGAGGACAGACACAGATTTGGCAGATAAATGAATGTCTTTTAGTCATGTGATGTGTTTGTTTTTGTTCCTCTTCTGCTCTGGACAGTTACTTTGAAAGCTGTGATGTTAGAATAACAAGAAAGTATGAACACACACTTCTTATTATCAGGTTTCTGCAATTAAATTCATACAGTCCCAGGATATGGGATAAACTTTGTTGCATAAGGACCAGTGTGTGTGTGTGTGTGTGTGTGTGTGTGTGTTGTGATGTTTCTCAAAACAAAAGCAGGATAATTTTTGCGTCAAGTTGCAGCTCTGTTGCACTGGTCCTTTTTGTCAGCATGATTGTGCATATTACATAAAGTATACACATGTGCAGGAAGAAGGAGAGCAAGAAAGATGAAGAAGGCTTTGCATCAAACCATTAAACCAATCTGCTTTCCCCTTTGAATCTGCGTTCCTACTGTAATGAGATCTGACACTCTAGTGAGGGGGACAGAGCAGAGGAAGTGATGGAGGAGAGATGAGAGGGAGAAAACAAGCCCAGGAGGACAGGGAGGAATGGATGAAGACAAAGAGGTCTTGAGAGAGGGTGCAGTTACCGTTTGTTATCTGACCAG
The DNA here is from genome assembly GCA_029783625.1 of Naso annulatus. Taxonomy (NCBI): domain Eukaryota; kingdom Metazoa; phylum Chordata; class Actinopteri; order Acanthuriformes; family Acanthuridae; genus Naso; species Naso annulatus. The sequence goes on along the minus strand of JAPZDX010000013.1, from coordinate 14,475,769 downwards.
GAGGCAGGGAAAGTTCAGTGCACGTTTTTAAACAGAAAATGTGAGAGATCCTTGAAAGGGAAGAATGAAGAGAGAAAAAGGCTCACTTTCATCTGGCATGTGTCCTTTGGTCTCCAAATGTGGTTTATAATGCTAATTAAAGTCACTTGGGTCATGTGTGCATTTATGCAGCTACAACATAGTTGATGGATATTAAATATTTTTAACTACAACAAGATTTGTAACTTTTTAAATACAAACCTGACTGATAAAATGGGAGCCATGTGTAAAACATGAATAAAATAATGTGTTTATTTGCTAATCCTTTGACTGGATGGTGTTGGAAGGTTCATAAAACTCCTTCTGGAATATTCCACAGATAAACTGGCTCATTGTTGACAGGTGATAATAGCATGAATGGATATGAGAGGCGCATCCTTTAGAGGCTCAGTTTCTTCATTTCCTTATCAATAAGGGCAAAATCTCAGTGCAGGAAACTAAAGAACTGCAGCGTTTTTAGACCTATTGGCTGAAGCATCTCCCTTGTTTCCCCAGTGTGTCACTCACCAGGCTCTGTCCGTCGCCAGTTTAGTAAGGTTTGTTTTGCCAGGATCAATTCCGGCTTGGCCCCTAATCCTGCTGGTCTTTTAATGAACCTACTGTCTTTTAAACGCCTGTACAGAAAGAGTGGAAAATTTACCTCTACTTATAAAGTGATGTTGACTTCATTGTGATTGTAATATTCATGCTGGTAAAAGACCCAGTTTGTGGCTCGATTGTCAGAGAGTATTTTATATAAAAACAGGACAGGGAGGAGGGAGACCAAGGACAGAGGAAATCAAGAAAGGAAGAAAAATTGATTTATTTCTCTGCATTTCCAAGTGATTTTCCTCAGCTGTAGTCTGTTTTCTAAGTGATGAACTGAACTGTGACAGGCCATAGAAGTGTAACCCACAGTACTATTCAACTTAATAGACAAATTTAACTCGAATCCAGGTGATTTTTTTTTTTTTTATTGTGGCTTAAATTTGTACTGTATTTACAGTGAGTTTTGCTGAAGCCTCGGAAAGCTTTAATTACCAGCTCAAAGCCTCTGACTTACTGTACAGATCAGCATAAATCCTTTCCCCTGCGAAAACATATGGCACTTCCTAAAAGTAGGTTTAAGTCAAGATGGTGCTAGTCACCCTGCACCACCTTCACTCACACACACACACGCGCACACACACACTCACACACACACACACACACACACAAGTACAAATACACACCAAAGACCACTAACAGTTCATATAACCAATGCACAAAGCATGCAGAAGCACACAGACATTAACACGTTCTGCTTGTGTCCCATGCTAACTCAGTTTCCACGATTAGCATATTGTGTTTTACCAGCAGTAACGAATTCATAACTGTAGAAAGAAACATTCATTTGTTTTTTTCCTCAGAGATCACACAGATAATTTGAAGTCAGCACAAAAGCAGCGCTGACTGTCTTCATCAAATAAAAAGAAATATCTGCATGTTTTATTCATTAATTTGCTCAGAGTTGATCACCGTATACGTTAGTTCTTACTTCAGTGTTTGTTTTGTCTCCCTATTGTTCCTTATCACTTTATACACATAACTCTGCTAAAGGTTTGATGATTTGTGAGGCACCTTTTAGCCTCCTCTCAACCTGTTTCACTTTCACTACATTATTTTGACTGAATTAAACTAAAATGTGTTGTGTCCGTAACTCATGTTCAAGTGAAGTGTGATATCCATCCATTTTCTGGCCCACTTATCTTATTCAGGGTCGTGGGGGGCTGCAGCTTATTTTAGCACACAGTGGGCGAGAGGCAGCGTGCACACAGGAGAGGAAATCCACATTGCACCTGGTTGATAAAGAGTGTCCAATCCACCTCACCTGCATGTACTTGGATTGGGGGAGGGAAAAGGAGCATCTGGTGAAAAACAACAAAACAAGAGAAATTCAAATGCCATGCGGGGGAATGTCAGCTGTTAGATTCAAAGAAGAGGACGACCTGAACTTTTCCACAACTGTTATTCTTTTCAATAGTTACTTCTAACCACAAATCGCACCGTGATGCATTATATGGCTGTAGTGTCTTGATGGTCTTCAGATCTTTGTCAATATTCTCCATCTTTTTGCCATAGAACAATAAAAAAATGTCATGTAAAATCTGACCTGGTGGCATCTGATGCAGATGATAGCAGATGCTGCTAATAGTTTCGGCAACAGCAACATTATGTGAATGTAAAACATGGCGAACTGACAGCAGTTTAATTGTGCAGTATAACACGTATGCACATTAAGGAAATGCCAAATGTTTCATCTGACCTGAGACAAGATATGAAACATGCAGCGGTATGAAAAACAATTATAAATCTTAGTATCATGACTGATAAAATGAAGCTTTTAGACATGTTACAATTGGTTAAAAAATAAATAAGGCCAGCCAACACACAGCCTACTGTAATCTGCAATATTTATGATATTAATGCACTGGCTGTTTGCCCCATAGCCTATCCAGAAAAGATACTCATCTTTTTATGACTTTCATTGTCCTTCGGCAGCCTGATCATTTAGCAGCAGCCACTGGCCTTGGGCCCCTGCTGTCTCTAAGTGGTATGCTTGGAGAAAGACATGGCACCTTGACTCACAGAGACAAGTGTCCCACAGCTCCCACACTGTAAGACGCTGTACACTCGATGCTGAAAGTGTAAAGGAGGCCATTTGGTTTTGTGTGTGTATGTGTGTGTGTGTGTGTGTGTGTGTGTGTGTGTGTGCGTGTGCACGCGTGGCCTCCAGTGCTTCCAGCTCAGGAACATCAAGAGCTGTGTGTTGGCCAGGAGGCTCTCCCAGGGATAAACAGGGAGAGAAACTAATCCTTTCTCTCCTCCTCATCCAAGCAGTGTGTGTGTGTGTGTGTGTGTGTGTGTGTGTGTGTGCATGCGTTTTGGCATGCGTGCCTCCTCCAGTGGCTGCTGTCAGCAAGGTTGTGCCCGTGTTGTTGCATTACCTTAAAGCATTAGAAAAAGATGCTACATGCGGACATGTTTAGTCCATGTCAATCACTTGCATATTTAGAAATCCATGTTTGGGTGTTTGTGCCTGTCAATGCGAGTGTGTGTTGTGTGAAAGAGAGGGAGAGAGAGACTGTACTGAGGGGTTTTGTGTAATCGTGCTGAGCGCTGAAGCGTGTCGAGAGAAAGGACATGTCCTCAACTCAGATCACATAGTCTTCTACAACCACAATAGAGGGAGAGAGATAGTGAGACAGAGGGGTGTTAGAGAAGAAAGGCAGCGAAAAACATGAAATGAATGGATGATGGAGAGAGGATGACATACAAAAAAAAAAAAAGAGAGAGAAAGAAATGAAAGCAGAAAGGGAGTAAAGTACAGCAAAAGAGGGAGGGCAGGGATTGAAAGGGAAGGTTTCAGAAGAGATGAGCGAGGAAAAAAGATGGATGGGGTATAGAGAGAGAGAGAGACAGATCTAGCAGAAGAATGAAAAGAGTAGAGAAAGGGGAAAAGGGCAAGGGAATGATGGAGAAAAAGAGAGTGACAGAGACAGAGTATGATTGATAGAAATGAGGCAGAGATGAAAGAACGAGGAGTAAGGATGGACACGTAAAGCTTGGAGCATGGGTTTGATCCTCTCTAGTTTTTTTTCTATCCGTATCTCCCTCCCTCCCTCATCCTGTTTTCCTCCGACTCTTGTACATTCAGCGAGGGCTCCCTCATCTCAGAAGCCTAAAGAATAAGTCAGCCTCATTCTAAGCTAGCCGGCCCCTCTGTCGGCTGGCTAATTGCAGAGGTATCACTGTGTCAAATGACTAATAGAGTTTCCCTTCCTGTCGCTAATCTGCCAGCGAGAGCACGGCCACGATTTGTTTACACCGAAGCAAGGGGATACAAAGACACACCCACCCTTTTATTACCCACCCAAACACAATTTTATGCAAGTTGTTGGCGGAACTTGTCGTGCATGTATGTGTGTATGTGTGTCTCTCTCTGCCTGTTCGTCTGTCTGTATGCACAGGACACATTTAGCCATTTGTTTTAATATTTCTTGAAACACCCAGAGTTTCCCTCCTGCTGATCCACCCACCCACACACACACACACACACTTTGTATGTTTGTTCTATAAACTTTAACTCAACATTCAATCAAGCCC
>JAPZDX010000013.1:14456726-14469326 GCA_029783625.1 Naso annulatus | reverse complement strand
TCACCAGGCAAATGTCCCATTTTGCAGAAAGTTTCTGCAATTGTCCTCTCGCTAGCTGCAATTTTTGTCACTTACTGAGTGGAAAAAGGTATTTCTGTGTACAAACTCTCATTTTATGAGAACTGCTGCTAAGGGGAGTTTTACTAGGCTGTTACTTCACATGGTAATTGAACTATTGCTAAACTGGTTACAGTATGTTTGCTAATTAAAGTAAATCTGAAAAAATTGAAGACTGTTCATCATGATTTGTTTGCATTGTGATGAAAAATTTAACATGGCTTCAACTAGAATACCCAGAAAGAGTTACTTTGACGATTACAGCAGTCATGATAATTTTAAACTTTTCTATGCTCAACTTTTGTCAATTCTTCTCTTTTCTCTCTTCAACCTTTCCCTCTGTTGAACATTGGTCCTTGTCGTTAATCCTGGGCATGTGGCCTGTATTTATCCATCCATACGTGGACATGGTTGTCTTTTCTCAACAACCTGTTCCTCTCTGTGTCTGGCTTTCTGCTTCTTTCCCCTCGTCTTTTCTCCTCTTCTCTCCTTCTCTCCACGCCTTTCCCTTTGTCTCCTCCTCCCCTCTTCTACCTCCATCTCCTCCTCGGCCCCTTAGACCTGATCCAGCGTGTCCATGACCAGGTCCTAAGTTATGTCCTCTGTCCCTACTTTCCCACCATAGCTCCCTCCTCCCCTGGTGTCGACTCCGCCCCTTTGCAGCGCACAGGAAGTCACGGCACAGGGACAGGAAACTACAGCCGCGGTGGGACCAACAACTATGCTACAGTGGGACCAGGCTACACCTCAAGCGGAGGTGGTGGAGACTTGTATGGCTCAGACCCCTATGTTGCAGACCCTTACCGCACCCTGCAGTACTGCCCCTCGGTGGTAGAATCGCCCTACAGCAAGTCTGGACCAGCCTTGCCACCTGAAGGCACCTTGCAGCGTTCACCCTCTATCGACTCAATTCAGAAAGACCCAAGGTAAGAGAAGAGGGGTGTGTTTGTGCATGAGTACGAGTGTGTACAGTGTGTGTGTTTTGTGGAGATAATTGTATCCCAGTGTTCAAGAAATCATGGATTTTGATAGGCTCATTTAAAGAACAAATGTGGCAAATGATTCATGTATTTGTTTGCAAGTGGACTTAACAGATTTGCTCAGATTCAAAGAAATAAATATATAAACTTACATTACAGCTTAAGCTTTTAATACTTTATATTGCACACATTTCTTTGACTTACATTAATTCCCTGGACCCATTTACGTTTTTTGTTTTAATCCTTAAATAACCACATTTTTTGAATGATGGAAAGTCGGCGCTTATAAAAAAAGACAATGAAAATGTGTGAACGCAGTACACAAAAATCCACCCACCCACACACACACACACACACACACACACACACACACACACACAGTTACATACATACACAGATCAATTCTTCTGTCATAGTCCTTGTGAAACCATCCAGGTGAATATTCTGACATTCTTTCGCCTGTGACTCCATGATTCGATTGTGAGCCCTTATCGATCAACACCCATTGAACTCTTACTTACTCTTGACCTCCTCTCTTGGTTAAATTGATGTCAAATGCATCTGAGAGTGAACTTTTGCATAGTTTGCAGCCAATCACAAGTTGGTACTAAAATATGTTCTAAAATATTCCTTATCACAAAAGGACAACAACTTTGACATTTTGCTCGAACCTTCTTTTGCTCAGCGTGTCACCACCCAACAGGCACAGCAGGGATCTACTACACGCATTTCTCTCCATCATTAATATCTGGATATCAGTATTCAGCATGTAAAAAATAACTTTGGTATGAGCCAACACAGCTACAGATAGTGCTCTCTCACCACCACAAAACATGCAAAGATCTGCACTGATAGAGGCATGTTGCTCCGGTACAGGTGTGAGGATGAAATATAATCCAGGGAGGCTGGTTTGACTAATATCCTCTACAGTTTGAAGCTTTATCAGATACCAAAGCAGCACAGCAATTTATAAAACCATGAGGAAGGAATTTTACTTTCAAAATTTCATGTCAACAACAATCATTTTATCTGCTTTCTAGACAGCCATGAGGTAAACAGCAGAATAACCATGTTTACCCAGCAGAATAATGTATCAGTAGTGTGCGCATACGATTATCTGATTGACCCACCACGCTGGCAGATGATGTCACATTCCACTGCAAGAAAAGTTGAGCCTGGTTTACCTTTTTTGCCATGTTATTGTCTGAACCCTCTGCGTTGGACTACAATTTATAATCAAAAATGTTAAGAAAGAACAAGTAATACGATGTTAAAACAAAGGCAGTGTTTCTTCTGTCACTCACAGGTTCCTTTAGAAGCTCTGTTCCCCCTCCCTTAGTGTCATGCTGCGCGTTAAAGAGTCCTACTGGGCTGTGATCACTTCCATCCTCTTGTCTCCGCAATTAAGCAAAACTCATTCTCCCCTCTTTATTTATATATATTTCACAGGACCCTTGATGTATAATTCCTTTAATTAAAGAGCGAGAGGGACTGAGACGTGCGTGGATAAAGTCCCAGCAGCAGCTGTCAATCAGAGGACAGGGACACACAGAGAGAGAGAGAGAGAGGAAGGGAGAGTAACGGAGACGGAATGGGTGAGAGAGAAAGAGACGACAGAAAAGGAACACGAGGATGGGAGAGAATTATTTAAAACAAAAGAAAAGGAATCACTGAATAATTTGTGCGTGATAAACGTACAATCCTCCTCAAGATCATTCCATATTGTTGAGTCCTGTGAAGTTTCTGATAATGAGGCCGCGGTGCTTTATTATTGATGGAATGTGATTGACTGGCTCAAGACTGTCACCTTTAAACGCAAATACAAATTTTCTCGAATGTTCCCACTCAGTGAAAAAAAATAGTTTGTAGTTTCGGATTCATTTTGCAAATCAAACAGAAAGAAAAACTAAAACAATATTGACAGTTTAAAACAAACTGAATTTGACTTTTCTCTCTGTAAAAAGCAGAACTTTTTATTTTTCATTTGCATAGTCACAACAAATGTTTTTTTAGTAACACTTTACTTAAAGCATGCATCTATAATACATCATAAATATACTTATAATGTGTTTTAAGTATAATCTTACAGTTTTTTATGTTTATTATTTTCAAAAGATATTAAACAAGAAAAGTAGAAGAAAAAGAATCCCCCCGCCCTTCCCCCAAACACACACACGCACAACACATTAAACAGAAAAATGGCAGCCACATACTTGAGATTAAATAAAGTAGTTAACCTCTTCACAGAAATGAATAAATCCAAATGATAAATATAATAAATAAAATTAAACCCAAAGGACATTCACAGCAAAGTGTTAATTCAGCCTTTTAGTCCTTTTTCCGGCAGACATTTTCGTACACAGTCCCATATTTTGTCAAGGACATCTTCTCTGTCTTCATTATAAAGTCTTAGTCTCTCATGATGCAAAGCCGAAGGTCAAATGTAGGTTCTGTGTCTAATTCCTGTACTCGTAAGATCAACTTTTTCACAACCACAGTCCCAAACAAGAGAGCTAGGTGCTTCAAGAATGGTCATGAGTGGATCAGGTTCCCATCGCTCAGGCCTCAGAGAAACAGTGAAAGATTCATTTCCAGTAAAATAGAGTTTACTACATGACCAGAGAACATGTGTGAGGTGCTTAATCACATATTTACATTTGTTACAAACAGGAGAAACATCAGAAAAGAAGCAACATGTGCAGTTTTTCTTTGGAATAATGAGGTCTGTGTATCACTTTAAATTGTATAAGGCTGTGTTTGACATTAACTCAACAATCATAAAAACTTTTCAAACATTAAAGCCAGATTTCATCTGTTATGTCTATACTCTTTGTATCCTGTTGTACTTAATAGAGCATTGTCACACCAAATGTTTAAACCTTTGCTGTTTGCACTGCATTGCAGTTTGTTGTTTACACTTTGTTGTTTGGATGCCCTGGAAATGCTCCCCAAATTCAGCAAGAAGCAAAGCAGGAATATATGTTTTCTGTAAGATGTATCTATACAAGTGAGTTTTGTGACAAGGGCACATTGGTCACATGGTAGCAATACAAACAGTTGCAACAGAAAGTAGAAAGAAGTTTCTCAAAAAGATGCTGTGGAGCAAAGAAGCAAGAGGTGAGCACAGGTCACAGATAAGGAACGGTCTCATGGACTGCAGTATCACACATATACACACATATAGTGCACACATTAATATTAGGCTATATGAAAACAGATAAGAAGAAGATCGTGGAAATATGGAGCGAAAAAATAAATGAAATGTCATGCACATCAGAGAGCCTGAAATTTGAGGGGATAATCCCGCTAATGTATTAATCTATTTAGAAATCTGCTGTCGAGATCAAATGTGGTTTTCATACATTAGGTTGTTTGTTGCCATTCATTACTGCGCAGTATGGCTGTTAAGTCTTTGCAGCTTTTGCTGTCTAATCTGCTTGAACAAAAGCAGTGAAAACATTTTAAAGTTAATTGTGCTTTTAGTCAATAGGTGTGAGTGCACATCTGTATTTTTTTAGCAATCTTTATATTTGTTTTCAGTATGATTGTAAATAACCTGTAGGGCATACAAGTGGTGTGTTGTAGTAATCATTTGCATCACACCAATGTGACACATTCATTCTCAAAAACTTGCAAAATATTCCTTATTTTAAGTCAACACAGCCTGTATCATGTCTTTTCAGTTAGAAGTGACAAATAATTGAAGAGAAAACTGCAGTAGCTGTTCGCCTTTCATAAAGCTTGCTACCGTATTTCTAAGAACTTTTATAACTTTTAAAACATTCTTTAAAAAGCTGTAAAAGCTGCAGGAAGTAAAATTCATTTACAAACACGTACAAACTATTGTCTTTATTGTACTTGCAATAAAGTGTTTATTATTGGCCCTTTGGAGTCATTAATGCACATATTTGTTCACAAGCACACCTAAGAGATCACTTTGTATCCCCCGCCGCTTCAAGCTTTACATACTGTATGTACACAGAACCTTAAAAAAACATTGTTTTTCCTTCTGTTGCACTTTATTTTAGACAATAAACCACCGCCATTAAGAAAGAAATGTAGTTATTTTGTACTTGATTCCTGTACTTTTAGAGCTCATTTGTGTGTTGAATGCCCCCGCAGAGTTCAATAAAACATAATTCAATTAAAAGTTACAAAGTTATTCATGATTATTTTAATATTCAGACTTGGCTAGCTGAACCAAATTGTGTGAAAAGGCTTTAGACTCTGCGTGTTGTTTACTTTTATTAATTTGGCCAGCCATGAGCTCCGAGTCATTTAGAACCACAGGTAGCTTAAGAGCGGACAAATGGAAACAGAGCGTAACTAGTGGATTTTCACAGCAACATTATATTTTTGCATTGCAGCCACAAATACTGTGTCCCTGTAAATATTACACATTATTACCACATCATTTTGATTACAATGACAGAAAATGTTACACAACAGAAAAAAATTAATAATTTAAAAAAATACTAATAACTACTATTGCTGCTACTACTACTATTACTACTACTACTAATAATAATAATAACAATAATGATGATGATAATGATGATGATAATGATAATGATAATGATAATAAAAATCTAATATCAGAACCCCACCCATCACAACTGGATTGTTATTGACACATATCTTTTCAGATTTTCAATAACATACATCACATGCTGTAGATGTATCAACATATATAAAAAAGGTTTAAAAAAAGTAAAGCAGCTTTGTTGTACTTACACTTATAAAAGATTAATATATGTTGCTAAATCCATTGATTTTAAACCATTCTTATGGTTTTTGTTTGTTGTTGTTTTTTTGTTTGTTTGTTTGCATTTTTGCATTTTTAAACTACATAATGGAAAACATTGGGACTTAAGTAATGTATATATGTGCTGTAAAAAGTAACACTAAGTAAAAGTACTTACTTTTAGTAAATTAAACAGAAATGTCATTTAAAAAACCACAGAGCTCAGTTTTTGCAACTCAATGTAAACAGTGCAAATGGCATATGTGGCTTATTTTATGCAGAATGCAATGGCACATTCTTTTGCTCTTGCGTCAGTGAGTTATGAAAAGCTGTCATTCTTCATAGCATTCAGTTCCTGCTATAATCATCTACTTTGCCTATTTACAGCTATATACCTTACAGTTGTTAATTAAACCATACAATTAATTTTACAGCTTTGTTTCTTCATGTTTTTAAAGAGGTCTCAGTTTCAACTCTGAGTTACATAAAATGCCTTTAAATTCTAACGGTTTGATTTCTATATAATCTGGTGCTCCACTTTATAGTATATCAAACATATCAAACATTTCTCCCGCGATGAGGTTAAATGGCCTCCTACTCAGCTTCACTCTTTCTCCTGCTGTAATTGGATCTAGCTGAGCTAACATGAAGTGCTAAATGAGTTAGCAGCAAATTAGGGACGAGGAACACTCTGAGTGAGGGCAGAGGTTGCGTCTGCGTGTGTTAATGTCTGTGTAAGTGAGCAGCCTGTGCTTAGAAGTACACTATGTATTTTTTATAATTCATCAGCATACTTTATGCCTAACTTGTGTCTATTACTGCTCTATGTGCATGTGTGTATGTGTGAGCGTGGTGTGTGTGTGTCTGTGTGTGCCTGGCAGCCAGTAACACAGTTAGGGGCTATTACTGTTGCAGCAGAGTGAGCGCAATAGAGCGGAGGTGAGGACAGCGACACAAAGAGAAAACTCAATAACCGCTAATGGATGGGAGTGAAGAAAGGAGAAGAAGAGGAGGAGGAGGAGGAGGAGGAGGAGGAGAGAAAGATAAGGGTAGGGAGGAAGAATGGAAGGAGGGAGCGGTGAGGATGAAGCTAAAGGGAAGGAGGCAGATGAACACAGCGGAAAAGGAAGGAGGAAGGGAAGAAAGGATGCACATGCAGAGAAGAGGGTAGGAAAAAAAGGAAGAGGGAAATCGGTAGACAGAGGAAAAATGGAAGGTTGTAGGTAGATGAAGATCAAAACAGAGGGAGCTGAATTAATCTTAGAAAGATGGAGGAGAAGTGAGAAAAGGGGCAGGGCATGATGGTTGTTGCCCTCCATTGCTTTGTTTGTTTTCCTTTAAGCTCTCACCGGGAAAGAAATTCTCACCCCCACTGAGGTTCCTTCTTAAATTGAATATTAAAAACAATGCAGAGAGCAAGATGAAGAGGACAATTTGAGCACAGGCCTGCAGAACTAATTTAAAGGGGAAGGGTAAGAAAGGAACACAAAACCTAATATTAAAGGAAATAAAAGAGGAACAAATAAAGGGGATTGTGAGAATCTCACATGAGGGAAGGAAGCACAGAGAGACATTTGTTTAGGGAATAAGGGAGACATACCTTGAGGAATCTAAGAAAGAATAAGAAAGGAAAGTGGGAGCGGTGCAAGGCACTTTAGGGGTTTGCGAGTGAGGACAGGAGGGATAGAAAGATGAACATTAGCTCAGGGAGTAAGGGACCAAGGAGGAGGGGGGCCAAGGATAAGTGCAAGAATGCTTGGGAGATTAGGAAGAAGGAAAAACATCATTAAGGAGGACTTGCAGTGAGTGAGGAGAATTCACAGTAGAAACGGGGATTGACAAGAAAAAACAAAATATGTGCGGTGATATTGTGATCAAAACAGAGATTGCAGTATTGTTTCAACTGAGGGGGTGTGCTTGACTTATCTCATCAAACAGCCAAACAGCCTGAAACGTAGACACAGCACTTCAAGATTAGATAAGACAAACTCCGCTCATTTACATTTTCTCCACAAATCCAAAATGTATTCACTCAGCCGTAGTCGTAGTTGTAGTGTTTAATCTTAAAATACGTTTGCTATGATTGAGTGAACATTGTCTCAGTAAGTAAACCATAGTGAGGAATCCAAGGGTTAACGCCACATCACTGCACAATAGATGTAAAGCATACATTGTGCAGGGAAAGGTAAACTACAATTTGCTTGATAGAGTAGAGCTGCTACATGGAATTATTATTTACATTACCTTGATATGATGTGATTCAGTGTAGCCTGTCATTGTCACTGCTCGCTATTTACTGACAGTGTTTATTGGCTCGCAGCCAGAACAGAGCCCTCTATTTATGGAAAATCTGCAGTGGTCAGCGGTGACCCTGTGCATGTTTGCAGGTGTGTGTCTGTGAATGAGGTCTGTGTGTTTGTGTGTCCAAGGCTATATCAAAGGCAGGAAGAGGAAGACAGTGTGTGTGTGTGTGTGTGTGTGTGTGTGTGTGTGTGTGCCTGTGCCTGACATTGATATGTGATATTATAAGGCTGCATGCAGTGCATTCCTATGTGTCACATAATCTAAAGAACATATCTGTTGTCATCCTTGTGTGTGTTTGTTTGTGTGTGTGTGTGTGTGTGTGTGTGTGTGTGTTTATGAAACAGAAACAAAGAGTGCATTATTATGCAGTGATCATTCTTGTTGTCAGTTGGGCATTTGTGTCAATGTTTATTTATGTACACATGTGATAAAGAGAAACAGAGCGCTTGTATTCCCTCCTTGTAACCCTTGTCTGCTTGTGTGAGTGCATTGCTCTGTGTGTTGGATATATATGGTTTATGTATGACTACAGATGCAATACCTGCTTTATATGGAAATTGAGCCACTTGCAGCCTATGTGTGCATGTATGGTGGGTCTCCGCCATAGGATTATATTCAGAGAGGTGCTCCCATACACACTTAAGTAAAAGTAAGAGCCACTCACACCAACAGTGCCCAGTTTACATTTGGTGCACCTGGGAATTTCTATTGTGTAACCTGGAAACAGATTCTTGGCATTTACTTGGAGTAGTTATTTGCTCGGCTGTGTATACAGCTGTGGCAGCTGAGCAAGTCCAAGCATATGAATTTAATACAGTGTTCTCCATCTTCAGTAGTTTTCTTTTTGCTTGCTTGGTAACACACTTCAGCTTTATTTGTACATATTGTGCCTCTGCTGGAGACACTTTTTGTTGGATTATTCTTTCCAACATTGTACTTTCTTGCACTTATGACAAAACAAAACCAGTAACCTAATGAGCATCTGTTTTCTTCTTCTTCTTCATCTTCTTCTTCTTCGTCTTCTTCTTCTTTTTTCTTTCAATCAGCTCCACAGACAGAGACTGAAAAGCTGCATTTGGTTTGAAAGTTTCAGAACCATGGACAGAGACAGAAAGCTACATGTTTCTTCACCATGTACAGAAACACAGAGATGAGTTGGGTTTAAAAGTTTCAGCACCATGGACAGAGACACAAAGCTCTGTGGGGTTTGAAAGTTTCAGCCACTTGGACAGAGACACAAAGCTGTATGTGTCAGCACCAAGGACAGAGACCCAAAGCTATAATGAACTTAAATGTTTTAGCACCATGGACAGTGACACAGAGAGATGTTGGATTTGAAAGTTTTAGCACCATGGACAGAGACAATAGCTGTGTTCGAAATCATCCACTCATTCACTCACTCACTATTCCCTATGTTGTGTTTATTACATAGTGAACTATAAAGGGGATGACTGAACGAGATTTCTAATACTACATAGAAATTTTCTAAGCATCATTGCATCAGTAGACGCGCCGGATATTCATGCAACGCAAGTGGGCAGGTCTGCCATCATATAAACAACCCAAGCACATAGGAGTACAGCATTGAAAATTAACTGATGTTGCATGGTAGTGTTTTCAATGTTAAATCACAAATAAACCAATGAAATTACAATGATGTGGAGATTTGGGTTTGTCAGCTATGGTCCTGTGTCCCGATTGGTCCTAATTGCGAGCTGTAATAGCCCACAATACTGTAATAGTTCACAAACTCACAAACTAATGGCTAATTAAGCTATCCGTGGCTAAAGCTGTTAGAATATAATTCCTCTGAATGTTTTGTTACTTTGGGTAAAGCTTTTGCTTCTTGGCACAGATGGAGGCGAAAGCAAACTTGCCTCAGGAGTTTATTAAGACGTCTTCGGTTAATTCGCCGACCAACTTCAATTAGCTAACATGCTAATTAATGTTCGCAAACCATGCTGGCTTTCCAACTACTTCCTTCAGAAATACACGACCACATTGCATTGCGGTATACTAGAGTAAAATATAAGGTACATCATATTAACACTGAAATTTTCTGTGCGTTGTGGGTATTTAATAGTGCACAATACAGTGAATAAAATTATCCACTAAGAATTCGAACACAACCACAAAATGGCGAACACACTATGTAGTGCACTATTTCCGTGATAGGGGGTGATTTTGAACATGGCTAATGAGTTTGATACTAGTGCCACTGTTGTAAAAAAACTTTCTCTTCTGCTTGCACCACCTGTTACTCTAGCAAAACTAAATACAGGGATATAAAAATATTAAAAAAAAGAATAGAAACAAATAAGAAGTTAAGCAGTGAATAAAAACATTGATCTTAAAATATAGAAAACCCTGTCCTTTTTTATTCCTCAGAAAATACATGTAAATATTTAAAATACTTTGATGGTTTAAGGTGTGCATATTGTTCTGTGGTTACAAGGGCAGCCTACATTATTTTTTTCTCTTTTGCAACAGAATTTCTGCTGATTTAAATTAGAGATAAGGATTGCACATTGTCCTGGCAGTCAAAGATCACTGCAGATGGGGCCACCACTGCTTTTTTGCCTTTATCTCCAAATCAACGCAATAGTAACCTTCATGAGTGTCCCTGTGTTGTCTTTGTTCACTTTATAACCCCATTTACACCGGGTACTTAAATGTGATCCGTATGTGGATAACTTCTCCAGATAATAAGCGATCTGATCTTGCCTTTGCATTCACACCTGGTATTTTGAATTTGTTTTCGTTATCCACATTGAGATTGGATCTCTGTCCTCCAGCAAAAGCTGCACGTGACTGATTAGCCTTGGTGCAAATCAGTTGTTGGCCGTCAACAGGACAGGTGAGCGGTCGCCAGAAATATTACTACTGCACGGCCTATTTTTTCTTTTTCTCTGTCGAGAGAGGGGTCATTTGCCACACTTTTCTCTCTTAAGCAAACAGAAAAGGCGGCTTACACTTTAAGCACCAATTTTATTTGAGGTTACTGTAAATGCCACAACAGTTATCTGGTGTCTGTGAATGAGAGAGGGGAGTAATGAGTAGTTGGCTCGGCAATTTTCGCGCCGTTCGGTGCAGTGCTGAATAATGACGTAGTGGTCAGAGGTCAAGGCGGGATGCTGACATTAGGTTTACACCTACATAAGATCTGAGCACAGTGCGAGCCAGACTACCTTCAGACGTGATCTGGCAGATCCAATCACATTCTAATCAAAAAATGTTTATACCTCACATTAACATGTGTTTTTCTGTATCTGGATAAGTTATCTGGATACAGATGCATTTTAATACCAGGTGTAAATGGGTTAAGTCCAGAGGTATATGGTCAAAGTTCTAATGGTATGCTCCAGTAAAGATCTTAGTGCTCATACAAGTTAGTGAACAAATACGTTCTTAATGAACCAGGTATTTTGTTAGAAAATGTGATTGAATAGAAAGTATATATCCAGCTTGATAATGCAGCACATCTCGCCTAGGAATGCACAACATTTTTTTTTTTTTTTTGCTGATATCTGATATGCTGATATTTTATAACTCATTTGGCCAATAATCAATACGGATACTGATATATATGTATGTTTTTTTCCCCACACCTAATTGCAGAGATCATTAAGGCTCTTCTGTAGTGGAATCTACATATTATTATGCATACTTTTTACCATGTCGGCCCACTAGCAAATACAGGCATTAAATACAAAGCTTAAAATTATGTTATACTCATTTGTTGTGCAAAAGAAGAAAAATCTAACTTATGTTATGTATAACATGTCATTTTTATTATGACAATTGCTTTTAAACAAAACAAGTAAGATACATCCTACTTAAAACTATATGATGCTCTGAGACAGTTATAACAATATCCACAACCAGGACAAATTTGGCCTGTTTCACAGGCGACAAAGTGAGAAAACATAAGGTCTATCCACAGGGAACATGTGAAACATGGCGTCGACTCAGGTGTTTATTCAAGGAAACAGCAGCCTGTTATTTTATGGGTTATTTTATCAATGGATATCGGCATGCTGGCTGGTACTGGATACGTAGTTTTAAAGCCAATACTGTCCGACACAGATACCGTGCCAATAGTATCGTGCATCCCTAATCTTGCCTGTTGTGAATATCAGTGTACAATACCATGTGTGGTAAGTGTGTAATAAAATAGATAGGAGAGGTAATGAATGATTCACCCAGATAAAAGAGGAAAAAAAAGTCTTGTCTGTTTGCTCTCTGCCTTTTGGGGGGATACCTGTGGTAACAATTTTGTCTAACCTCACCATGAACAACTGTTTGACTGAAAGACACGGAGGGAAGACAGGATGGATAGAGCCAGTCAGTTCTTATTAATCTCTATGCTACATCAGACATAGAAAAAAAAAACAGATGGAGGAGTGAGAAATGAGGTGGCAATGAGAGAAAGATAAAGACAGATTAAAGAACTGGTTAGTAACTGGGTGACTCAGGGAGACAGACAAAGGGGTGGGGGGGTGGGGGGGGGGGGGG
>JAPZDX010000013.1:14444422-14456626 GCA_029783625.1 Naso annulatus | reverse complement strand
CATCGTCCCTGCCTGTTCTGTGGAAATTGCCCATTGTAGTTATGTTCCTTTTCTGAGGTGGCCTATCTGTTTGTGCGCGTGTGTGTATGTGTGTGTGACCTTGAGATGATAACAGCCCGTGTGTGTCTGCTTTCGTCTCTGCTGTGGTGCGATTCACCCTAAATCTGAGGCCAGGGAGATAGAAGGAGAGAGCAGAGAAAGACAGACTGACAGATAAATGTGAAGAAAGTGGGTTGCCATTGGGTAGAGACACACTTATACACACATTAACATATAAGCATTTAGATAAATGGAGAAAAGGCACATAACCACGTTCACACACATACAGTTAAAGGCTAAGGCAATACTCTTTTTTTAATTGTGTGTGTGATGGTTTACAACTATATGAATGCGTACTCTAATGTGTGTGGTCGGTCATGAATCGGCTTTTGATTCAATCACTGCGTTATTGTTTTTTATAACTACTGCCACTAACATTTCATCGATTAGCATCCATCAAACCTTTTACATGTAGACCTACACTTGAAAGGGCAGCCACATGCAAATGCACATATTCAGCATAACAAATTAAATATAGGGTAGGAAAAAAGGTTAATATACATGATTTTTCAGCCGTTTCATACTCGACAAAACTATGGCAATAGATGCCTCCCACCCCTCCTCCTCCCACCACCTCTTTGACGCTTCTGTCTCCTGACACTGGCGGCATTTTGGGGGGATTATGGGAAAATGTCACTCCAGCAGAATTACTGTATATCATCTCTCCTCCCCACGCCTCACTTCACCTCGCCTCTACTCTAACTCATTCTTGAGAACAGCAAAGTAACCATACTCTTGCTGTTTAGAGTCTTAATGCAACACTGGTTGAATATGAACACTGCTGATCTTAAACCTAATATGTACTGACAGAAAAAAACAACCTAACAACATTCAGTAAGGTTCAAAACAGATCTTGTAGATTTAATATTTTTGTCTTCAGACCAGATGTTTCTTGAAACTTTTATCTGTGTGTTAACATGAGTCCATATTCTATTGAGGACAAACTTTCACTATATAACTGTCTTGTTACCGCTTAGCGTAAGTGTAGACTACATCTAACATGAATGCTGGCAACGTACAGTGCTATCAATGAAGTGACCCTCATGAGAAACTGCTACTTAGATTTTATTTTCCCTTGGACGGCAGTGCCGTCTCGCATGAACTTGGCGTTATCGACTGTACTCTCAGAGTAATGTCTCCCGTCTTAATTATCTCTTTTATTAACATCCACCTTAGACATTAATGTCAAGCAGTTGTACATTGTGCATGCCACTGCTATCTTTGAGCAAGGCTTAGTCTTCCGTGGGGCTGCAGATGTTAAGGTCAGTGAGTTGTGTATCTCCTGTGCAGGAGAGGGATCTTGACCTTTCAGCTGTGTTGCTTGCTGGAAATCAAGCGTTGAGTGCTTGTTATTGGACCCAGCGGGACTCAATAATGACCAGAAAACTAAAATAAACCTGGAAATTGGGTGAATAGAGGTACAGAATGTTGGAATTAAGAAAGCAGTGGGATATGTGGAAACAGGGAAACTCATTCATTAAATTAAAGGTAGTTTCTGCAAAGATGAATACACTGCTGAAACTGTAAGGAAAGGAACAAGTTTGTTGTGGTTGTAGTGCTCATTTGAAATTTTAATTGCAATCGTTTCTTGTCATAGGTGATTACATTTAGTCATGCTGCTGTGCTGGTATCCGCCAGCTGCAGGGGTACAAAAGCACCTGCATATTACAATCATCTCATAATGCATCCCTGTGGAAGCACGCTTAACACTTAACATGCCCACTCACAAACACATTTACCCACAGAAACTCAAGGCAATACCGTTCTTATTTTAAATTTCTATTATGCTAATTTCAGTAGACAAGCGTGTTGTTGACCACTGCATAATGATAAAGCAGCAACTAGAGAAGATGCATTTTAAAGAAATGTTTCAGTAAGCATGTTTTTTTTTTTTTTTTTTTTTTTTTAAGAAGTATAAGCATAGTTTCTAACTTTCTTTGGCCACAAACGGTTGCTTTGACATTTTAACTTCTTGTAAGTTACTTCTGTTTGGTTGCTTTTATGAAATTTGACAGTATTTCTTGGCTGTGAAAGAGGACCTCTCAAACAACATTCTGACACATTTGACACTGGGTGTTTGGCTGTCTTATTATTTATTTAGTTTTTTATTTTCATCCTGAAACACTCTCCAGTTGTGATCACACACCTCTCTTGTGATCTGTACAATCCATCCAATTTTTACTGTGTCATGAGTCTTGACAGGACAGCTGTCAGCACAAAAGGTTGTTGACTCTTTAAGGGGTCTTCAACCAAGAGGTCGTGACCCCTTGGAGGTCCGTGGAGGTGCTGCAGGGGGTCCTCCAAATAGCTAAAATTTTTCATCAAAATAATTTATATCTGGGAATTTTTTAAATTTGGACAAAAATTATATTGAATAAACTCAATTAAAAGTAAACTCTAATATTAATGGGCAATAATGATCATATTTTTACAAACATGATCATGACTGAGTACAAAATAGGTTAAAAACAGTTGGCTCGTCTTAAAACACAACACTTTATTAACTTATTATTTTTTTAAATGTATTAATCTTTTTGTTTATTGTGGGGTCCCTGCTCTGTCTCTCTTTCAATCAAGGGGTCCCTGGGCAGAAAAAGGTTGAAGACCCCTCCTGTAGAAACAGTCCTCCATCATGCATCCATTGTTCCATTTCGGTGTCTTCCTTTTCACGTCTCAAACATGCTTCTGCAGTTACAGAAGGCTTGTCAGTGATGATCGGTTGGGAGGTACAAGCATTCACCCAGGACCTTAAGTGCTTTCTCCCTGACTCTCAATCTTAACTCACAGTTCTCCTGCACTCTCCTCTGTTGTCTTTTGTGTCTAACCACCCCGGCTATCCTTCCCCTCTTTTTTAATCCCTTCCACTCTTTCCCTTACTTTGCCTCTCACTTTCTAGCTCTCTCCCCCTTTATTAGTTTGGCCTCAAGATTCCTAAGGCTGTACTTACCAAGTCCTGTGTGTACGCATCTATGCATCTAAGAGTGCATTTCTGTCCGCACTTCTGTATGTTCATATATCAACCAGACACAGATGCTCCCAGTAATTTTGACGGTGGCTCAAGAGAAACACTGGACTTGATAGAATGATGGCAGAAAGAGGGAAAGATAGAAACGGAGAAAGGAAGAGAGGGAATTAAGGAATAGATGCAGGTTTTTGTATGAGTCATCAACAAGGTTGTTGGTGTTGTCTTACTCCTCTTAGTAAAGGTGTGTGTGTGTGTGTGTGTGTGCATGCATGTGATGAATACATACATGTGTCTCTGTGTGCACTGGCACATACTGCAATAGGTAACATGCATTCATGCGTGATCATGTTTGCTTTTTCCTGTGTGCATTTTGTACCTGAATCACTTTTTGCAGTCTTGAAATGCCATTTGTCAATGCTAAGACCAGTCTCCTGGATGCAGACCTCATAGATACATCAGACAAAATTAATATTACGGGCATATTTTTTGCCAACAGTAATAATATTTGCCCATAATGTTGCGCATGTTTAACACTGTCAGAATTAACTGTCATCCTAAGAAGTAGTAAAGAGTAGTAATTGATGTTTTTGTAAATACAGAGTAAACATAAAAAACACAATTTTGAGTCTTTAGTGACAATGCATTGAGCAAATCATTTTGGGCAATTTCAGCTACATCTCCTTGTTTTCTAGCTGCCAGAAAGCTGTCAAACAGACAATGCTTGAGCTACATTATAATTTCAATCCTATTCCATCATGGGTTTTACTTTCATGCCAGTAATCATTTTGCTGGGATGAGTAAACATGTGGAAAATAAAAGTTTTCTTACCAAATTATACCACTTTAGAGAATGCAGTCATCTGTGTCATTGAAAGGTTGCTCGGTGAATATCAGGCAGCAAATAAACCCAAAGCTCAGATCATCCTGATTAAGAAGGTGGAAAATGAACAATCATAGCTGTCACCTGGATTCCCTCAAGGAAGGCACAGCACTTTTTTTCAAGGCCGTCTTCATATTTCTTCAAAATCTTCGACTTGGCTTAGCCCGTAGTCTGCGCTCTGTCAAATTGCATGAGTCGAGCCATGTTGGAGCTCTAGCATGTGAGGTTTCTATTGTGCAGAACCGTTCCTTGTTCCTCACTTTCCTCCATCCCCATCTCACTTGAAGTGGATGGCTGCTTTCAGTCTCACTTAATCTGCTTTTGAAGGTTGTGTGTGTGTGTGTGTGTGCGCGCGCGTGTGTGTGTGTGTGTGAACCCTTAAGCACGTGTCTAGCTGTATGATGCACATTCTCAACACAAGAAATGTCAGACTTCCTAAATGCAGCTCTTGTGTGAGATGCAGTCCCGCAATATAATCACAACAGTGTCAGTCTAATGCTCACAAATCCTTATTAAAATCATCACATCCACCGTCTCCTGCTCCATCATCTTCTGCTGTCATCATATGCTCTAATGTCCTGTGCATAGGCGAAGCAGTCAAATAATGCTCAGTCATTGTTGCTTTCACTGTCATAAACAGCGATTCAACATAATCAGTGTCATAATAATGTTGTTTGTCATTGTCTTCATTATTCATTTTATATCTTGTTTTGTTGTCTTATTCATATTTCATCTCTACCATCTTCTTACTTCCTATGTCATCATCTCTAAAGTCAGCATCGTTATCAGCATGTTCTCTGTATTGCTTTGCACAGCTTAAAGCAGAAACTGTACTTCTACCTTTTCTCTGTGCTGTATTATTGCCCCAGTGTGAAATAATGAGAATAGCAGGTGCATAAGCTAATCACTGGTTTATTAGTTTTTCTTCCCTCTTGCGTCATCTCGCTTATTACACTCTCTCTCTTGCACACAAACACGATGCACACAAAGCAGTAATGAGATAGTAAAGTCCCTACACCCGAACTCACACAGCGCTCAAGGAGAGTTTAGTAACTTCAAGGTGAAATGTAAGTTAGTTCAAAATTATGCTGTAATGCTGAGGCAGAGGCAGATCAATATGCGTTACAGAGCCATTTTTTGTGTAAGATATATAAGGATTGCACAGCTGCCTCCTCTTGAGAGGAAAAAAGATGCCAGTTTGGAAAATCCTCCGCAACAGCAGACCATAACCTTGAGATGCTGCAGTACAAAACACTTACAGTGATTATTTTAATGTATATATTGCTGCAAATGGGCAAATGCTGCCTCTGGTTATTAAAACTGCAGACATAGACTCATTAGTGAACCTGCTGACCAGGGAACAGGGGAGCGCTTCAACCAGAGCCTCTGTGTAAAGTTTGTGTTGTTATTATTTTTTTTGTTTGTTTTTTTCTTTTTTGAGAGCCAAAGGGTCCAGCCAAAAGGACTTTTGAGAAAATCAAAAACCTCCCTTCAGTTTCACTGTAGATATGACCCCACAAAGAATGACACCTTCAAAGGGAGCGAGTGAGTGTATTTATATACACTTAAGAAACTGGGTTTCCGCAGTAACCTGATTTCTCAGAGATCATGTTAATGAGAAACCCACTTTCCATTATAGGGGCGAGGGGTTAGAGAAAGCTCGTATCAAAAGGCTTGATTCTTTTCAGAGAAGCATTATTTCACAGCCATGTATGTTTCTAATAGGGTATTTAATAGAAAAGGTGCTTGACAAAGTTCTTGGTATCAGTGGGAGGCATTTTAGGCATCTGTGCCCAGTGGCTAATTGTCATGATTCATTCTAATCCACCCACATTTAGAGAGAAATGCACTGTGAAACACTTAATGATGCAATCTCCATTTGGCCCCTGTTACAGCTATTTGAAGTTGTGAGGACGGGCCAAAAGTCCTCACTTTCCAAAAAAGTCAATGCTTTGATGACATGACAAAAATAAAATTGTGAAGGTGAGATTAGTCAACTTTGTCCTGAAGTCTGTGTGGGTGCTACCTGTTACCTTTAGACATTCAAGTGGTGGCCTAATGATTAGAGAGCTTTAAACCCCCAACTGGCAGGATTAATGTGCGTGGTGACAGTGAAGGGAACTGTCGGCCCCTCCATATTTCACCTGAGAGCCTTTGAGCAAGCCCCCTATCCGCAGTTGCTCCAGTGGAGCCGCTCACAGCCTGCAGATAAGACTATAGTTGTACCGTGCAGCTTCCAGGTGTGAATGAGTATGAGTGTGAATGTGATCAGGCCTTTCTGGAAACCGAGAGTTAGCTCTCAGTAGACACAAACGTCCTGCACATTGGCTTCAATTTCTTTTTTTTAATTTACTCAACCTAGATTTTAAAAATGTCTGTCCACAAAACCATGCCATGATCAACAGATGCAGTGTAAACATTCCTCTTAAATTGTCAATGAAAAGATCTCAGAAGAAAAGGGATTTCTCTGTTGTTCCTGTGTGTTTGTGTCACAATAAAGATGATGTCATGACGGGTTCACCTGCTGACCACATGACAATCAGCTATGAGTCACCAATGTCGAGGGGGTACCAGCTGCAGGAGGACAAAAAAAGTAGCACGTAACGAAAGCACATTGAGTCGAGTAGAGCTGAGTCCTTCCATGCCAGCATTAGAGCTATGCACTTTGTCATAGAAAGACTAATCCCACACTAAGGTGTTTTAGTTCTGGTTTAACTTCTCCTTTACCGCTCTCTTTGACAAGCAGACAGCGTGCTCAAAAGTAAGAGAAGAATCTTTTAAAAAGAAATAACAGAGAAAATCAGGGTGTGTGACAAAGGTGTTAAAAAAAAGTGGTGCCACAGCGCTGAAGTGAATTTACTCCAGTTGTATGTTTTAAGTATATACAGGTGTGTACAGCTGTGTGCGTGTTTGTGTGAAAGAGAGAGGAATAGTGGGAGGCACAAAGGAAGCATGACAATGTGTTCGTGTGTATGTGTTTGGGGGTGGACATGTTGTCTGGCAAGTCATCCCCCTGTCTAGTACAAGGACAGGTCCCTGACCTCTATAGTAATAAATGTCTGGCTCCGTAATATGACAATGAATGCAATGTGTGCATGTGCATACACTCACACATCCACATGAACACACACATGCACACGCGTACATCTGTAGACAGTGCTAATATCCGGCTTGACCTTATCAGTGTGATATTCACATGATGGAATAATTCTGTATAATTTGTGGTTGCGTGATGCACAGGGACACCCAAACTGACAGTGTGTGTGGCACCTTCATGCACACACACACACACACACACACACACACACACACGCTTAGGCTAGTGTCCTCATTAGCATAACCACAGTAAAAATAGCTCACCTTTCTTCAGTCAGAGGCCAGAGGATGCTGGTTGACATGATTGCATCACGACTCGCAAATCAAGAGACAAAGGGACAGTAATTTTTCAGCAAGCTCCCCTTCATCCACCGTATTACTCTTCTGCTTGCATTATGATTGACTGAGTGTTGTGGATGGGTATTTGATTGGTCAGTTTGTTCGCTTGTCTTGCTTGTCTGGTGAAGAAGGAGTGGCTCTTCTCAGTCTAATCACCTTTACTGGTGTTGTTTGAATCTTTGAGAGGAGTAAGAAACCCATACTGGAAAATAAGTACCATATACACACAAATTCTTATTCCTCTTAGTGTATATCAGCCCATACCTACATACATTCTGCAGAGCCATTCTTTCACTACTGTAGCATAAGCTAGAGCTTCCCGTTTAGGTCCGCAAATCGTGTTTATCAGTGATTTCAGTGAATTTAGTTCAAATCAAACCATGTAAATCAGGAAACATTTGTCTCGTGTTAAACTGTATCAAAAATAAACAGACCTGCCTATAGTGTGATGCAATCACGCCAAACTATAGTTTTCCAACATTGGACACAGTGGAGTACGAGGAATTTCCAATTAGGGTAGCAGCTTGATAAAGTCAACTTCAAACTGCATCGTTTTGCTGTGTATCTCTTGCTTGCTGTGGCCAAATGATTCTTCAGCTGGATTGATGTTCCCAGAGAGTCAACTTGTGCCTTAGTCTCACGCTCGATACAGTAGAAAACACAGCTCAATCTTAATGAGGGTGTTGTGTGATACATTGTAATGGTCTAGGTCACCTCAGCTTCCACTGGCCCGTCTAATGAATGTTTGACTGGGTGTATGTTTCATTGGCCTACTGTTTGTCTTTGTAAACATCCAGTAATTGCACTGTGGAACAGGGAAACATTGCAACTGGGCTGAAAATTACAGATCAGCAAATGTGGGGTAATAGCAGTGTTAATAGGTGTGAATTTTTGCCTCTGTAGATAGGAGAGTTCATTTTCGTGCGTCCTCAATGCATGTGCAGTATGCAGGGTTGCACGCTTGTGTAGGTGTGTGTATGTCTGGCTTAATTGAATTATTAAATGCATGTGAGTGTGTGCCCTTTGCGTAATTGCAGTGTGTGTTTATATTCAATAAACAGTGCATGTGTATGCATGCGTATCCTTCTTTGAGCGTGTATATTAATGGTCACCTGTCTGTCAGCTTAATGCCCCATTCGATTAGGCCTCCAATTCTGTGTGTTCAGCTAATTGCAAGGACTAGTGCCGCCATTTGTGTTTTCCTTACCCTGGCAAATCGCTCCGTGGCCCTGCACACTAATGTTCCCCTTCACCAGCTCCACCCATGCCAGCCTCTTTCGCTCACACACACGCACACACACGCACAATTAAATGACATTTTTACATTTTAATTTTTAAGTAGACACACTTATCTCGAGCAAATTATCAAAAGGGCACAGAGTAGAAAAAGCTAGCATCATAAACTGCTTTAAATTGGTTTAAAGCATTTGGGCAGCAGAGCAGTAACACACTGAAAGTACAGAGCAAATCCAAAGAAACACTCCAAAGATAAAACGCTCTATATCCCCTTCCTACTTTATATGATTTCTCTTTTGGATTTGACACTTTTTGCATAATCGCTCCTTCCACTAACTCAGGATTTGTGCAAGAATTGTAGATGAAGTGCACTTTCCTGCTTGAAAATTATACCAAGATTTTGCTGATTTAAGAATTAGAAAAGGGTTCCAGTTCTCAGTGAAGAACCATAATTATTTTGCCAATCAGCTTGAATAACTTCTCTCTCATAATTGTAACCTTCCTCACAGTGATGAATGCAAGGAACCATTTTAACTTCCACTACTTTATTTATCTTTTTCCAAAACTTGAACAATGCACTATGATGATAAAATGAAAGAATAATAATAATACATGCAGTCATGGTATAATAGTACATAATTTTATAATAATATAAGCAAAAATATATTAGAATTACTCCAGTTCTCTTTGAGCTTTCTAGTGACTTACAGTACATTTCACACCAGCTCGATTCCTGCTATCATCTCTCTATCGTGTTAATGTTAGTCGGTCCCATTCAGCACCTCTTATTCTTCTCACTCCATCCTTTGTTCACTTTTTTCCAACCTCCTGAGCCACCTATCCCCAGCTGGAAGATACCATAGAGAAAGTGTATTGATTTTTCTCTCTGTCTGTGTGGTTGCTGCATGAGCTTGGGGAGGGAAAACTCCAGACTCATCTTAAGAAAGAGAGGCACAGAGAGAGAGAAGGAGTGATGGTGATCTGTGAGGATAAAAGGAGGTAAAGAAGGAGGAGAAACCACATGTGGCCGCTCACACTGAGGAGGTGAAGAAACTACTCTGTTCCATTCATTTTTCGTTTGTGCTCTCTGCAACACATTCTGCGACTCTTATTCGCGGCTGCTTGTTTATTTCTTTTCTCTGCTTTCTTCATGATTTACCCTCTGCGTGGAGTTATTACTTTGAGCCTAACTTTTCCATTTTAAATGAAGAGAGGTGATGTGTGATTACCAGAGCTGTTTCCATTTGCCCATCAGTAGCTGAGGAGGGGTAGGTACTGTAGGTAAGGAGAAGGAGGAGGAGGAAGGTGACAGAAGATGATGTGCTTTCACTGCAGCTGACTCACCACAGACTTTTTGGTCCACTGTTTATTTCAGGATGGGTTTCATCTCAGGCTCCATCTACCCATCTCTATCTATCTATCCATTTGTCTGCTCAGCTATAACGAGCGTCCCCCTCTCTCTTCCCCCACCTTTCATTGATCCCCTTTGCTGTGGCGGCGATGTGTGTTTGGTTCTGCCAGCTGCAACAGAGCTACAAACAGAGACCTTTTTGGCAGAAGAGAAGAGTGTGCAGAACATGCATCATGTAATAGAAGACAGAAAAACACAGAAAAAACAGATATGCTGCATAGTAGATAATGTAGACAAATTATAGCTTGTGTCTATGATGCTGTTGTATTGATTCTTAGTGATATTTGGTTAGATAACAGTAATATAACATGTGAATTACCAAATCAACACATTTACGTTTACTGGAAAAGTTGTTCATGTTCATCTGAGAGTCAGGTCTGAGCTGAATCCCACTGCCCTGGCTGTAAGAGCTAAAGAGAGACTTGAACTTAACTTTCAAGTGTTTGCCAGAAGAGCATATCAACAGAGTTGGCTCTTTTCCTGGATAGCATCTTAATTAAGGTGTTCTTTAATTAAAGAGACCTGGTCCTGCATTTTGAGTCAATGTTCGACCATCTTCACTTTGGTTCTGACTGCTGTTTTTTTTTTTTTTTTTCCAGCGGAATTGCTGAGATCTCTTTTTGGTATTGAATTGACTTTCACTAATGTTCCTGAGGATGCACGCAGGCGCATTTGAACAGACACTTGCACACGCACGTGTGAAAGGATGCAGGGGACTGATATGTGAAAACAACACCGGCTGCGTGTGCTGAGTGCAGAAGCACAATTTCTCCTCACATCCATACAGCTCCTACGGATACTTCAGCATTTACATATTTTCTCATTCCCTCAGATTATTACATCCACAATCTGAAAATATAAAAGAGGGCTATCAGTAAGAATGAAGACGTATGGTAGAAAATGTTTGTTAGAGAAAAAGAGAAGACGCGCGTGGGAAGACATTAAGAGAAAGACAGGAAGAGGAAAAGGGTCAGTGTGGCTTGCTAATATGATTAAATAGCCAATATTTGAAAAGTGTGCCATTTGCTTCTCTGTCAAAGTCAAACTCTTGTTCAGCTGCTCTGGAGTAACACAAGAAATTTGATCACAAAGGCAGTAAATTACCTAAATTGCATTTTCTCTCTTCCTACAGTTTTTTTTTCTGATCCTTTTCTCTCTGTTCTCTCATGTTCTCTCTCCCTCCCTGCTCCTCTCTCTCACTCTCTCCTCCCTCTGCCCCCCTCCGTCCCTGCGCTGTGATGAAGATTGATGTTCAGGTCCTAATTAGCATCTGCTTTGGTATTCACACTGCCAGTCTGTCCATCCCTGACCCTCCAATCACTTAACAGACATGACAGGCCTTGTCCAATCAGATTAAGGCCAGCAGGACAGGCTTCCTGTGTGGAGCTGTCACTCCAGATGCATTGTGGGCCCTGCTGATGAATGCGATTTGGGCTAGGAGACCCAAATCATGTATCCTGGAGTTTTCGAAATTGTGTGTACTATAATAATGCACCAAATGAGGTTGTGAAAATGGAGAATAGATCAAATAAATACAAATCTGCAGTGTGTTTTACAGCTTTGACTGCAAGTGTTGTTACTGAATAGAACTGTGTTTGAATTAATTTGATTTGGCAACTTATTGTTCCCAGTAAAAGTAGCTACTTTTTCAGTTTCTGTTTATTTTGCAGCGCCTGCGGTAATATTTTTCAATAGCACAGACAGACAAAAAAGACCAACTTGTAGAGCAAAGCCAAAAATCAAACATCCCTTGAAGTTGTTTTAATAACCAACATTTTGGAAAAAAGTCGAAGATGTACGGCCCTACTGATACTGGATTTCTGGGACCGATGCAGATACTAATATTACTGAGTGTGAAAATTCCGATATCTCGATATGTGATTATTAAATATTCATGACAAAGATATGTAATGGAGGCAGGATATCTTCCTTTTTGACAAACTTTATTCTGAACATCAGTGCAATGAACGGTAAATGCTTCACTTATTAGTAATTAAGTAATGGCCTGCCTTCTGCTGGACAAGCTACAGAATTACACTATTTTTAATCACTGGTTTTAATATCAAGGCATATTGGAAAACATGAACCCAATACTGATATATCTGCAATAGGCAGTGGTGGACAGTAACAAAGTAAATTTATCTAAGTATTGTACTTAAGTACATTTTTTGAGTATCTG
>JAPZDX010000013.1:14260039-14270503 GCA_029783625.1 Naso annulatus | reverse complement strand
CTTTTGCGTGTAAAATGTGACTTCTGTCTCCTTCCTGCTTGTCTACGCATGACACAGCTGACGCCGTGTCTGGTTACTGTAGCAACAGTGTGTGGCAGTGGAGCGTGGTTAATGAGGAAGAGAAATGAGAGAGGCGGATGAGTTGTATGGCTGAATCATTGGCTAATCTCTGGCTTGACTGCTGAAATAATCGTGTTTTGTTTGACAGTGTGTGAATGTGACTGATACGGCATCTGGGATCGTTGTAAAGTAAATAAGTGAACAAGTAAATGCAGCGTGGATGCACAGAGAAATATGAGCAGGTGAATCGCCGTCATTTAGAAATGAGCTAACATGTATGTATGAATAGATAATCAGTGTGCATTCCAATAAAAGGATAAAACAGATGGAAACCTTTAACACGCAATGGGGTAACAATTCAATGAGAAATTACCACAAGGTATTTTTTCCACTTGACACACTAGCTACAACAAAAGCTTGACACATACCACTTGTCACATCCGGACAAGCTCAAGCTGTCAGTCTATATCTCACCTGTAGATGCTGTGTTGAAGAGACCCCCGCCCAGTGACAAGCCTGCTGAGGATGCTGTTGTAGCTGTTGTGCCACCCAGTCCGAGGGTGAACGCCGTGGCTGCAGGCTGCTGTGGGGCTGTGGATGTCAGGACAGAGCCAAATGTTAAACCTGCCCCTGCAGGGGCTGATGAAGAGGTGGTAGCGGTGGTGGTGAGGGAGAAGGGTGTTGCTGATGCGGTGGGCTTGTTGAAGGCCAAGCTGAAGCCAGTGGGTGCCGATGAAGTGGCTGGAGCCCCTGAAAGAAAGTACATTAAGAAAACCATGTTACAATCCATTTTCATGGACTCTCCAAAATCTTATTCTAAAAATATCCCAGAAATACATACATACCTAATGTAAGGCCTGCAGTGGGTGCAGCACCTAAAAAGCAAAATAAACAAACAAAAAAACTATATCACAACATATGACAACGTGTATGACTGCAGCAGGTAGACGTGTTGATTACAAAGGAATATTATGTATCTGTGTGAAATTATTACTTGAGGCAGGTGTGCTGAAAGAGAATCCTCCAGCAGGTTTTTGGGCAAAAAGACTGCCACCCAGGCCAAGGGACGGGGTAGTGCTGGTTGTGGAGGCAGGGGTTGCAGCTGCTGTACCCAGAGCAGTCCCAAATGAGAAGCCACCAGTGCTGGCTGCAGGTGCACTGAAGAAGCCAAAGACAATAAATTTAATTCTATAATCACATTAAGTAAAGTGGGAAATTAAGATGTACAGTCTGCCACTGTCAAGGTAATGCAAGCTGACTCTTTTTTCTACTCAAACTTTTTAGAACAACTCAACGAGAAGGCACTGATTTTAAAAGGAAATTCCCTCTATATTTCCCACAAAGTAAAACCTGCGATATCTAGGAAGATCTAAGTCGACTTTGCTTTTGCTTATCAGGACAAGCCACAAGTGCAAAACAGACACAACATAGCATCTTATTCATAAGTTGCTAACAGCTCATAATGCAAAGATACTCAGTCCCATATTAGTGTTTTTTTCCACAAAAAGAAAAAAGTAAGTAGCTAAATTTGACGACAATGTACAGAGGCTACGATTAACGTTAACGTTAAGTAATTCCAAACTGCTAACGACAGGTTAACGATAACTCTTTGCTATGCTAGCGTTAGCTAAGTCTGCTATATGAAATGTGCCATTACCTGGTTGCGGTCCCAAATGAGAATCCCCCACCGGTGTTGGCGGATCCAACAGTCCCTGATCCAAAGTTAAAGCCAGACATTTTATCTTAGGAGGCACACATTTAACACCAACAAGCTGTTTCGACTGTAGCTACTCATTAAGACGCTCAGCGAGGACCCAGCATTACAGCTAAGACGCTAACAGCAGTTAGCACTGAAAGATGCCCGCGTGAGGGCCAAATCCGCGGTCGTGTTTTTATTCAGAACATACTTTTCAAAAAATGCCGCCTTTTCAAATAAATCCAGAAATATTCAACTGCAGCTCGTTGTGTTTTCGCGCCCCCTTCCTTTGTATTTAGATATTTAAAGCTGCTCAATGATAACGTTACAGGATGAACTGTCGCATGGAGATACTTTTCCTATTGCCCGCCTGGTATTTCCCGAACGCTATTGCATTTCGGGTAATCTTTCTGTCAAACTACATTTCCCGTCGTCCCTATATTTGGTTTTTGTGTCGCGTGACAACGCACACCTCACACATGCGCAAGGTACCGCTTTTGCGGACGAATCCAAAAACCGTCAAGATCAATGTTCAGCAAAAGACTACATTAGTTCCGGTTAAATTTCAAAATAAAAGACGCCGTTGAGACGGTAAGGTAGCTGTAAGCAAAATTGTTTATTTAAAAACTCCCAGCCTAATGTCGTCTCTCCCATAGACTCTACTTTTCCCCTTCTTTTTTCACATTTCATTTTTGGCAATATAGCCAACATTGCTTTGTTTCATTTGAGAACTGTTTCCATTTTTTAATCTTTTAATTTCACTTTTAATCATGAATTTCTCTATTGAGATTCTTTGCATATGAACTGACTTAAAAACAATACCTTTACAGCAAGCTATTTTTTTTAACAACAGTAATTTTTATTTCTGTATTATTTTTGCCCACGTCTGGAACCCTGTCACCTTCATAACAGCTTTCTAATGTGTTTTGTCATTTATAGTATTGTCCACATTGTATTGTTGGCCTCATGCCTTGTGCTGCACACGAGCACATTACACACACAGATTCAAGGGTATAATACAGAACTCGTGCTTTTATTGTGGAATCCCACACAGTAAGTGTCGACGTCTTGCCAGGACCTTTACGCGGATGGAGAAGTAAAATAATTGACAATAAACACATATCGTATGCCTCTGACAAACTCGAGGCGTTTTGTGCTGCAGTTTGAGCCGTGAGCCGTCACATTATCAATGATACAGTTATCTCCAAAAGACGACATTTGAAGCCTTGCAGTCGCTGGCAGCTGTTTCGTCTCGGAAAAATGGAGCATATCCGAACACCAAAGGTAGCGTCAGCTAACATTTTGAGCTAATTGCAAATGGATGGGATGCAGGCAACAGCCCGGCCTATCTTGTTGGGGTCTGAGTCAGGTTAACGCTTGAGTGTGGCAACGTTTGCTTGATATCAAAGTTTAGACTTAATCTTTGTGGATCAGTGCAATAGCATGATGACTAGCAGGTGTCGCTAACTGCTGAGACGTGACGAGCATCAATGAGCTGTTTGTTTTTCCCATACAGATGTCTGGGCATCCTCTTTGTAATGCTGCTACCTGCACGCCCTTATATTGAGTTCGCATTTCTTTATGAATTCAGCTAGTGGAACTTCTTCAGTTTAACAGGACACTTAACGTTATAGCTTTGTAGAGCTATATAATACACTAATGGACTTCTCAGTTACAGCTTTGAGTGTGTGACGATGTGCTGGCCACTGTGGGACTGGCAGCTTTTTCCATTTTTTTTAATGGTCTCACAATTTTGTCATCTGGCCAGTTAGCCTAAACAATTAACTGACTCGAACAAGTCAAGTCAGTCCTCCAGATCACTCATTGAAGAGCAGCCTGAAGGCAAATCCCCTCAAAACAAACACAAAACTGTAGACTTCTGCAGGAAAGGCCTCGCATCACTACAAAACACACCAAGTGGCCGGTCATAATAACTGAGTTGTACACTTCAAACAGTGATGATTGCAGGTTATTTTCCACCAGATATTAAACGTGATGACTTACATTTTGTGGTGAATGGTTAAATTATATCTTGACCCTTAAATTTGTGGAATTATTTCAAGGGCTGCAGGTAAAATATACAGACAGCACATTGTCCGTCTTTCTGAAATTAACTGTGCTGGGGTACAAAGGCTGTCACTTTCCAAACACCCCAAATACCAGACTGCACTTTGCATTAAAGTGAATTTCAATGAACATTAAACTAGGGCAGAGCAATATGGAAAAATCAAATATCACAGTTTTTTACCTCTGTACCAACATTGAGACTAACATGAAGGAATGGCTACTGGGGCTTTCACAAAATGTTAACCCATTAAGATTTTTGCTCAAGAGTCAGCAATAATGTGGATATAATTCAGCAATAATGAGGATATAATGAGTAAGCGGGTGTAATCAAATATTGGACCAGCTCAAACAGGCATGCAGGTTTAAAAAATTGCATTACTTTAACAGGAAAAGGCAATATATATAAAGATAAAGAACATGTAAGACAATATATTATCTATTAATAATGTACTACATGAAACACTTGAACTTATTCCACTCATGCCCTATAGCTCACAAGTCAGGGACATGCTTTAGATGCTTTAGCCCTACACCTGCTTTCTTCTGTGTCAGGGTGAGTACTGTGTGTGGAGAGATGTGCCTTTTCATCACGTTGAAGCAGTGTGACCTAATATCCAAGCCGCCAGAGTAATTCTACATACTTGCGTAATAAGGATATGCTGGGATCAGGTGGTTGTGATTGCATGCAGATGGGGAGTGGCCCCACTGTTTCAAGCCGTCTCGCTTGTTTGCTTTAATAAAACAGAGGAGTGCTTGGTCAACCTGCTCCTCTGTACAGATTCATTTTTGAAACAGTCAGTAGATTAAGTTCTATGTGATAAATATTGAGTTTAAGGTGCTCTGAGGGATAGCTAATCATTTTCTCATAGTTTGTCAGAAATATAGACATGCACGTCATCAACTTTCTTTTGATGGATCAACTCATTAATGAGCTCACACACACCTCTGACTTTCACTGTTTGCTAAAGAGCCTGTGTGTGACAGAGCTGGGTCCCGCTGGTTGCTGGGAGACAATCGTTTCAACATGTCTGACAATGACAGGAAAACGGAAGCCGAGGAGAGGATGTCTGAGTCAGCAAGAGAACTGCTAGTGTGATGAATCATGGATTTGGACATTTATTGGCAACAGTCGCAAACTCCAAATCCAACAGTCCAACAGCCTTTTGGCCTCAATAAAGAGGATTCTCCCTTTAGTGCATTTTCCTGCTAGAAAGCGATTTTGAGGGGAATGCAACCCTCCAGGCTGTACACGTGTCATGGCTGCGACTTGAGCAAAGTCCATCAACAAAATTTACAGACATTTTCTCAGACTGTTGTATATGCCTGGGATGTTGGTGTGTGTTTGTGTAACAGACAATCTGCATTTTATTCTGGATTGGATGTTATCTGTCAAACCATATTTAATGTAGTTATGATGCATGGATGTACTCCTGACCATTATATATATATATATATGAAACCCGTTATTGATACAGTTAGTGGACCAAGACCTTCTTTCTGCGTGAATATGTTTGATTTTAGTAAACGAGCACTTGCAGTACGGATGTACGGATTGCAAGAACACTGCAAAGCTCCACCTCAGCTGTATGAGAATAACAGGGAGAGAGAAAAATAGTTGTGTTAGCCTCAAGATGCTAAGAGTTGGTTAAACTTAAACTGTTCATTCAGCGCCATAATTTAACTTTCCTCCTATATCCAGAAATCATTTGTGACTCTTATTATAATGGAGCTGGCAGCTGATTTTTAAGCCCAGGTGGCCAGAATTAGATGATGTGTCAGCTGGAACCGTTAACTCTAACTTTGTGACAGGTGTCACTCTTGGTAGCAAGATCCCATCTTTCTTTTTTTTAAAAGTATATGGGAAACTATTGATTAATGTTGTTATTGCTTGTGTTTGTGTGTCTGTAGGTGGAGCAGGTGCGACTGTTGGATCGCTTCAGCAACAAATCCACGCATGGCACACTGTATCTCACAGCCACACATCTCATCTTTGTGGAGAGCAGCTCGAACAACTCTACATCTGGCGGACAGGAGATCTGGGTGAGAGGCTTTGGTGGCGACTGCATCCTGCCAGAATTGTTTGTGCTTTTCCTCGTTTCACCTAACATTATGTAAAGATGCAACCACATGCAAAAAATGTGTGAACAGTTTGGCGAACTCGTACCACGCTGAGTGATGTTGAGCATTGTAGTAGAAGGTTTGCTGCAGAGCGGGAGGATTTCTGCAGCGGAGAGAAGGGACAATTATTGTCAATGCTGCAGGTGACTCAGGATGCTCATTTGACAATACTGATCTGTTTTAGGCTTATAAACTAACTTTCATTAGTCTGCAATATATAATTTACGCATTCATTTACACAGATTCTCTCAAAACAACAAGACAATGTGGAATAAAGGAGCTAACTAACTGATCAGTATGATTCAGGTAAGGCCAGCTCTCTGTGAGATCCACAGGAAAACGATCCTCGATGATATAAAGTAGAGTAGTAGATTGCATGCTTGATGGCTTTCAGCTGTAGTTTTTCAGGCTGTTCAAGTGCAACTTTTTGACCCAGACAAAGGTAAAGTGAGGCAGCCCAACAGTCAGCCGTAACCTGCGTCTTGTTCCCTGACTTAACAGCCAGTTGCACGCTTTGAGATGAAAGTTTCATCTGCAAGTGAAGGCGGTAAATGACTGTTCTACCAGGGCAGTCTGCCGGTGTTGCCTCTCGACAGTCACACAAAACAGACAGCTCGAGCACCAAAAGGAAGTCTGCAACCTGATGGAGTGTGTGTGTGCGTGTGTGTGTGTGTGTGTGTGTGTTGAGCAAAAGAAGAGAGTGTGCAGGATTGTGTGTGTGGTAAGAGGAAGTAGGGTAGAGGTGCAATTTGCGGGTTCAGAAGTCTATATAGATATATATAGATATTTTATTGTAGCAAGCTCTGTGGTGTGAGTTTTCTGCCTCCACCTGAAAAAGAATTACAGTTGTAAAACTGTGAGAACTGGGTTATTGATGTTATTGATGTCTGGCAGCAATAGTCACTATGTCAATCTGATTCTCTCACGGTCGCCTTTTTGTGTAATGTTACAGTAGCAACACACTGGCAGTGTTAGGGTATGAGAGAAGCATGGACGAAATGAGAGAGCTTCACAAAGGAAATACCACTATTCCTTCAGAAATGATGTTTCGGTCTCGTGAAATAAAATTTGAACACATGATTTTGCATGGCATGTAAAATTAGTATTAATATTGTAGTTGATGCTTATATTTATATATCTCAGCCCTATTTAATGGCTTCTACTGATTGAACACTATGTTTTGCCGTCTGCGCATATACAGCAGCACGATAATTTTTTGCATGCTATTATGTGATGCTGTAAAAAAGTGGCGTTGTTCTGATACCGATACCGGTATCGGAAAATGCTGCTGATACCGCCAAAAATGTTGGCATCGGTATTGGCGAGTACGAAAGTCTGCCACCAGTCAGACTCCATGTAATTTGTTATAAACGGTTCCCAGCATCTTTACACTTTGCTCAGTTAGCTCTGACTGACGTAACATACCTGAAATCAGTTTTTCTTTGCTGCTCTAGAACAGCGCTCAGGAAGTTGCGCTGTGCTGCCACTGGCAACTACTATATTTAAGAGCGACGGAGAAGAAAGGAAAGTGTCGACAGAACTTGCAAAATATCTGCATTTGGCAATATTTTACACTGGAAAGTCAAAGGAGATGTGTAAGAATTTGTTTTTATGCGCTGGTATCGGACCAGTACCCTGTATTGGCCGATACGTTTGGGTTTCGGAATCGGTAACAGGAAGGAAAAAATTGTGTCGCAGCGCTTCTATAAAAAAGTAGTACTCTAGTATTTGGAGAGCCCCAGTGTCCGGTCTGCGTTGTGGAATGTTAGCGTGGTGATAAAATGCTTTGTGCAGCAGATCGTGGGTCACGACCTCCTCCCTGCCGTCCTTCCTGCTTCACGTGAAGGAAACATTTGCTTTTTTTCTCTCTGTCTTATGTTTTGGCGGAGCATGATGTGGTGCTGTTGTCCAGCGTGTGCTTCGTGCTGTGTTTGGTCCTGCTCGAGCGTGTAAGGGTCTGCATGCATGTGCCATGTGCAGATTTGCCCATGTGGGAGAATTTTATCAGTGCGTTGTTCAGACAGAGAGAGTTTGTTGGACTGTTTGTACCTCATAAAATATTAAACACAGTTGAGCAACTGTCTGTTTGTCTCAGCAGCTGGCGAGATCGCCAAACACTTTGTGGGTGCCTGCTTGTGTGTGTGTGTCAGTTTTCCGACAGGGTGTTTCACTGCTCATTACCAATGCTGATGAATGTGCATCTTAATGATTTCCTGTGGTTAGAATGATTGTGGAATTCAAACTGCCAGATATTAAATATGACGATGTGCTGCGTTTGTCCTTCTTGCCTTCTGTAGTTATGATATTAACACACTTTTGTGATTACGTGGTAATGTGGAGCCGACTGTAAGCTTTTTGCAGCTGTCCCGATTATAAAATCCCAGCACATCTTTCAGTACAGAGTGCGTACAGAGCATTCTTCTGTACAGTAAGTGCAGAATCTTGTTTATTGTTCATTCTTGTTTGCTTCACAAATGATTTTTGGGAGTTTCAAATGCTACAATAAGCACAACATCCCGTCTGGAGACCCCATTAAGACCATGCAGTCAGATTCTTCTTCATTAATCGTAACGACAGATGCAACCTGTGCGTTTCTAAACAGTTAAATGACTTTTTTCTCTAGTTTGCCTTTGTTATGTTCTCATATAGGTAACAAAGCTTTAACATACATTTTTAAAAGTTTTACACGAGTTAATCTTGTCACAGAACATTTTAGTGTATATGTAGTAAATTAGCCGGAACGTAATAAGAACCACCAGAGTTTTACTTCCTTTTTCAAAACCACAGTTTGTTTCTTGGTTTCTTAGCTGTTACTGTTATATGGTGGCTGTATATAATTGTATTACGAGTTTGTTCTAATCAGGAAGGAATCTGTTTATGTAACCAGCAACATACAGACTTATAAACTGACGACATACAGTGCATAATGGTTCATACTATACATAAAATGCTTAAAATTATTGTTTATTAATTATTGTACTCTTTTTTTTCTTTCGCCATAGTTAAGCCAATGTAAATAAAAAGCAACAAATCAAAACCCGAACTAAAACTCCCTCTTTCACTCCTTTCCTTTTCCCCTCCTCTGCAGATTTTGCATCACCACATAGCGTCTGTGGAGAAGCTCTCCCTGACCACCACGGGATGCCCTCTGGTCATCCAGTGTCGCAACTTCAGGGTGGTTCATTTTGTGGTACAGAGAGAAAGAGACTGCCATGACATTTACAGCTCGCTGCTGCGTCTTCTACGGCCTGGTGGGTTTCAGTCTGTCTGTCTGTCTGTGCGATGACTGGAGTTGTTTTCTGTCCATTCACATGTCTTCACTGCGGTTTTCTTTCTCCCTTTTGTTTTTACTCTTTCTAACTATAAATGTTGTTTTTTACACACGTACATATTTGATATGTTTAAGACACACACGGTGTTCTCATATGTCTGTTGCTCTTGTCCTTTTCCTTTGTGCAGTATCCTATGAGGAGCTCTATGCGTTCTCCTACAACCCCAAACAAAATGACCAACAGAGAGAGGAAGGATGGCAGCTCATCGACCTGGGGGCGGAGTTTGAGAGGATGGGCGTCCCCTGCGACCAGTGGCAGCTCACCGACGTTAACAGAGACTACAAGGTAGATAGCTGGCTGTATCTCGAGGTGTTCTCCGTCTGAAGTGCCAAATGGAGAACATGGTGGGAATTTGTCAAAAGGAGGATCTTTATTTTAACCTCTGTTACTACTTTGTTGCATCTGATGCTGTAGTCATAACTGCTTCTTTTGTTTGCTGAGAAAGATAAAAACAAGCACATGATCAGCTCTCTGGTTTCGTAGATATGTAGATAGATAATTGTTGTTTTCATGGGTAAAATTAGCTTTGCTTCTGCAGAGTTGGGCCTGTCGACACATCAGGGCTCACAACATGAACAGACTGAAACAAGTAACACCAAAAAGCAAATACAAAAATACCCGAGGCTTGCATCAGTTTGTGGTTTCGCACTGCAGTGCAGCCTCTGCAACTCTACGTATTTTATTCCTCTGTTTAAAGTTCCAGCTGATGGTATGCCTTGTTAACATTAACAGTTAGATCTGCCGTAGATCAGACTTCAGTGTAATGTAGCACCTTTTTGAATGAGCCTTAAGTCCTTCACAAATAGAACAAAATGTGCAAACAGTGTAGATTATGTCAACAGGGTCGGGGTAGTTACGAGTGACTGTTGTTGAACTT
The DNA here is from genome assembly GCA_029783625.1 of Naso annulatus. Classification (NCBI taxonomy): domain Eukaryota; kingdom Metazoa; phylum Chordata; class Actinopteri; order Acanthuriformes; family Acanthuridae; genus Naso; species Naso annulatus. The sequence continues at coordinate 14,260,353 of JAPZDX010000013.1, read as the reverse complement.
TGGCACCGTCTCTGTCGACCATTAACACCACCTGCCACAAAGGATAAAAAGGAGTTTGCAGTTTGTCGATGTTTCATGTTTATCGAGCAATAAAAGCATAAATGTGGAATGACTTTATTTTAAGAGACTTCTTGTTATTCTGTTGCATTTTGCACAAACATTGTCAGGCTTGCCTGATCAGGAATGACGCAGGTGTTCCTTGTGTTGTAATAAACCGGCTGACTGAGGGTGTGGTGCTAATCTGCCAAACCATTACAACAGTGTATTTGAAAAAACCAGTGAGACATTACCACACATCAGGAAATATAATACAT
>JAPZDX010000013.1:14229537-14245386 GCA_029783625.1 Naso annulatus | reverse complement strand
GAGAGGGTGTGTGTGTGTGTGAGTGTGTGTGTGTGTAAAGAAAAACAGGGTGTGTTCTCCTATTGCTTGTTGTGCATATGTGTATATCTTCTTGTTCACAGTGATAATAATGAAATAAAAAGATTATTATACTCTGTCAAACACGTTGCATTTATCTGACACCAAAAACAGTGAAAGCACCAAGGATATCCATTAAAAGCTTTTGGGCCACATTTGTTGTTAAATCTGCATTTTGTCATCATTTAGCCTCATACATACCTCAACATATACAGCTTATAATTGCTACATTAAAGTCAAAGCTTGCTGTCTTAATTTATTCATTTTTTGAGGTATTATCCACTAAACCCTGTTGCTTTTCAGCCAAATCAAAACTGGTTTAGCACTGTGAAACAGATGTAAAGGCTGGTACAGGCTGCCAGATTTATGATAATGTCCTGGATTACAGACTATACAAACATTGCAACCCAGTTATGACTTAAGCAGCATAAGGATGGGCATTTTCACCTCAGAGCTCATCAAAATCCTTTGTCTCATCAAATGATAGCTGAGCCCATGCGTCACTCTCCACTCATCACCAGCCATCTGCTGCTCAGAGTCAGCTTCAAGTCCATCCAACAGCCAGCTGACCTGTTAGCATGGCTGTGGGGCATTCTGCTTGAGTGTCTGATGTACCTGCAAACCTGCACACAAGGTGACGGGCTGACTGACAAGCAGACAGACTGCGTGACTGACTGACTGACTGACTGAGCGGACATTATCTTTCTCATGAAGGAAGAGCATAAGGAAGATTTGCTTCAGTGCCTCACTCTGGGGAAGCCCTCAAAATGTGTTTGTGCGGGTGTGAGCGTGTCTGTGAAGCTGTGGGTGTGTGTGTGTGTGTTGCCTTAGGCGGATGAATGCAGACATTGTTTGATAGCAGTCGGCTGGAAGATGAGAGCCTGTGCCCACAGCAACTAAGGAGGAGGAGGAGGATAGAGAGAGAAAAGGAGCAGGGGAGGGAAGAAGGAGGGGATAGGAGGTTTGTAAGTGGGTCGGGGTATCAGGGAGATTCATGGGGGGTTGGGAGGATAGAATAGGCAGTAAAAAGAGCACCCATAGTGGATCATGCTCAGCATGAACAAGGGGAACTCTGGGTAAATCTGCTACAGGCAGGGATGTTACGTTTTGGGATGCCCCCGAAATGGATGCTCAGCATGTGACATGGGGCCCCCGATACCAGAACTCTTCTTTTATTGCTTAAAAACCTCATTGAGTTTCATCAACACACCTGGAATATTTTTACATATATCATATGTTTTGTGTAGGTTTCAAAGAGTCATGAAAGTAACAACAAGGCAACAAGTTAAAGCAGCTTTGTCCTCTTGTAAGTAAACAGTTAATTATTCTAAATTCCCACTGAAGCTCTGCTGGTTGCTAGGTAGGTGCTGACAGTATGGCTTATCTAAAAAGAAAGATTAATGCTGATTACACTGGTACTTACAGATACATGCACACACACACACACTTAGGATGGTATGACAGTTAGATGTGTTGTCATAGCCCTCGGACACCTGGTCCCGTGCGTCCATATGGAGGGGGGCTTGAAGCCATATGGTCTATATGTCTGACCCAAACTGTTTGGGAGGCATGTCTGAGCTGGGTGTGTATGTTTGTGTGTGTGTGTGGGTGTGGGTGTGGGTGTTACAGCACTAAACAAGTTTTAAGCCCATTCTCAGTGTTAATCGCAGGTCTTGTATGTAAGTCCTTTACTTCAAGACATGCTTACCTGTGTTTACTCTGAGTTTTTGCATGCTCACAGACACAACCACACAAAACACACACACACACACACACACATACCTATTGGATAAAAGAAATAATGCTGATAAATATGTAATGGTAAGCTACTGTTTGCACAAAGCTTTGATTTGACTTAGCCTACAGGACACTGCACACTATGGTACATCTACAACAAAAAGAAAAAAAGTCTAATGTAAACCTACACCAGTAAGTAGTCTTTCACTTGCTAGATTTTTTCCATCTTCGTCGTCAATGTTCCACAGACATGTGCAAACAACATCAAATCCAAACAAATATGCAGAGTCTTTATTATTAGCCATTCCACTCTGTCTCATGACTCACTGAAAAGACACACTTAAACGTGTTAAACTCATGTCTAATCCGTCATAATTCATCAGTGGGTGTGCATCTCTACTTAATAGCCAAGTACACTGACATATGTACAGTACACACACACACACACGCACGCACGCACGCACAGGGATGGAAGTCATGTATTGGAGTCTTACAAACTGATGAATATTCAGAATAAATGAGCAAACAGTGCACTGGTGACAGGGAAGGTAGAGGAAACGATGAAGAAGAGAATGGGGGAGGGAGTGGAGGACAGACACTGGCGCCCCGCCAACGTTGACGAAAGCTGCTTAGCCCACCCAGTTGCCATGGATACGGTAAGGAGCAGCTCCCAGCATGTGCATCTGTGTGTGTGTGTGTGTGTGTGTGAGAGAGAGAGAGAGAGAAAGAGAGGTGAGGGAAGCTGAGCGAGAAAACCAGCAGGCAGGCGTTAAAGCAAGTCAGAGTGGGAGTGAAAGAGCACCAGACAGCAGGGTGCAGGGAAAGAGAGAGAGAGAGCGAGAGAGAGAGGTGGTGAGTGTATGTGTGGCTAGAGAGAGAGGACAGAGAGGCAGCTAGAGAGCTTGAGGGAGACGATAGAGTGGGAGCGATAGAGTGCTAGATAATGGAGGTGCAGTCGGAGTGTATGGAGCCTCCTGTGGCCCCTCAGTGTGATCCCCAGCCCACAGGAAAAATCAACAAAGCTGCCTTCAAACTATTCGGAAAGCGGCGCACTGGCTCTGGAATGGCCAGCTTCTTCTCCTTCAGGAACAAAGGGGCTACAAACAACGGCAACAACGGGAATTCTGACAATGGGAATTCTTTGAATGGAAACAGCGCAGCGGCATCCGTGGAACTCGTTAGGAGCAAAACCCACGATGGACTAACAAGCACTAACAACGATGCTGATGGACAGAGAGGGGAGGGGCCTGCTAGCCTGGAGGCGGGACCTGTGAGGTCTCTCAGTAAATCACTTAGTTTCTTCTCTCTACCCCGACGTGGGAGTTTTAGGTCGAGTGAAAATGGAGGGGCGGGGTTTGTCAGAAGAGGGAGGGGCCTAAAGGGCTTTTTCAGCAGCATGCGATGGAGACGCAAGGAAAAAACAAATGAAGCAGAAGGGGAAGAGGTAAAAGGGAAGAAGGAGAAGGATGGGGAAACTGTCGACTCTGAAAAGGTGAAGGATATTACCCTCACACTCGAACCGACTCCATATCATCACCAAGAGGACTGTGGAAATGCAGAGACAGAGCCGAACATAGAGACTCCAACTACTAGTGTTACCATGACACCCACACACTGTGTTGCCATGCCAGGGCCATCTGGTGAGCCAGACTCCCCCTTTCCTTGCACACCCATGGACTCGCCATTACGCCCTCCCATTCAAAAAGCCAAAGCTTCAATTTCCAGCCTCACCCCCTCACTTGCTACACCCCCTTTGGACCGCTGCAGCACAGGTGACCCACCCTCAGAGCCTTCGGTGGACCGCCTGTGCTCTCTCCTCTTCAATGACGTCACATCCCTCAAGAGTTTCGATTCACTGACGGGCTGTGGCGACATTATTGCTGACGCAGATGAGGAGGGGCCGGCGGGTAATGGGGGCAGTGGCACCAGCAGCAGCAGCAGCGGGGGAGGAGGGGGGAGTGTGGGTGCGGGTGCTGGGAGAGCGGCTGGGATCACCAGTGCCATGTCTCGTGGCTCCCCAACCAAACCTGCTCTACCGTCCCAACTGACCCAGCCCATGTTCTCTGTTTCCCCAAGCTCAGTGCCTTCCTCCCTGCCAGCCCGGGCGCGGGCACCACCTCCACCACAGCAGCACCCAGCCGGTAGTGGTGTGGTGGCCTATATGGGTGGAGGGGAAGAAATGGCAAGTCCAGAAGGGGTGGACGATGCAGACATGCAAGGGCTCTGGCACATGCTGCCCTCCACAGGTGACAATTCCCCTGCTTTGCCTCGATCACACCAACCCCCCTCCTCTACCCCCACTTCCACTTATCCTCCTCGCGCCACCTCCAGCCTTGCCAGTAGCCACCTGCCCTCGGCCACCAGGAGTGCTGACCGAAAGGCGCCCCAGGTGAAGGCATTGGGGCTCAGTAAGATCCCAGTCGTTGGTGGAGCAGGAAGCCGTGCAGCTAAACCCCCTCTCCCTCACACACATGGCCGTCATCCCACATCACCTGGTGAAAAAGAGCTTCTTAGTGACGAGGGCTACTGGGACACACCCTCAGCAACACCCACAGCAACACCTGATGAGAGCGGGCTGCAACGTAACCAGAAGATGGCCCTGTCACGCGACAGTTGCTCTGGAGACCACCTGTACGACCTCTATAATGACCCAGAGGAGGAAGGAGAGGAGGAAGAGCAGGAGAGAGATGAAGATCTAAACAGCACTCCCTCTCCATCCACTGAGTACAAACTGAGCCCCACTTCCCAAACAACTCCTCCATCCTCCTCCTCCTCATCCTCTTTCAGATCAATGAAAGGCAGCACCAGCCTTCCTCGGGAGTCCAGGATCCCAGTAAGCAACAAACCAACTACACCTCCCCACTCTGCAAGCCAGTCAGCCCTTTCATCTGTTCTAGAGGCTGAATCCCCTCTGCCAAAGACCCGCGCGCCTCCCCCAGCTCGAACCAGAATCCCAGTATCCAAGGTGCCCGTTCGTCGTTCTGGAAACAAACCTGGCAGCACAACCAGAGGAGCTTCCCACAAGAAGTAGTTCCTGTCAAATGGGTGGTTCTCTCCTATAACTTATGGACTTAAGTGTTCATGACTTCAGTGCTGTTTATGCAGAGCCAAAAGTTTTCCCAGGCCAAGAAAAATGTTGAGCTGTAGAGTTAACAGTCTATAAATTCCTCTCAGATCTTGAAAGCATTCATTCCTTAAGTGTTTTGGCTTACGATGGGCTAGAATAGAATAAGTGGTTTTGTTCACTTGTGAAAGTCACGAGGAGACTCCAAAAAGCTGGGTTAACACTTCACAGATCTCACTGGAACTTTAGAGGTTGACTCTTGACAATCCCTGGACTCGCAATAGACACATTTGCCTTGCAACTTTCCCGGAAAAGCTCCTGACCTGCTGAGAGTTTAACAGCTCATGATTGCACAGTGGAGAAAAAAAAGCAGAGCACCTTTTTATCTTTTGCATTTTTCCTATGGAATTCCACATGGCATAACATGATTTGCTCAAAAGGACCTAATCTAATCAAAGTTGTTTTTTTTTTTTTTTCTGAGTTTGTTATCTTCTCTAATCCGTAACAAATTACCTCCTAATCCTTTGATCTTTGAGCCAAAGTTAAAAAGAAAAACAAGTCTTCATTTCACAGTATCTAATAGTCCTGAACAGACTCAAGCCTGGAATAACCTGACCTTATTTGTTTGGCGGTTGTATGTTGTTTCTGCTTCAAATATGTTTTTTTTTCTGACTGCACACTGATGTGCATATATACAAATGAACACTGAAATCTAAATTTTTTTAAAATTACTTATCTACTTTGCAGCTACACATTAGCAAGACTACCCAATATCTTATCCGATTTTTTTTTTTGGAGAAGGAGACATCCTCTATTTTGACTGGTTGTTTTTTTTTTTTTTTTTTTATATTGGATGCACTTAAGTGTTTGCTGCAGCCTGTTGCATTTGGATCTTACTCATTCCCGACTGCATCACCTGACGTACATCCATAGGATGTCAATCTCTGGGATTTACAACTGGTATTACCAATGGAAACTATCGCAATACTCAACCTAGAGGGATTCCTTGCACTGACGCTTCAACACACAAACACATACAAAAATACAAAATCATACATGCATACAAACATTTTCTCTCCCTCTTTGCATGCAGTGCCGCACATACAAGGCACAAAGGTCAGGGAACGTCATCTAACACTGAATGATCTTAGTTACACACACTGTTCAACCTTTGGCACTGTCTTTGTAGCTACACTGGATGACTTTCTTCTCTGAGGACACATACACAAGCAACCGATGTTTTCTAGTTAGTACTTTCTTCACTGGATTTCATACTGTTTTTATAGGCTCCTTCTTCCTACAGATCTTCAACTGTGATGGCACCAGCTTCTTAACACTCTGTTTTCTTTGTGTTCTTCTGTACTAATACGTTGTATAAGTTGATGTGAGCAGATGACAGGGAGGCAACCTTGAAGAAAGCCAGGATATGCTTCTAAGTGTTTTGTTAGGTAGGCTCTGACCCAAAAAAGACAAGGAATTATGTCAGGGTTAAAGAGGAGGAAAAGACTTTAGAGTCATATAGTATAACTACCCAAATCACAGCTTAAGATATAAAGCAGAGTTCAGAGCACTTCACCCTTCTTCTCCTGATCGTTTTACAAGTAAACATTTTATGACATTCTGGGAACCACCGCAGCTGTGTGTGAATATGAATGTAGCCTGACATCATTGTAGATCATTGGTCAGCATATATTTTCCCCCGCTGGTCTGTTTTCCTCTTCTTCCCTCTTTTGTGGGGCAAGACAAATGATGGAGTTTACTGTTTTCTAAGTCCCCTGTGTTCTGAAAGATGAAGACAAACTACTGCACAGTGTTGCAGCCTTGCAAAGCACCACTTGTTTTAAGAATGAGGGGGTGTGACGCAGTCTTAAAAGGCCTTTGTCAATGATTCAGTGAGACAAGTTACAGGGAGCAGAGTGTTCCCTACCCTAGAAAACCCTAGATGGGCTTTCATTGGAAAAGACATTCGAGATGATGCAAAATCCCAAACACAATGGTACCAATGACACTTGAGGGTCGTTCTAGTTTACGATAGCTTTCCGTCTCATTTAAAATGTGATGATTGATCCGCATCACTGCTCCAGCTTCAGATATCTTTTCAGCCTCCTCATGGTGCAGCGCACGACAAGCCATGTGGTAACTTGATCCGAGGTCTGCATTAAGTGTGTTTCTCACCTGATAAAAAGGGCAGGCTAAAGGTCATTGTGGAGCAAAGAACGATCACGTCCCTTTATGTTTTCTTGACAACACTGTGCTCTTTTTTTAGTTGTTTTAATTATTATGCAATTACTTTCATCCTACCTTAATTTGAGAGCTGATTGGTAAAAGAATGAATGGACTAAAAGAGACGATGACATAAGGTAACTATTTTGTTGATTGACTGATGGCGATTTGATGATTAACAAATTTGATTTTGTTATCTTTTTTTTTTTTTTTTTAACAAAACAGCTGCCTGAAGATTCCAAAAATGATGATTTTACTTTAGAAATTGAAATCCTCACTGTCACAAATCAAATGTAAACATTAAGAAAGAGTGGGGAACATTGAACTGGATAAGGAGCAGTCGTTTAGCATCAAATGTTTTGATTAAATATGGCGTCCTCCTTGGTTGATGTCACACATTAGCCACAGAATACAAGTTCTCTTGTCCCTCCTTCTAAGTAGGACATATTTTGAGTAAAGTCAGACCTTTGGGTCTGGCATGACTGTATGGCATCAACCACAGAGGCCACCATATTGCCGCCTGGCTCAGTTTCTTGTGATTTCTTTCCAGATTGGTACCTCTTTCCTTTTTCCTTTCTGTTCTTTTCTCAAAAACTGGGCCTTTATGAGATCATTTGCTGCAATGATAAGCACATTATGTTTTCCTTTTTTTTATGTTAACGTCTTTTGTTCACAGTGTGAAGTCTTTCCACTTTTCATATTTAATGAAATAAACTGTGTTTGCGCTGATAGACGAGCTCACGACTCTTTGTAACCACATTTACACAAAAATCCAGAGACTTTGTGTACTTGTATATTTACAGCTAAACAAGACAGAGCCCTTCTCTGCTCAGCTCCCATCCTCCCTATTTCCACCCCCACATCGTGGTGGCTTAAATCCCCAAGGAGTAGGTTGGGTGGGTGGGAGAGAGAGTGAGAAACAGAGATGCTGTTGTTGATGTGCAGCGTGTGGCATTTTTGTTGTGGCGTCACACTCGGGGAGAAGTCTGCTTGGCTTGGGAGTAATAGGTTATCAATATGTTTTATTGATCACTGAGATGAAAGCCTGAAGCACGTGTCACTGTTTGCTTTGTTCTCTAGGGAAAAAGACACATAGAGTCAGGGACAGACAGCCAAAGTGATGACAAAGGCAGCTGGTGCACAGCTGACGCGGATAAGGAACCTGTGTGTGTGTGTGTCTGTGTGTGTCTGTGTGTGTGTGTGTGTGCGTGTGTGCTGAATATACATGATAGGGAGGGTTCCATTGTTTTGAGGAGGACACATGTTGCTAGCAAAAGCTTACATGTTGTGGTGTGGGTGCGTGTGTGTATGCAGTGGGAGGAGGATTTGGTGCAGTGCGAATCCCCTTTGTAATGGTGCAGCAAACCCCCCTCCTCTCCTCTCAATCCAGCTCTCTCTCTCTCACTCTGTTTCTGCACACTGAGGTTTATGTAAAAGCCTTACGTAAGACCATAACACTCACTTGTACCAGCCCATCAGATCAAAGCTAGTGTTGCTGACAGTGAGAACAGTGCTAGCTGGTGTGCGCGCATGTGCATGCCGGCTGATCTCATCATTAATCTCCAGCTGCTTTGGGGCTGGATGTAGATACTTATTCTCATTGTGAGCCACAGTTAAGCCAGTGTGTGTGTGTTTTCGTGTGTTAGTCAATAAGCACATGGATTTTGTTTGTGTTGAGCAAACTACAAACCACTGAAGAGAAAAATGCAAGGGGGAGGAACAGAGAAAGAAATACATGACCAAGAACGAGGACGAAGACAAGGGACAAGATTTTCTGTTTGTGATGGAGTTCATGAGGCTTCAGTGCTCTTACGAGACGCTTTTAGCTAGTGTTGATGGACAGCAGCTAGGCTACAAGTATAAAAAAAGATGCAATAAAAGTCTTAGAACATCAGATTGACTCAGTAATTTCAGTTTGGCCCTAAGTTAAATCTGTCCAATGTTTGCTAACATGCGCTAACTTTAGCTGCAAGCTAATAGGCCTGGACCAAAGGAAAAAGGGACAAAACTCATGAGTGTAGCCTACCAAATGGAATGTGGGTAATTTTTTAGAAAAGGTAGCATGTGTGAGCACTCACAGTTATAGGTTTAATGAATTATCAGTGTTTTTTTTCTGGTCCAAATAGCTAGTTTCTAGCTGTTATCTGGATTTCTTTTAGCAAACTTTCTAAGGAGCTCAAACTTGATACTACGGTGTCCATATTCCAGGCTAAACGAATGTCTCTTGTCATTTTAACAAAGCTATATTATGTTAATGTTCTCCTTGCTTTCATTTCGAGGGAATCATTGTGTAACGAGATTTCACTATCATTACAGCTTGGTTAAATTAAGAAGAAAGTGTTTATATTTCTCTACAGGCTACAGCACAGTTGTAGATAGCCATTTGTCTGATAGAAGAGACAAAAGAACACATTTTATCTTTTCAGAATGAAAACCCCTATTGATGGCTATCTTTAGATGCTGGTGGTGAAAAAAAGGAAGCATAGAAAGAGCAGAGCGATATTCCAAATAATCTTATCTTGATGGTAGGTAGGGTTTCCTTGCCTTATAAATCTGTGTGTGTGTGTGTTCTGTTTGCTTGTGATGGAGCCCTTAGCACCATTCAAAAGCTGTACCCCACATTCAGCATGGCAGCCTCTCTACAGTTGTTCCCATAGTAACTCCACTAGGTCAACCAATGAAAAAAGGGGGCTGGGCAGGAAGGAGGATGGGAGAGTGTTTTGGGGGCAGTGGTGGTTTCTGACATTGTGTGTGTGTGTGTGTATGTGTGTGTGTGTGAGAGAGAGAGAGACAGAGAGAGAGAAAGAGAGCTGAACTGGGGCATTAAAACATTTATACAATTAAAGGCACCCACATTAACCCACATTTTAAAATGCACACGCAAATACACATACACAAATTCAGTTGTATTTGCTTATGTACACTCAAGGCCACAGCCCTACTCTGGCTACTTACAGTGTAGACATCTCATACATAGGTGCATTAAGAAAAGGAGAGATGCAGTGATTTAGATTTCATTCTCCAGACAATGCTCTGACCTTTAACACACATCCTCTAAACACATCAATTTCTTATGTAAAGGTTGCACTCTGTTCTGCTGGATTTCACCTCTGCAGCCTCATGGGAAACCCCATGCACCACTACCACCACCATTTGTCCTCACTTTGCATCCCGCTCCCTCTGTTGGTGCTGTCTTCGATCCTCCCTCACATCTCCGATGTTGTGTAATCCTCTCACTTGTCAATAATTCATCTACAGACGGCTTATGACTCTATGAATTGAACAGTGAAGACAGCTTGTGTATGCAGTACAGTGTGTTCTTAAATGAAGCTTTGATCCTGTAGACAGAAAGTAAGCTACATAAATATGCCTTATATTAGTCAAACAGTACAACTAGTCCAACGTCCTCTCCACAGTGACATATCCTATTTCAAAAAGATCAAACGACAGCATTCAATTAGGCCTCAAAATAAATGGCAGCGCGTGAGCAGCAAAGTAGAATATAAATCAAATTTGAGTCACAAGATTAGTGACGACCGAAGTTTCCGTAAGGACACAAGGTCAAGGATGTTAGTTAATGGTCTGATATACAGAGCAATTGCAGTTGGTAGTAACAGTATTTTGTCAGTGATAATCCAGTTTAAAATGAACTAAAAAAAAATCACAAAGCAAACTTGCATCTTAAGTTTAATTTAGTTTTGATGTTCACAGAGAAGATAAGTGCTAGTCCATATAACACACATGCCCTCATAGCTCTTTTGCTTTAAGAAATCTGTGTACCAGCATCACATTTTTTGGTTGTACAAAACTCTATGTCTTTGCAAAAGGCCACAAATACCTCAAAACAGTAAATCCGCCCATAGCAAAGAAAAAGGCACATAAAGCAGCAAATAACTATCACCAAAACTAGTTTTCTTTTCAATTATTATCTGAGGAAAGTCAAAAGTCTAAGTAAAAACATAACAAAGTTGTAGGCTAATGTTAGAAAACCTCTAGAGCCAATTGAATAGTATCTATTTAAACATTTCGGTTCAGCTAAAACTCTGTTTACAAGTTTCTAACTTCCACTGTACACCTTTCTTCCTATCAGTCCAACAGTAATGCACAGGAAAAAGTTATTACATTGTAAAGTGGATTTGAAGCTCTTGTAAAAATGACACCTAATATACAACGGTTTATTTCCACCAACCAAACACTTTGCCTCTGTCTGATTCACTGCAATGGCTAAGTAATATTTGCCCAGACAATACACAAAAATACACCAGATGTGACAGGTGCCAGAATGTCTCTTGTCTGGCATCCCATGTGTCATAAACAAACACATTTACCCACCTTTTCTTCTCTTTGATCAGACTGCCAACTGTTGTGTAGGTTAACACTTGTTCATTTAAAGATAACTTTACATCAGATTTCTGCATCACGGCAATAAGAAAAAAAATAGTAGAATGTTTTCTTCTCCTGAGGGCTGTTTCGGCGTAACAGATAAAATACAAATGGAATTTCTGCACATCCAAAAGTTTTTTTTTTACCTTGACTCAGTTTTTAATTGGACAAACATGTACACGTGTGCACAGGTTTGTACACATAATCCTGAACCAAGACAAACGGCGGGCACATATGGGACACAGTAGTTGAATTTCAGCTCCTTTTTGTTGAGTCTTAAAACTTAGATACCAATGAATCAGTATTTAATTAGAGCAGTCCCACATTCACAACCTCCTTCAGCTTGGTGGAGCATAGATGTCAACAGTGATAAAAGTGTATAGTTTATCCTTTGTAATATTCTTGACTGCGTATTCAAGGGAGTTAATCCCATCTAAATCCATGGTCACCCTGGTTTGCCACAGTTTACCAACGTTCTTTGGATTGACCTCATTGTGCAAGTCTCTGTTATGTCTGATCATCTTGTATTTTCCCGTCACCAAGTCAGGTCGAGAAATGGACATTCCACGAAAGATAACTCGCCCGTACACATCATCGTCCTCACCACCCCAGCCCCAGTAAGTGTTCGGGAAGCCGTTAATCTTCATGAATTGGGCCTTGGACAAAGAGGAAACCCCACCAAAGAATCGTGTGTAGGGTAACTGGAAACCAAATTTGTCCATGCCCACAGCCAAGTGTCGGGGATTGTCAAAGCATCTGTAGAGGTTACGATCGTCCATCGGAACCAGATCTACATCTGAGAAAACGAAGCACTCAAAATCATATTCCTTCAGTGCTTCAACATAGCCTACATTCAACAGTTTGGCCCGGTTGAACACTCCGTCTCCATCCTGGTTGATGACATACACGCCGTAATCCAGCTGCTGTCGCTTCAATATTGGATGGAGGTAAAACAGCCAGTGCTTCAGGTGCTCATGCCGATTTCTGAATGGGATGATGATCGCAACCTACAAATTAAATAACATCAATGAGTTGTAGAATATTGAAGTGATATTCGAAGTGCAAAGCTTTTTTTTTTTTTTTTTTTAAAGCAGGTTAACATGCTGCTTACTATTCAAGTTTCCTGTAAGACTTCACATTCGACTTTAGAGTGCAAACACTGGAACATTGGAATGATATCAGTTAAATAATCTCATGTAGATTTAAAATCTGGTCTGTCCTGCTTTGACTATGGATTGTGTTGTCTTTTGCCAAAGGCCGTTTGACTTTGTAAAAAGTGGACGTAACTTGCCTTTTTGTAATGAGCAATTTAAACGTATTTAAGGTTATGTTTGGCTAAGCTGTAACAGATCCTACAGCATGCTTTAAACATTCAGTTTTAGCTTTTAAGTTGTTCAAAACTCTCGTGAGGGTAAGTTTTTTATTTCACCAGTTGGAACAAATGTTTAATTCAAGATTTCTTTTATTCAAAAAAGGTAGATTTATTCATACTTTACTGATTACAGTGTTGCTTAGGCTGGCAATGTCCCATTCGGTTATAAAATGAACAAAAATGAAGTCTCTGAGTAATCCTTTGATCTGACACCCTTTACTGCTTATGATTATAATATCAACCAACAGACATTAACGGCAATTTAAAAAAAAGTGCTCCACACATATGACTGACATAGACAGACGGATGAAAAATTACTAATTTTAAATTAATTCATTTAAACTCATTACTGTGTCATTAAAAGTGATATTTTCTCAATTTTAATTATTCATTAACAAGACTAGGAGGCCACAGCCATGCTGTTGAGGCTAACATGCTGATAGTGTCAGTGTTTAGCTGGTAATATAGTTATGTTAGCGTGTTAGCATGCTAATATTTTGCTAATTAGGACTAGACACAAACTGCAATAACCCCTGATGGGAATGTCATTACTCTTAAGGTGTATCTGGTCATTTACCAGTGTAGGACAAACTGACATTTTGACCTCATGATGGCGCCTAATGAAAGTAAGGCCATGAATATCTGGACTAAACATTGATCCAATCCATTTGGTAACTGTTAAGATATTTCACTGAATAGGTGAAAAACGTGACATGCTGTTGACACCACAGAAAAAGTCAGGGGATCATAAAAAATTGTTGAGTTTTCCCTCTTTGACAGCTGTTATTGCCTGCTTTCATCCAGCCCGTGGACGCAAGCAGTAGATTCCTTGAGCAACAAACTGCCATGACTAAAGCCAGATCAGCAGGTGACACATGACCAAAAGGTTAGAAAACACACCTTTCCACTAAAAGACAGGGGATTACTCACTAGTTGGGTCAGATGCTTTTCCCAGTCTTTCAGTGTGTCTAGAAGCAATTATAATACTTGTATAGTAGCTTCTCATTTAAGTACAGTAAAAAAAATAAAAAGCTTTTTAAAAAAGAAAAGAAATAGAAAGCTAAAAAAGAATTCCCTGGAGGTATAACAGCTGATCCTGTTTTAAGACTTCTGTTTGGTGGATATCTTGACTTCCTTTAAGAAATCACATGAAATGGAAATGACTCACAGCAATGGAAGCCAAAACATGCTTTAAGTTAAAGGGTGCCCATATCTCAGCTTTAGCCAGTTTTCATTTTATGAAGTATTTACGTACATAAAATAAAATATTTCTTCACTGGAAACCCACAATTCTGATAATGTTATGCTAGTTTCGTTTCGACACATCTCACAAATAGTACATAGCCTGCTGTGAATGAAATGGTTCACCTAAATTTTGACACCTCTCTTTAAATTAGGTCCCGCTTATCTAAAATCATGGCAAATTTGTCTCTCCATTCATTCACTTACCTTTTGTCGGGAGACACATTCTGGTGGCTTGTACCTTCCTCCATCCTCAAGAAGATCACTGACGTCCCTTCTCACCTCATCCAAAGTCCGTGTGTAATTAAAGTCGACGTGGAGAGGACCAGCGAGATATGGAGGGGTCTCAGGACAGGGTCCCAATGTCTTGTTCAAAGGAACTTCTGGGGCTTTTTTCTTCATCTCTAACAGCTTTTGCACTTGTTTTTTTATCATCCGGGAAAGGGAGTCATTGCTATTCGCCATAAGATATTCCTTAGCCATAAAACTCAAATTTCTGCTATTGTTGTAGCGTAGAGCCACAACAAAACACGCCACACTGAGGAAAGCAAAAAGGGCCACGAGACTAAAGAGTTTTTTCAGCATGTTTGCTGCCCTTGAAGTGGAGTCCCGTGTGATCAACAGCTCTCGCACCGCTCTGGCACCTGCATGTGTCTTTGCAAGTCAAACTGTTCCAAACAAAAAAAAAAAGGCAGTCAAACAGGTTATTATTCTCCCTGGCTTACTTCCTTGTTTAAGTCATCCGATCAGGTTTGGCCTCACACCTGTGGTCAATAATTTATAATGTCTGTTTTTCCCCTTCTTTTCCCCTTTGATGCCCTTGTTGTTTCCACCAGAATGTCCCAAAATCTAGTAATGGGAAACAAACAGTATATACAGTATTTTTTAGTGGTCTAGATTATGAGTTCCTTCAATTTCTTTATCATCTGCAAGTATTTTTAAAGTGATGATAATTTACATTAACAAAAACAAACAAAGAAAAAGTTCCCACTAAGAAAAATACAGTATAGTTATTAATACTATTAAAAATAGAGCAATTATAATTATAAATACCTGTGTACTGACAAAGGGGGCCCTCTGCTGGTCAGTGATTGTACCTGCTGGATTTCCTGAGTGTGTAGAAGTTAACAGACCAGAGCTTTTTCACAACCCTGGAAGTAGTCCTCAAAGAGCAAGCTCTCAACTCTGAAAGATGTCCTCAGACAGATTTGTTACAGTAAATCCAAACTGTATATCACATATTAAAAAAAACTTGTCCACACCTGCTTCTTGACATACGCAGAGCTCCCTTTCATTTTCTGCTGCCAGTCTTCTCGCAAAAATTGTTTGTCCTAGGAGGGCAAAACCTGCAGTAAACATAGGCAGGGTTGTCTCGCTCTTAGTAAAACAAAGACTGAGGGTATTTCCGCCTGCAGTACAGTCCCCCCTCCTTGAACGTCACTGATACTGTTAGTTTCCTACACTACAATTGACTTCCTTTTTATGTGCAGATGAACCAATAGTAGGTTCAGTAAGGGGAGTGCCATCAAAAATGAGGAAACCGGTCCCGAGTGAAGGCAGAAAAATAAGAAGGGTATCTGTTACACTGGTTACACCCTCCTTTATGAATACTTGCCCCCCAGCAGGAATTTACATTAACAGATAATAGATATAGTCACAACACCAGAACTAAAAGAAACTGAAGTATGCTGAACAAGAGAAGACAGGTAAAAAAAAAAAAAAAAAAAAAGCTTGGGAAATGTGGAGTTTTTTAGTAGGATCAAACAAAACT
>JAPZDX010000013.1:14185094-14197096 GCA_029783625.1 Naso annulatus | reverse complement strand
TTGAAAGCCTAAAAGTATTCATTTGCATTAAATTATGTATGATATTACAATAATTTTCAGTAATAAAAAGCTTGAATTTTCTACTAGTTAGTTAGTCAGGATTGAGAATTGATTAGTTATTTTTTTTCCCACGAAATAGTCCAGAAGATACCTGCTGGCGTGAGGCAGATCTGCGATGTCTGCCATTTGTTAAGCATTTGGATTTGTTCAATCCTTTTGGCAGTCCATGACAGATGCACTGAAAACACTGCTGTGATATTCCTCCTCTCATTTCATGGTATCATTTTGAACTTTCCCCACTCAGTGGCTGATTGGTCTGCAGGAGGGTCTGTTGGCGAAGAAAATCCTCACTCACACACACAGACATGCAAATCACATCGGCTTGACTATCTTGTCCTCATCCCAAACACTCAACAGCATTACATTTTGCACTAACAGCATCCACGACCGACGTTTTGAGTTAGATTATGTTTGTAGAATATGACTCGCTGTAATTAATCAATACTTCAGTGTAATTGCACAAGACTTAAGAAGTTAAGAACACTGTACGGAGATATAGTAAACATAAAAAATATATTTAGAAGATGCATGATAAGGCTTAAAATAACATTAAAAGTAATATTTATGGACATATTTAGGCCACACTGACTGCCTATGCAGCACTTTCCAATGTAAATGCACATTAGCATATATTATGACTTGGTGAGCTATGCAAATACGCTGCCTTAATTAGGGATAAAAAGTAATCTTTCCCTCTCAAGCAAGTTTTCTCGAGGCAAGCGGAGCACTTAGCTGTCAACAGGGAATTAACTAAACAAAACCTCAGAGGAAAAGCACAACTTTTCCTCATCTGACTAATTCCCAGTGTTTTCTCAGTTAATGGTGTCATGATTAGTGCCTCACTCAGTGGTCTCAAAGCTCCTCTGCTGTGGACTCAGGCTTTGAGCGTCTTCAAACCCCAGCTGAAACAGTAAATGTGATTGGACGTTTCTGGGTTGGCTAGATGGCTCGTTGGATTAGTTGCTGTATTAATTATGCTCTTAGACAATCAACAGCTAAGACATAGGCTCCACTTTGATACTGAGCTTCATTTCTGTGTTGCAGAGTGTCTAAGTCCTGCTTGGATTTTTGCTGAACCAGAAACATGAGGGTTTTTTTTTTTTTTCCCTTTTAAATATAGTACATCTTTTGCATACCAAAGAGACACATAGAACTTGTCAAATTAGTAATATTGGCTTATACTGTATGACTGTAAGCCCTTTCCTTTGCACACTGTCTATAATAAGTACACATCAGCCTTTATTGATGGTTTGTTTTTGAGCTTAGACTTCTCGGGATAATCAAGTGGACTTAAATTATGATTCTCTATCACTTGACGCTCTAAATGATTTATGCTTAAATAATGATAGAATCTTTTGTTGTTTTTTAAAAAGATAGATTTCAGTTGTTTCTTTTCCTGAAAACACATTTCTAAACATATTTTTCTTTAAATCACTCTTTTATCCATGTCAGTTTCTGTTTGTGGTTTATGATCCGATGAATGAACACACTTGCAAGCCTGCAGTCACACAAAATCCAAAATTTAAAATACATTCATTCATAGTTAACGTATTGCCACTAAGTATAGTCCAACAGAAGAGAAGAATGAGCCGATGTCAGGGTAAGGCAAGTGACTGAACCAACAGTTAGCACCTCCTTTACTTCCAGTACTCTAACTTTTCACCTTACGACTGTGATGTACAAGCTCACCCTGTGATGTCACTCTTGGGCGTGGTTACAGGTGCAACAAAGCAAATCAGCCAGTTTTTGGCAAACTCGCAAATGATATTCTGAGCCATTAGCACTTTATCATTTTATATTTCAACTTAAAATAAAACTTTGATATGTGGCGATCAGCACATGAATGTTCAGAGCATGTGAGTGTTTAGCCAGATCCTTGTTAGACAAAGAAATATGCCGCACTATTATGCACTCTTCATGTTTTCTTCATTGTTTATATAATTCACACCAGTAATCCTCTGTCAGCCTACAAACTGTATAGATATTAGTGATTATATGGCCAATTGCTTTAATGTCAGCTCTGATTTCGGATAGCAAGGAAATCTAATTACACAATTACTATAAAAAATACATTTTTTTGACCAAACTTATTTTATTTGGCGACTCCACTGCAGTCATGTGTTTACGCAAGGGTCTTCTGCCCAACTTGGCTGTTGGTCCAACCATTTCCTGGTTTGGTCACATGGTCATTATTGATTTTTTTTTTTTTTTTTTTTTTTCTATTTTTTGATGCCACTGGCTACTGTGCATCACCTGGGAATAGGGAGTTGTGTGTTTGATTTCATGGAGTTATTAGAGAGACACAGGGGGCTTGGGGTAGTTTGAGGAGCCTATAGCATGTGTACACACACAGACATACACACGTACACACACAAACATACACACACATCCATACCCACCTCTGCTTGGTAGGGGCCGATTGTTTCAGATGATGGATGTCACACTCTCACCCGTCAACACAGCGCCCCTGCTGCTTTTAATTGCCCAATCAGAAAGCTGGAACATTTGTTATTGTGGGGCAGTTAGGGCCAGATGGCAAACAGTACAGCTACACACACACACACACGCACATATACACACAAACAAACACAAACACAGCGTCTACCTCTCTTTAATCATCGTTTGATTGGGGGCGAACAATGTGTAAAAGAATACGAGGTGTCTGTACTTTCAGTATGCACAATGTTGACGACAGTGCCTTGCAGTTGTCACAACACATTAAAATACTATGACACCTGTAAGTACATGCTCTCTTTAGAATGGTCTTCTTTAATCTCAAGAACAACAATCACAATTTAGCAATGAAACGTAACAGCAGGGTGGGTGTACTGACATGAATCCTTGACAAAACACCACATTTTTAGACAGATAAAAAGGGAAAAAGTATAGAGAGAAAAATAAAATCTAATCAATTTTGCTTTGGCTTCACACATTTTTCCTCAGTGATGACTCCGTCTTTGCTGTTGAGCTTTCTGCGAAGATCTTTCCCTGGGGAAGTCAATAAACTCAGCCAAATGTAGTTTATGCTGTCAAACTATGAACTCAAATCAAAGTTTTACATGTCGTCTCGATTGCGTGTGTGCCTGTTTAGTTTGTGTGAATGCAGATGATTTGGCACAGAAGGTCTCATCACACGCACTTGCACCACAGACTGACAGCAAATGTTGTTCTTCGCATAAACAGAAGGGGGCAGTATAATACCAGAGAAAAATAGATTTGATTTTGCTTCATTTTTCTCTCTCTGTCTCTCAGTTTACCGTCTCCCTGTCCTCTCTTGATCAGTTTTTCCTCCACATTCAGCTCCATCTCTGTCTCTTTGTATGCCTGTCTTTCTCTGACTCCTTTCTCACACACACACACACACACACACAAACACACACACACACACACATACAGTACAATAATGCATATACATACACACACACACATAGAACCACACATGCGCAAGTGTGAAGTAATCTCAAGTCTGATACACGCCGCTCAATTATGAGCTACAATGCGTGTAATTAGAAAAGAATAAAATGCATTTCAGTTTTCATTAATGAATTTCATTGATTAGCTCTGTCTCTTTGTTCCTTGTTTTGATGAAGTTAACTTTGAGGAGAATAAACACAACACTTCCAGCGCAATCAGACCGGCCGCAGACATGCACGTGTGCTCATGTGTGTGGCATCAGCAGCGTGTGTTGTCGTTGGCCGCTTTGCGGTTGGTGTGTCTTTTTAATCTGCCCAACAGGAGAAAATAGAAATAGGCCCCACCACAAAGCGTACAATCGTAACAGAGAGAGGGAGAATTAAAATCAGAAGAAAGAAGTAATAAATCATAGGACGAGATGGGGTGGGAAATGCAATAGACAGTGTTAAAAAAAGAAACGAGTGTCAGAGAGCGGGCAAGAATAGATGAGGTGAGGGGAAAAGACATAATTGGTACTGTGTTTGGGGACATCTTGCTGCAATACAGTAAAATAAACCGCAAGAATATGACTTGGAATAAGAGAGAATGATCCAAATTGAGAGCACTCGTGTATATTTCTGACTTTTCAGTGTGTGTTTGTGTGTGTGTGTCTGGAACTTGTTGTGTTTGTAGGCAGGAGTGCATGCTAACTCTCTGCATATGTATGTGTTTTCATGTCGTTGACCGTGCATGGATGGATGGGTGCACCTAATGCCCACACCTTTTGTTTTCATGCATTTTGTGTATATGTTTGCCACAAGCATGTGCATGTGTACCCTAGTGTGTGTGTGTGTGTGTGTGTGTGTGTGTGTGTGTGTGCACGTGGTGGAACAGAGGCTCTGTGTCAGCAGTGGTGTGCCCTCAGTGAGCCTGTCTCTAATTACAGTCTAGGGTTTCAGCGTTTCAGCCCGTCCATCTCCCTGTTTAAACCCGGCTAAGGCAGCCAGGCCCCACTGAGCCAAGGTAAACCATACAGCTAATTAGACAGACCAGCTTCCATCTCTGTACCAACGGCGGAGGTGGGTGGGGGGTGGTGGTGGTGGTGGTGGTGGTGGAGGGGGCCGAAGGAGGGAGGGGCATAGATGGAGAGAGAGAGAGACACGGATGGAGGGAGTGAGCAAAAGGGCTGGAAGAAGGGGAGGAAGGTTTGAAGAAGCCTAGAGAAATGAGAAAGCAAGGACGGAAGCAAGGAAGGAAGGAAGGAAAGAAGGAGGAGAGGATGTAGAGAGAAAGAAATAAAGAGGGATGGCGGGAAGAGACCAGAAAAAAGCAAGATTACAAATGTCTTTTTTACACAATTTGAGTGTGAAGTCACGTCAGAAAAGAAAAAAAACCTGCAATGTTAAGACCTCATTGCACGAAACACCCCAAACACTTCATCAAACACTTCATCAAACGACATCTACTGCTAAGTTTTCTCAGCTTCATTTGCACATGTTTACTCTCATGTGTGAGCGTGGGGGAGCTAGCAGTTTTTGTGGCAGTACAATGTTAGTCTAGAGGTGTTTTGACACCCTCTAGCGCGTTTTTGAACCCAGAGGTAATTTGCATATTGTAAACAAATGTAAACGGGGGGGAGAAGGTCATTGGTCAACCTGGGGCAACCTAATCTGCATAATTGGCTCCGGTGGTTCAAATTATAGCCTGCTGCTGCTCTGCTGAGAGAGGGAAACAGAGGGGGAGAAAAAGGGAGGGGTGCAATTATGGTCATATGCAGCCAATGAAAAAAAAAAAATGCCGTTTTTCTTTTCTTTTTTCTTTTTTTTTTTTTTTGCAGCCCTTGCCTCTCCCCCCCTGGCTTATTCTGACCAATGAGAGCTCTCTGTGCTGCCCGACAGCAATCAGAAATTCATCTCGCTCCACGACAGCTAAACCCCACCCCCCTCACGGAGAGAAAGAGAGAGAGGGAAAGTGAGGGAGACAGGAAACGAATGAATGAGAGAGAAATGGAGAAAAGAAGAAGGAAAGAATGAAACAGAGAGAAAACGGGAGATGGCATCTAGACTCGCCAGTCTGGGCGGTACAAAATGTGAGGGGGAAAGGCGTAGGGAGGGTGAGGATGGGAGAATAAGGGTGAGAGACAGACATTGGGTCTGGAAAAAGAGCTAAAATGAGAAGAGGACAGAAAGAGCAGAGAAATGGAGGGGAAAATAAGATGCTACTGCCGTCCGAGATAGGGTGACAGATCTGTTCTCCTCGCACCGAACACCATTTTCTCCTGCCTGTCCTGTCCCGAGCGAAAAAAAAAGCCACATTTGCAGATTCTACCTTATCACAGAAATACTAGAAATCATGTGTTTATCCGTGTGTGTGTGTGTGTGTGTGCGCGCACGTGTGTGCAAGGAGAGGTTGGATAAGGGCACAGTAAATAAATCATGGGGGGCTCATTGGAAGAAGGTCACCGGCTGGACCCTGCCTGCACACACACATACATGTACACACACATCCGGGCTGACAGGCCCCTGCCCCTCATTTCGGGGTGCTCTGGGTGATTCTCCCAGTGTAATGGCTTCTACCCCATTTTCAGTCTCCTGTCTGAAAGAAATCACACACAGACCCTCCAACAGTAGCTCACACACACTGACATACACACACCTGGCCAGTCGGGCATTGGGAAAAGGGAACGGATGGAAACAGTCGGGTAAATACATTCTTTTGTAGATATTTGGTGTTTGTCTGCGTCGGCATGCTGTATGTACCATGTAGCTTTATCTCATATTATTTTTTTTCTCCATCATTGTCCACAGCTTTGTATATTCCCACTCTTGGCCGCGTGGTTTTGTTAGTTTTTGATTGTAAACGTGCTCTCATTTTTGTGTACGCTTAAAGAGGCCCCTGCTTGAGTTCGGCCGTCTCGAGTGCGGCTCTTGTTTCCTCGTAGCGTGTTGCTTTTGTCAGGAAAGAGCCTAGTGAGCGCGTTCACAGGTAGGGTAGAGCTGCAGTCAAATTTAATGCACTGAACAGCGAGGTGAGTTGTGCTGTCAATCGGGATGTTGCAGAACCAGTTAGATGGATTTTTCAGCAGTTACTTGTCACACATTAAAGCTCGACGTGGAGGAAAGTTGACACCTTGAGGGATTTAAAATGGCTGCAGTGACTTATTGAAAACTCTCATGGTCCATTGAGTTGATTTATTCATGTATACTGGTCATGTTCTGAGTTGACGCTGAGCTTCTCAGAAAGCTCGTTCCCACAGAAGCTTTGTTTTTTCTGTCAGTCTCTGGCATAAATTAGAACAAGGAAAATATTTTAATATCCAAATTGTAGCAAAGATTGCGCATATATAGTTGCTTCCGAGGTTGAGGCCTTCTGTGCTTGAAACCTAAACTGCAACTGATATAGCTTGTTTTAATATTGACTGGTGGTGCTGGCTTTCAGGACTGAATTTTTCGAACTAGTAATGGTTCTTAACTTGTTGACAATTAGCATGCTTTTATGTGTATAACTGCGTGACTGAGTGGATTAGTGGTTGAGTGGGTGAGACAGACAGAGTGAGAGAGATGGAGAAAAATGCAAGGAAGGAAAAGGAGAGATGCATATGTCTGTCTGAATTTCTATCTGTCTGTGGTAGGCGGCGAGTGGGAGGGTCTATCAATCATTCCCAATCATTTATATTCAGCGGCTCATATCACTTCACCACGATTGGGAGTGGGAGAGAGTCGGCTCATTTGCATAGGGAAGAGTAACTGTTGAAAAGCTGTCAGAGCAAACAAAATATATGGCTGTATTGATGTATACATTTGGTGTTTTTGTTCAGTGTGAGGAGCTGAGGATAAATGTGCGTATGCTGCTTGCATGTGTGGTGACAGATGCAATCTCTCTGCCGTGCATGAAAAAAGGCCTTTTTGACAACTTCTACATTGCTTTTGTTGCATTTCTTAGTTGCTTTACACCTGCCTTCCAATGCCGCAGCCACAATTCTTTTTCATAATGTTCAAAATGTTTTACTGTTGGATCTTTTTAGATTATTGTGAGTGCTTTAAAAAAAAAAAAAGAAAAGAACAAAAAGAAATGTTAAAATAGTACAAAGGCAGAAAGGAAGGATTTTTTTTGGAAAAAATGAGGGTGTTTTTATAACAGACAATAATTGCAATGAATTATTAAAAAAAAGAAAATAAAAACTTCTACTCTTGTAACTTTGGAGTGTCTTTCTTTTATGTTTAGTGACTTCAGACTATTTTACAAAGATAAAAAAAAATATAACCAAAATCTAACAACACAGTATAAAAATTTAACAAAATAATACCAATTGAGATATGAATGGATTGATGGTTTTGGTTGTTTTTGTCTAATCCAGTTAGTTAAATCCATCAGAAATCAAGGCGCTTCATCAGATTAGGACAAAAAATATCCAAATTTAAACAACATTTATTATGCTTGACACATTTTATGTATTGTCATATTGCTAAGCCCTGCTATTTAAGTTGAAAGCCGTAACTCATATTTTGTTGATAATTATCCTGGCAAACTGTTTCTAATGTAGCTTTTAATTTAGTCTGTGAAAAGTTAAGAAAAAAAAAGCGAAAAATTACTGATTTCTAACTCCTACATCCCAAGCTGATCTCTTAAAATGGCTTGTTTTGTTTAATTTACAGCAGATAAAACAAAGATATCAATTAACAATGATATACAACAGAGAGAAGAAGCAAATACTCTCTTTTGAGAGGCTGCAACCACAAAATGTTTGATGAAAATTACTAAAATGGCTCTACCTAAATTTCTCTATGCAGTTTGTAAAATCTTAAATATTTGTCTTCTTCTTAAAGTTTTATTTGCTTCCCAAATCTGGAAGTTTAGTGTGTGTGCTAGTATAAGTCCTTCACCTAAAGGAAGAGAGAACTAGTTCTCCACTTCCTGATCACTCTTCATCTTTGACATATTATAACTGACAGTGGGTGTGCTGAGGTTATTCATTGTCCAGTTTGTAAAATGGCCTTTTCCCAGTCTCTAGAACGTCTTTGAAAACAGGGTAACAAAAAAAATGTGGTCATGCTACACCTTTCCTGTGTCTTCATTTCCTCGTCCCTCATGCTGTCCTCCATTTCTGCCTGTTTCTTTTTGACTCTCTTAGTGTGTGACCTTGTGTTCCTTCTGTGTTAGTGTGTGGAAATTGGGCACACCTAACTACAGGGGCTTAAGTATAATCATGTATTTAGCTGCAGAAATGTACTGACGCACTGTTCCTCCCTGGAAAAAGAGAACTCCCAGCATTAATTGAGGGATATTACTGTTGAGATCAATTTCCATGTTTCTGACTGTGATATTCATTCCCTCAGACCTGAACAAATATTTATGTCTGGTTGAAAAACGAAAAAAAAATGACAGTATGAGAAAAAAAATTAAAAGGTATTCATTTTCATTCAGATATGGCGTAGGACAGATTTTCAAAGTACTTGTAAATGAGCTGCATTCACAATTTGATTACGTTTGATGTAAATTGAAGAATTTAAGTGTAATATATTGTTTCACTTCTGTGTATGTTTTCTTTTTTAAGCAATTTTTAAAAAATATAATTATTAAAAAAACTCAATGAAAACACCATCAAAGAGCCTGACCATTTGTAGAAATGCAGTTCTGCCCATTTGCATGCATCCCTTTGATTTTGTCTAAGTGGTAAGACTGCCAATAGGGGCCAGTGTGTAACCAAGTATGGGGCCTTAGTGAGGCCGATTTTCATTGGTGGAACAGAGAGAGACAGGCAAGGGGGAGTAGGTGGGGAGGACGCAGAGGGGGGGGGCTATTGTTGGAGGGGTTATTGTGAAATAGGAAACAGCAAACAAGGCGGTCTTTAACTCTGCTTATAGAATATGTTAAAGTGATGTCTGTGATGCGCTGTGTGAATTATTTGCCTTATCATAAAGTGCATTTATGACGCACGGCCATAAATATGCATCAGTACGAGTGTTTTCAAAATTGAACCTCTCCCCTCTCTTATTCCCCCCTTCCCCCTTTCCCTCCCTCCACCCTCCCTCCTTCTTTTTGCTTCGTGCTAACAACACAAACACAACATTTTTAAAATGCAACCCACCAGTGGATGTTTTGGAAACATTTCCTATTGCCTCTCTCTCCTCTGTCGTAGCTACTCTTTCTCCCTCTGTCTGTTTCTACTCCTCTCTTCCGGTAAATCTGCTTATTGTATTATAATGTGGGATGATTTGAAAAATGTTTTGAAGTCACCAAGTAATTAGAAAATTCCACGAATTGGTACGATTGTGTAATGGAGGTACTACAAGTACACACATTAACTGCTCTCTCGCTCTCACCCACCCTCCCTGTCTCTTTCTGTCTCATCTTCATCATCAAAATCCCGTTTCTAATTTCTATGGATTTCCTGCCAAGAGCAGCCACAGCGATGACCCCTTTAACTCGGACATATAATGTTCTTAATATCCAGATTAAAATTTTTTCTTTAAGCTCTTTTCTACAACATTTGAAATTATTTCTGCAATCAACCACAAAGCCAACCCCGCCCACACCCTCTGTCCTTCCCCTTCCCCTCGCTCACGGCCTGGCCTCCACAAACACAACTTCTTATGCAGATGCTGTGAATGCACCCACCACCCACCTAGCCTCTGCTCACAGCACACACGCTCACACATACACACACACTCACCTCTCCATGCTCTTGTCTCTTTGCAATTACTAAGTGAAAGACTGCAATAAAGGTGGCGCTGTACAAGGAGGGCAGTTAATGAAAGAAAGGATTATGGGTAAAGGCAGCATCAAGGGGAGATTAGGAAGGACGACCAGGCTTGCTGAGACAAAAGATCCTACTGACAAGGGCTGCTTAGGCAACACATATCTCAAAACACACACACAAATACTCACCATCTGCACAGTATGAAAAGTATGCATTCACATGTAGGTGTCCACAGAGCCCCATCAGCAAACACACGCATGGAAGCACACTCTAACGTACAGATTGGCACAAAAACAGCCCATTTTATGCCAGCACAGATGCGCAGGTGGTGAACCCTGAGATCAGTAGAGTTTTTAGATAACCTGCTACTTTAAGTTTTCACAAACAGAGAGCAGGAGTTGTTGTAGGGGCAGATATATGGATAGGGGAGAAGTCTGACAAAGCAAATGGGCAAAAGCAAAATAGGACAGAATTAATATTCTAAAATATTTTTGGACCGTACTTCAGATAAGAAAAGCAAGGTATATGTGTGTGTTTTCCAGGCTTTCCCTTACACTGACTGAAACCCTTTCCTGTCCACCTGTACTGCCCACCATGAGACAGGCATACGGTCTCTTTAAGTAAAGTGATAAGCACTTCGGCCTCGATGCTGAACAGGGAGCAAATTGAAAGTGAAGATTGCCTTCCCATAGACTTTATCTTTTCCCACTAAAACAGGGAGCGGGCGGCTACGACTACACCTATTGATTTTGCAATTTCAGCAAATTAAGAAGGAGACAGCCGGGCCTATTAGAGAGCTGTCTGTGGCTTGGACTAGCATGGCCACTGTGGTCTGAGATGGCGATGCTGAAAGAGAGAGAGAGAAAGAAAGAATGTGCCTCTTTTCTGGACTTATGTCTAATTAACTTACTTAGCAGGATGCATATGAATAAGCGCTCATCTCTTGATTTCATGGTATATAATATGTCACCAGCAGCTGCCACAGTGGGCAGGCAGAGGCATATTGCACTGACATATAAATATAACACAAGGCAATCAGGATGAATGAATTACCTACGCATGTGGCCAGCCTCAGATTTCAGTAATAAAAGAAGCTAAAGGCCAATCTGTACTGCTCTAATATCCACGGTAATATCCACTGCAATATGAAGAGTAATGAGAGGAATAGAAATGTCTAGAAGGGCGAGAGAAAGAGGGGCAATTCAATTACATACATCAAATAACGTGAGGCTCGATAAAAGTGTGGTTGCTTTGCACAAATATATACATATACAGTATATATGAAGGTATATATGATGCGTTGCAAGTGTTTTAGCTGTGGCGTTGCTGCTCAACTCAGCTTGAAGGCAGCCAGAGAACACAAGAGGTTTGCTCACCAATAGATTCGTTTTTTTTTTTTCCTCTGAGGAAGCAACCATCCAAGTGCACTAATCCGTGATATACATTTATCGGCAGGAGGTGAATTTTTCTCAATTTTCAATCTGATTGTGTTATCAACCTATATGACTTCCATATTGGAGTTTTAATATGGGAAATTCAATAGGAGCAGTGATGGATGGTTTCTCTGGTAAAGGGTGCACATTTTTCATACTGATAGGTTTTTGGGTCCTCTAAAAAATGATGAAATATGAGGGGTTTTTTTATTGATCATTAGTCTCAGGACTGCACCTGCTTCACCAATTTGTTTCCAATCAAAATTGGCATTAAGATTCATATTTGGCATCACAGCAGCAAAATTTTCTCATTATTCATTTGATAACGAGGGGGAATTACCAAGACAAAGAGCAATACAAGACACCCAATTTGTTCAATTTCCTCTATTGTGATTATTTTTAATACTTCTTTACAT
>JAPZDX010000013.1:14160396-14170958 GCA_029783625.1 Naso annulatus | reverse complement strand
TAACCAGTCTGCTGTTTTATAAAAGTTTCAGTGGAGATGTTATTGACATAAAATGGATTATGTTTGTGTGTTAGTGTGTGTTATGCAACACAGGGCTGATCACAGGCAGGTTATAATGAGTGTGAGGTGCAGTGTGTGGGTATTCAACCGTAATAAAATTACTGACTGTTGCATAATCTTCACAAAAGCTTGTGTTGCTTGTACTGAGGCGATTTATTAATTTATTTAATGATTAGTTTTATTATTGTACATATACGAACAGAAAACAGCTCCCATTGAAAGGCCTCACAGATATGAACTGTTAATCCAATAAATTTAAATAGAACATTTGGCGAGGCCCCTGGTTCAAGACCCCCATCTAACTTCAGCATGAACTATAAAACCGATGTCTTTGAAAACGACCTTGTACTTTCACTTTACTTTTTTCCCACTCTCTGTAAAGACCATGAAATGAAAGAAATATATGTTGTTGTTGGGGCAAAGGAGTGCATGGTGTCTCCAGAGTTATTTTCATTCACAGATAAACACACGGCAGCATCGGTAAACAAGATTCACGGGGAAAGAGTGAGACACATTTGATAGTCATAAAGGATTTTTTCCCCTCAACGAGCAGAGATCAAATAAACTCTGTGTGTCTGAGGTGCCGCGTAGCCTCAAGCATTGAAGCATAAATTTAGAACAAATCTTGTTTATCTTACAAGGGTATTACTTTAATTTCTATGCTAGGGTGGAAAAAGGGAAATGTGAGGGGCAAATTATGGAAAAAATAAATAAAATTAAAAAAAAAACAAAAACAAAACTGGAATATAAAGTGCCTTCTCTGTAACCTTCCTATCCATCAGAAAATATGCTGTTTCCTAGTTCAAGTTGTCACCTCATATACCACCTGACCCTGCAGCTCCCTTCTAAAATCAGTTTTGTTTCAAAATGAAAAAGCAATTTTCCTTGGGTTTATAATCTTCAGTAATAGTCAACCATCATTTTTAATCTTTAGATGCATTTTAAATCCAAGCTGTAATGTCTTAACTCTCTGCCAAGGTCAAATATCTTAGCAAATAAGGCTTAAGCTTTGTTTTATATGAAAGAATTACATGATTAATACCAAAGAATTAATCACGTACTCTTCAGATCTCCCAGATTGGGTTTGTGCTAAAGGATTATGCTGTCCTACTTTTTCACATGGCATAAATTGACATGGAGGTTTGTTTAGCAAAGTACTGCTAAATGCATTCTTTTTAACTCTTTACTTGCACAAAGAGCCTTGATTGCAGGCTGCAGCATTAACAGAAATAACTTAACTCTGCTACATTCAGAATTATCTTTTACATTTATTAACTTATAACCAGTGGAGCACAGTTAAAATCATATTACCTATGTCAGGGTTCACTGAAAGGGGTTTTTAACATAGTTTAAAAAAATATAAAAGTCTTGATGGTTGAATTTTATTGACGTTGCCAAGCTTTTTGATATGTGATTTCTCTCTTTCTGTTGACAAAAAATCATGTTGTGAAAGTAAGAAGTAAACACCTTTTTTAACCTGTTAGGCAAAGTCCAGGCTCTTTTTTTTTTTTTTACCCCTTTTAAATTAAAATTCTTTTTTTGTGATCAGATTGCTTGAACACTTGAAAGTACAGTACATTGAAAGTACATTGAAGTCGGATTGTGATCCAAAGGTGGTCATGGATGCGTTCTTACCACACTGAACACAAGTGTAACTGTAAATGCATTAATACACAAACCTAGAGCTGCCATCCAGAGGCTCCAGCCATAAACATTGGCTTAGCTGCTAGGCTTGCTAGCACCCTGGATAACAACAAGTAGGCTTCAGTTAACCAGCTAATATCTGATCATAACAGCGTAGCATGGCCTCAGTGTTTATTTTAGGGCAAGTGGAGCAGACATAAAGCTGTGCTTATTAAACTGTGATGGGTTTAATGGGGAATGAGAACCAAACAGTTTTGCCCACAGCATGACGTCACACTTTTTAGCCTTTAATTTTAGAGAGGGAAAGCGTGTATATCTCTTTGGAACTTCGCCGAATAGTGAGTGTCATTATTAAAAGTGCCTCCGACACCATGTTTACCCACGACAAGCTTGAAATCTGTAGAACCAGTCTGAAAATGTTCAGAAGATTTCTATACATGAGTTCTAGTAAATCATAGCCGTATTGTTGTCGGTGCTGGGATCCCGGGCACAGCTGGCAGACGCTACGCTGTGATTGGTCAGTTCGCATATCAGGGTGGAGCTTAGTGGATTAGGGAAAGAACTGAGCCACAAAAGACGAAGAAGACGAAGAGGATGTCACGTTATGCAGAGCGTGCGGACGCTGGAGAATCATCATAATACCAGGTGTAATTGTATGTGGTCAAGCACTATGCTATTGCAGTCTGATCACAAAAAATGCTTTTAATGCCAGGTGTAAAGGTGGGTATATTAGACAAGACATTTGCATGGACAGGAGAGAAAAAATCCTGCCCCATTGATAGAAAAATGACAGATTGACAATGAAATCAATCAAAAAAAATAACCACATGAACATGTCATATAGAAATCTACTTTGTAACTCTCAGGATACAGCCACAATTGACTTAACAGTCCTCAAGTCCACTAACAACCCTTGTCTTTTCTTCAGCTCCCTGAAGCACAGCTTTGTGAAAGAGCTGGTCTTCCTCACAAATACTGATTTGCCATGCAAGACTGTAATGTTTTACTTTTTCCTTTTAAGTGTTGCCAGCAGATGAAACTTTAGCGGCCATTCCCTCTGCAGTATCAGTCATTCGTCCGATTCTGCCAACCCAAATCATCAGCCACCACCTCATGTTTCTGTATTTACGACCACCCAGTAGGGCATCTCTTATTAATGCACACTTTTATAAACTGGACAGCAGTTTCACTCCTCAGCCCCGTCCGTACGTCCAAACAAACTGTGATTTATAATTCACATGATTTATGATCTATCAGAGTGCCGAAGTGCTGCCGTCTACTCAGCCATTCGTTTATACATGCATCCACTACAGATAAAGTAAAAGTAGATGTAGATGCATTGGATGATTTCATTCAAAACCTGCTCATGTGTTTATTATGCACAATAAATCTAAAACCACTTGGAGTGTCAAAGCAAACTGTTGCCTCTGCTGCACTTTTATTGCGGGGCAAAATGATAAGTTGCTTTGTAAATTGCAGGGATAGCGACACATGCATATTAATGGGAGATTTTGGATGTCCCTGCGTTTTGACCAATGCAAAATAAATAATTGTTGGATGTTTTGTGGCAATACTCGTGTCACGATAAGGCTATGGATACATTTAACTTTAGGAACAGAGACAGATATATATGAATCAGTGTATACAAGCCAGGTTTAGTGTTTATGTATTTATACATTAATGACATTCAGTTTATTTGTCACATATTTTTTGAAATGCTCACATATGATAAGAGTCCTATCATGTGTAGCTGTGTATACTTATTTTTTTGAAATATGAAAATACCCCTCATTTCTACAGCACTGTAATCCGCTACCCTTTATTTTTTTGTACGACACACCTGAAATGAGTTTTATGAAACTTGCGTGAGTGCATATGATTATCATATGAAAGCTTATTTTTGACCCCCCCGAGTCAGTTGCATTTAGCATCCATTTTGAGTCAGTCTCCCCTTTTGTTCTGGATTACCTTGGATATCACCAGGCTGTGACTGTGAGTTTAATGAATGCTGATGTCTCTATACGTGACGGGTATTACACAATAAAAATGTTTCAGTAAAACTCACTATGTGGGGTAATTGGTTCTGTTTAAAAATGCATCAGGTTTCGACGTGGCGGCGTAGACACATGCGCAGACACACGAGCATCCACACACGCACACACATGCATACACACAGTTGCGCGCCAGGCGCTTTCTGATCTGACCCGTCAAAACTCATTAAGGCTTAAAACATATTTCCAACTGACACCCGAAGTCTCCATTAGAAAACCGCCAATTACCGCTGAAAGATATCCCCCCACCTGCCTGCCACATTTGCATATGATTGGAGCGATCAGTTAAAATGAGAGCATTTTGGCGCTGCTCAAAAATTCACAGTACGCTGCCAGATCAAGGGAGGGGGGTGGGGGTGAGGGGCATAGTAATGTGAAGTCAGCGCTTTAACTGCAGGTTTAAAAGTTGCTTGGACTGCGGGGGTGAGAGTGGGGTTATGTCCTCAAAATCATGGTTATAGATATGAGTTGGACAGCAGTGCCCCATCTTTGCGCAGCTTCAGCATTACAGTGTTTTGCCAGCGCAGAGTGGATCTAAACATCTCTCATTTAAATACATTTGAATATAAGGACGTGAAATAATAGGCATTAAACATGTAGCTCTATTGTCGTGGGAGTAAAGAGTGCAAACAGTGCAGTTTTTGCGCAATTACGAATGTTTTAATGGCAAAGTTATGCTCATAGATTTTTTTTTTTTTTTTTGCATGGTTTAGAACCTTGTGTGTCGGTGTGTGTGTGTGAAACAGAAAGAGAATGGAAGCGAGACAGAGATTTAGGGTCTTTGCATCAGGGTTTTCAAGAAAAACAGCACTTACACCCATTACAATCAAGATCATTCATGTTCAGCTCATTCCCTGTGTGTCTCTGCCTCTCTCTCTCGTCTTTATTCTTTTGTCTCTGTCTGTCACTCTGATTGTCTGACCATTACTGCCTTGATAAAGTTGTCTGGAGATGAGAAGTCAAGTCTTCAATCAGTGCAGAAGTAGGCCAATAGATGTGAATCCAAACATATGTCAATCAGAGACATAATCACCAAGCCTTTGGCTGAGGTGGGAACTGTAGCAGTGGACCCTACGGATGAACAAACACAAATACACACACACACACACATATTTCTTTATAATACACATTCGCATGCACTAAAGCAAACACGTGCACACGGTCAGAATCAGTGAGAGTCAAGGATTTGATAAATTTCATATTACTTGTGTTACTTGTGGATAATTTTTATGCACTAACCATATATGTACAAGTCAGGTCAAATTTGCCAGCTACAGCTTTTGTAATAGAGTGTAATTTGTAGGTCTGACACAGTAGACAGTATGCATTCACCAGTGACCAAAATGCACTGTCAAAAGAACACAGGGTACATTACCTCAGCTGAGTCGCGCTGTTCCTGCCGCACTCTTAAACTTCCATGGGAAAAGTTGTCAAGAGCAGTTGTCATATCTTTGAAATGGCAGATATGAATGGAGGCCATTTCATAACGTAACACAAAAAAGCCACCAGTGTGATTTCTGGCCACTGTGCCGGCAGCCACCATGTGTCAGGTCAAAGTGTCCCTGAGCAGGACTCTGAAACCTCAAATGTACCAGTTCACTCGGCGTGAGTCGGCAGAATGTGTCTGCGAAAGAGCCCAGCAAAACGAGGAAAGAAAAAATAGATTATTATTTTATTTTTGGCCTAGATTTGACATTACACAAAATAAAAAAGAAGTCTCATGATGATGACATAAAGACGAATGCAGGAGCTGTTCCGCTCACAGATCTTTCTCTGCACATAGCTATATTAATTAAGGAAATCTATATAGCTATGATGTTATGCAGCATGGGCTTAAATTGCATTGGATGAAGTTGCGAGACAGGTTACTAAATGTGAGACAATTAAAATGTAAATATAATGGGTTGAGACAATGTGAATTGGGCTATTACCCTCCTGTTGAAGAAAAAATGGTGATGACATTGATTGTAAGGTGTGTGACACATTTTCTTTATATGCAACAGACAGTAATGACCGGGCTGATGGCAGGACGATCATTATCACCGTAATCATCATTGGTATAATCAGTACTGTTTTCACAGGAAGATTGCTTTGAGCCTCCTATTGGTTGTTCAGGGTGTGATAGTGAGATGGAGGCACACACACACACACACACACACACACACACACACGCAGATAAACCCAGCGGCTCTAAACGAGGCTCTTCATTGTTTCCCATGTGATTAAAACCGAGTGCCGTTGAGTCTCTTATATTGTCATCAGCCTGCTTTTGTGATGTGTGTTATATGTGTGTGTGTGTGTGCTATGTGTGTGTGTTTGCTCTCCCTGCAGTGGCCCTGCTCTAAATGAATGTCAGCTTGCCTTAGTCCAAGCATGGGCCCCAATGCGGCCGATCGATACTTCATTAGGCTTGGATTGTCTTGTGTCCATGCAACCTTGAAGCTGTTCCTTAATTACCCCAGCATTAAGGCCCTGGATGGTGCTACAGACCACGCTACACTGAGGATGTCCAGACCCAACAAAGCAATGACCCCCCCCCACCACAGACCCTGTACCCCCCTTACCCATCCCACACTGCATGCTTTCCTGCATCAGATGCAAAAATGCACACAGATATACACACACACAGATGCACACACATACAGGAATATATGCTGCTTCTTTTTGTCTCTATCACTCTATCTCTTACACAAACACACACACACAGAGACATAGCACCTTGAGGCTAGAGTGGAAGGAGGGGTTTGATAGGCCAAGGAGGGGAACAAAGGGGAAGGACGGGTGAGGGGAGCAGGGCAGGAGATACTGTAGGAGAGAGAGGGTGAATTGAGGGCAATGAGGGAGAGACAGAGACAATCAGCAGGAGCAAACGCAGTACGACTGATTTTTTGAAAGTGTGTTCCTGATAATCACTGTGAATTATGCATGGCATTGGCACCCAGAGGATGGCAGAAAATGCACGGTAGAGTTTGTGATTTGTGCGTTCAGATCAGCTGAAAAAAGGTTTTCTTGGTCCAGATGGCATGTCATTTTTGTGATTCTGCTGGCTGCCTTAAACCAATAAGACATTCTAAATGAAAAAAATAAAAAAAATAATAAAAAAATTGATTGTAATGTTCATGGTGCAACTTGCATTACTAACCTCATTTTCAAGATTATAACTAGACTGCACACAAGATAAAAATGCAAAAATGTCAGCAGGCTTGACATTTTGACTGTGCATATGTGTGTCTAGTATGTATTTATATGAAGTGAGTGGGTGTGCGCTTTATGTCTACGTCTATGCATTTGTGTATCGTGTGCGTGTTTGTGTGTGTGTGATTTGCAGTGAATGCCAGTCTAATCCTTTCCATTCACCAAGAACAGATTTCTGTGAGGAGGAGGAGGAGGGGGAAGAAGAAAAAGAAGTGGGAGGAGAAAGCAAAAATGACGAGGAGATAAGGAGGAGAAATCAAAACCATTTAAATAAATCCAATCCCTTTCTTCTTGTGCACTGAGTCAGAAATGGATGAAATTTTTACAAAGTTAGAAAGACTGCACTGCTGTTAATGTGAGAATTTGGAAAAACGAAGGTAATATCTGGGAGAGGCAGGAAGAGTAAAGGTGCGTGAGAGGGAGGATGAAGAAAGATGAGCGACGGCAGAATGTGTTCAAATAGATCATTACACCAAAAGAGAAAGGAAGGGAGAGACAGGCAGACAATGAAGGAGGTAAAAGAGGAGGAAGTTGAGGAGTGAGGGGCGTGAGAGAAAGGGTGAGATGTGGAAGAGGAGGCAGATGGGAGGGAGGAAGAGAAGGGGTGCAGTCAAATGGCACTCATGACAAATGACATCCCCTGTCTCCCAGTCCCCTCTCCTCAGCACCATGATTTGTCATCTCCACTTCTGACATTTTTCATCGCACTATCAAATCACCCTGACAGAATGATATTTTCTAATTCTCCCAGCCTTGGAGCACGGCAAAAATAATGGCCTCCACATGCTATGCACACTCTTTCTCTGTTTCCCTACCTCTTTCTTTATTTTCCATCCTCTGTACCGCGTAAATATCTGGTGATTCTTCAATAATGAATACGCAGCATCACAAATATATTGTAGGCAGGACTTGACTGGAAGCAATCTGCTCCTCAGAGTCATTTAAGCTGTCTCATTTAAAAGGTGGGACATGTAACTGTCATTTTCAAAAGGTATAAGTTTTTAGATTTGTTGTTTTGCATTTGAGATGGAACAATAAATAAAAGAAAGGAGAGAATTTATTTTCTCCCCAAGACTCAAAAAATAAGTATTTTCTCTCAGGATGGAAGAAACTTAAACACATTTTATTTACTGGACTCCGAGTGACTTATTTCTGCAATTAGTTTCTACTTTTACTGCATAAATTTTCATACATTTGTACATTGAGTGGGTTGGAGTGCTTTGTTTTGTCAGTAGTTTTTGTGGCGGATAGTGATAATCACCACAGTAATCCTTTATCTACTTCAATGCTAACAGAACTTAGACGAGTCCCCACCTGCTGAGCCTTTGATTTTCTGGCGTATCATCCTCTATTGTTTTATTGAATATTAATAAGGACAATGTCATATCTGTCATGACCCACCTTCCCCATAATCCAGGTCATGGCACTGCAAATGAGTTTATGGTTAATTCCATCTCAGCAGGAGATCACTATCACTGCAGCCCAAAGCATACAGAGAAATAAGGATCTCTTTAACTGCGAGCGTGACTGTCGGCTTTTGATAACCAAACCATGTGAACACTTTGAAACATGCAAACTAAAGCCGTCATAAGAGCTTTTTTGAAGAAGAATGGGGTAAATTAAGAGTTGAGGTAAAAAAACAAACA
The DNA here is from genome assembly GCA_029783625.1 of Naso annulatus. Lineage (NCBI taxonomy): Eukaryota > Metazoa > Chordata > Actinopteri > Acanthuriformes > Acanthuridae > Naso > Naso annulatus. The sequence goes on along the minus strand of JAPZDX010000013.1, from coordinate 14,162,362 downwards.
AACAAACAAAAACAATCAAACAAACAAACAAAAAAAACTAAACAAAATGATTTAAAGCTGTAACAGTTTTCATGCTGTTCATATATAACTTTCCAACAGCTGTTTACCGTCTCAATTTTTTAATTTTTCATTAGCTTTTAAATCATTTACATTGTCTTTTGCAATAAAAACGTCACAGAAATAAAACCCCTTATAAATATAAAAAAGTTAAATAATGTGGCATATAAAATTATATTCATACACTTTTTAAGGCAGTAAATGTTGATTCTGACTTTTTACAAAAAATTGTAGAGTAGAAAAATATTCAGTACACCTATTAAGGGCAATTTACTAAAATGTTTGAGTGAATATATAACAAAAAAATAGGTTTTGTTTCACTTAGATCTCTTTTGTAACAATGTGTGTGTAACTATACTGTCAGGTAGTATATATAAAAGCACATTCGACGTGCTCTCTATAGATTAATGCACATACATAAAAGAAGATGTGATTATATCATAGCATCTTCACCTTGACTGTGTGTGTGTGACACAATATGACCTGCATTTGTTTATAAATGATTCAAATGCTGCATATTTAATTTTTCTAGTCATTCATTGGCTGAGTAAGTATGGGTACACGTGTGGGGTTTGTTTTGTGCGTCTGTATGTACCAGTTTTACAGTGTCTGGGGTAATTATGCATTATCCAACAAGGGATCAGTGTCTTGCTCTAAGCAGTGCGCGGGTGTTGTTGTTTAATGTAATAAATGTCATGTATGCATGGCTTCACATGCGCTTCGTTAGCAGTCTGATGCTAACGGTTGAACATCACCAGTGCCTCCCAGCAATGAGACAGCGTCTGCTAATGACAACAGCATTTAGCTCAAATCATCACGTTGAGAAGGATAAACACTGTTCATGAGGCCTTGCCACAAGTCACAGTTAAACGTCACCCTTCATTATTGTGGAGCTATAAATGGCAAACTGGAAAGAGAATTGTGTACATTCATGTAAATACACTTTATAATGACTGGGGTTGTCACGATACCAAAAATTCAGTAACTGATACCAATACAAGTGAATTTCTATTACTCTTGATACCAGTTTCGATACCACACACACAAAAAAAGAAAAACCCATGTACTTCAGCATCCAGTCCTTCATTAAAAACTGTAAAAATTCAACTTCAAGTATGTAAAATCAACAACAGTCCCACTGTGTCTGCTGGCCGTGTGTGTGCTTGCTGACTCTCCTTTGCTTCTCCTGGTCAACATGCTCTTCTGGCTGATACTGTCAAAGAAATATGAGATTTCAGTTCAGGTAGCTTAATAACTGTAAGAAAACAGCTCATACTCAAATACAGAGGCGCACACATATGCACACACCTCCGGAGTGAAAGCAGTAGTTTAAATTTACTAATATGGCTACAGAACATTAGTCCTGTAATATTTATTTATAAAATTAAAGTTGTATTTTGATGACAGATGACTGATAGATTGAATGGTAAGGATGGTAGCCTACGAGTTATGGTTACATTCTGTCAAAACGCAACATTAAGCCACTGCTACATTACATGTAACATAGTTGTTGACTATCACAGGTGTAACGACACATCAGTGTATTGATGCATCGATTTATATTCCTGTTATCAAATTACATCGATAGGTAAATGGCAAATCATCTTTCTAGTGTGACATGTATCGATCTGAAATCGTTTTCAAAGCAAAAATCAATTTTTATCAGTACTAAAAATTTGTGGCTTGTATTTAGCATATCAAATGTTATGTGGATGAATTTTTTTGCAGTTACCATGGTAAACAGTTGTAAACATTACGTTCACTCCCTGACACTCCTGTCATGTGTATTAAGTTCGCAGCTTCGCTTCTTGACTGCAAGAACTAATGCAAAAATCTTCATCTACTCCATCCAACTGAAGATGTCAAGACCCGGTAGATATATTTATTTTCTGAAAATACTATAGAACTC
>JAPZDX010000013.1:14087763-14099140 GCA_029783625.1 Naso annulatus | reverse complement strand
ACAGCTGTAAGGTAAAACTGAAAATTAAAGTGCTGATGTTAATAACTGAAATAAAAAAAAAAAAAAAAAAAAAAAAAAAAAAGTACAAAAAACCCCCCAAAAACAAAAGAGAAGCTTTAATACTGTGAAATTACCCTCATTATATCGCATGCACGATTGTTAATAAGTCCAAATATCCATTTGCAGGAAACAATTAATGGAATTGAAAATGACGGTCTACATGCACCAGTTAATTAAATGTATATGCTTGTGTAGTATTCATTAGATCAGAATGCTACAAGTATAATGATATTGACTTAATATAATATCATGCTCAGTTAATGACAGAATATAAATTGGAAAAATGTGAACCGTGATAGTTCATTATCAAACTACGCATTTTCTTAAAGAGAAACAAACATTTAAATTTAATGTAAACCAATAATTAGATATTTTATATAAAGTAAACAACATGGCACAGTGAATTCTCATCTCATTAGCCAAACTGTATTATTGCTAGGAGCAAAATCAAATATGTATGTAATTGACGAACAAAGTTAAGCTAGTGTAATATTTCCATTAACAAAGTTGTTGAACACTTTCTCATATTTGTATATCTTAAGATGAAGTCTGAATTTATTATTATTATTATCATAAAATTTTCAAAATTTATGTAGAGGAGTTAAGTAGTTGTATTCTTTACATGACTTACAAGTAGATGAAAAATCTTAATTAGGTTTCTCAGCTGCGCACAGACAAAAATATCATCTTGCTTTCCAACCGTTTACAAACACCACGGATGCTAAAATATTGCCTCAATTTGGATTTATTATGTTGTCATTTTACATGCTGTGCATTGCACAAGTGTATGAGAGTTTTGCATGTTACCAGCCTTCTAAACACAGCATGAGAACCAGTCTTGCCACTCCTGTAACACGCTTAGGTCTGCCACAATGTCCCTCACTGTGTTTTGTGCATCTTTTGTGACTCCATTTATATCCAATAGCTTCACTAGTCAGGGCCTCTTTCAGCGGCCAGTTCTCTCCTTGCTTCAACCATCAGACCAGCATGAAATGAAATGGACGTGCCATAAAGACGTGCTGTGGTGTATGGCAGAGATGTAGAATAAGGAGATTGGATGCCACAATCTAAAGTTCTGCATTTCAGCGGTGCTACAGTGCTTTGGTGTGCAAAATGTTGTGAATAGGCTCTGATTGCACAAATCAAACACACACGCATGATGAAAAAGTGACACATGTACACACACACACACACACACACACACACCAGTCTTGCAACCTCTCATTGCTGTTTCACTGGAACCTTGCAGGGAAAAGAGGAGGGCTCACCGCAGGAAATGGGAACATTGATTGACAGATTAATCATTCCAGTACTGTGTGTGTATGCATTTGTGTGTTTCTGGGTATCTGGGAGGAAGTGTTTGTGTGTGTGTGTGCATGTATGTGTGTTTTTGTGCGTGTATGTCCCCGCTGACCTTGACAGCTCCTTACAAGAGCATAGCAACTTCCTAGAGTCCGTTATTCAGACACAGCTGGCAGCCCATGACTAGCAGACCCTGCAACTAACAGTTAACACCGTGTCTGCCCCGCAATTATCCATAGAGAGAACACTTACCAACCACAGAGTGATTTATAATTGCTTTGCGTAGCAATGAAATATTTAACCTTACCTATTTAGACATGTTGAGGTGTAATGACCAGCTTAAGATAATGTTTAATTAGTAATATTCTAATGTCGAACTTCTCATTACCATGGGCCCCCTGAAACCAGGATGGTTAAGTCTTTTGTAGAGAGAATATATAGTCATAGTCTGTATAATCTGTTGTCATATCATTTCAGTGCTAAATACCCTGGACAACATGGACTTATATTCAGTAATAAATTTTGTTCATGAAAGGTAAAAAAATCTACTGTTTTGTTGTTGTTTTTTTGCATGTGGCTTAGTCAAAAGCATTAGCAAGGTATGTTTTTTTTTTAATTCAAATTAGCTTAGTGTTGCTATCAAAACAGCCTACACAGATTTCTTTTTCTCACTCTGTCTCAGGCTCTGCGGTAGCCTGGCTCGACCCTATTCCCACCTCATGGCTCCCGAGGGCCTGACCCTGAACTCAGTCACCTCTGACAGCTCCTTAATATCATCTCCAGCCCCCCAGCCACTGATCCTAGAACAGATATTTTCTTATCCTTCTAATGGTTAAGGTTAGGGAGCTGGTCCAGGGTAATCTGACCCTGAATCTGTGGTGGGAGACAAGTTATTCCTCAGGCGTCTGCGCTGCTCGACAAACAGAGAGAGGCGAGGCGAGCCAGGGGGCAGTATGGGTCTAGCAACCCACCCTATAGCAAGGTTGTAGAGTGTGTGTGTATGTGGTGTTTGCTTTTGTTTGCGTGTTGGCACGCGTGTTTGTATGATTTCGCTTTTTGAGCACTAGATGTAATGCTTGCATTTCTCGTAGAATCTGGGTTATGCATGAAAAATCAGGTTTCCTTTTCACGTTTTGTACATGCAAAACTGTAGATATGCAGGTGTGTGATCGTGCGTGCTTGCTTTGCGTGCGTGTGTGTGTGTGTTGGATTTGCAGACGCGAGAGAGATGTCATGTTCAGTTTGTGTTTGGCTAACCCTGTGGTCTCCACCCCTAATAGCAGGGTCTATGGGGTGTAGACACATGCCAATATTCATTGGCAGTTGAATCAAGCCACTTAGATACCATCTGTAAACAGGACTCAGAGGGCTTTGAATTAAACCGAAGGCTGGAAACAGTGGAGCTCACTGCAGAGATTACTAAAGGTTCAACACAGGTTAATGGGCTTTGTTGCCATAGATCAGTTATATAGATATTGGCAGGGATCTGCTGAAAAGCTCCCATGTCCCGCATTTCTCTGTTATCATACATTATGGTCACCATTGTTTTTAATTTGAAAATCATGCCACATAATCATACAAGTTTAATCTTTACATAAACTGAATGTATCAGTGGCTAAATCAGTTAGTTTTACTTATAATGGTAAGTTTAATTTCAATTAGACCGTAATTTAAAGTCAAATTTCCAGTGTCAGATGTCAAAAATTTCCTGTCATACTCCAACACTTTGCAGATCAGTATATATTTTGTTCACTGGTATAAATATTTTGCTATTTTAAAAAAAAAAAAGATTTAGGAATTTCAAAGTAAAACTGTTGTACCATTCCCAATTTACAGCTGTCACTCAGAGCCTCTTAATTAGCATAAATGAGTACTTTGGTTGCATCAGAACGACGCACAATCAGTATTTTTCCCACTTCCTCTCTTATTCTCCCCCCTTCTCTGTCTGTCTCCCTACTCCCTTTCGCCACCATGGCGCTCTGCTCACCAACACTGATTCATAATCTATAGCTGTGCCTGGGAGACCAGCAGCTATTGATTTAACGCCTACAGTAATCCAGCGCTGTATCCGCTGCTTGTTAGAGATGCTGGGGTCTAGAAACTGGGGCTTGCGAAGGCAGCCAGAGAGGGACGAGGAATGATGGAGGAAACAATTGTTAAAGCAATTTAAAAAAAAAAAAAAAAAAAACAGCAGGGAATTTTGGAAGTAACGTTTTAAATTATAAATTCTATGTGGCTGTGATTTTCTTTTAATAGGAAAACCACTCAAGAAAAAAATAACATATATGATTATTTAAAAAAAAAGAAAGCACAGTGCAGAATAATACCAGGTGTTAACATAAGGAAAAGACTAGGTAGCAGAAAATGTAAATGTTAATCTCTGTGTCTTAAAGAAAAATACGATACAGCAGTTTCCCTAAATAATGCAATACGATAAAATGAAGTTTATTTTAAAAACATTTATTTTGGTTAGACTTTTACATGCTGTGTGATTAAGTGACAAACAATATTTATAGAGGTACGATTAAAAACGATGTCTCTGAAAACCCTACCATTCAAATTCCTTGTTGCTCTAAATATAAATGATTTTCAAATAGTTTTATCACATTTTATCAGTCATTCAGAAGGGGTTGTACTTTTTTCTACATGCAGAACTCTGAATCCTTGATCAAACTATTCATGAATAATTGTTCTTCTCTAAATGGCTGGCACTGACAGAGTCAAGGTCTCCTCTGTTTCTGTTACAATAAGCCCTGCACTCACACACACAAAAGAGTCCTGCATTTGATTTGGAGTGAGTGACAGCTAAAGGTTTCCTCTATACTGTATATTCATACAGAGTGCTAATCATGCATGATACAAGGATAATAGACAATGTCCCTTTCAGTTCATTAAGCATCCAGGTAAGTGGATATGTAATTTAACTGTTATTATCAAATCTACTTAATTTGGGTCGGCCCATCCATCATATTAATGACACCTTTCTCTGCACTCATTTTCAACTGTGACAAGCCTGTATATACATATATATGAACAATACCTTTGGCTTTAAAGTTCTTTTCCATTATAGGTAATTGCCTACTATGTGTTTTAAATCTCTTTTGAAAGTTGTAGACAATGTTCGTCATTATATGAGTTACAAGAAAGTGTATGTACAAAACCAAACTCCATTTAATGTGCGAAAGTTTGCATTAGAGAATAATTTTATAGCACTTCATAACAAGACTAATTTGAGTACATCTTTAAGGGATAATTACGTGTACTAAATTGTATGCACAGTCCAACATTGTGAGCTTTCAATAGCTCTGCATTAGATTAACTGTGGTAATGAATGCAAAAGAAAAGAGAATAATATAAGATAAATGTCTGTAGGTACAAGACAGGTTAAAGAATGGTCCCTTAATCAAGATGACAGATGACAGCAAGGTTGAAGTGGAGTACTTATCTCAATCAGGTACATGCCATCAGCATGGAGATAGACAAGCACACTGACCTTCATTAGCCTGGCCAAATAATTAGCTGACCTCGGCTAATAAGCACTCACACTGCACACAGCATGAACTGTGGGTTGTATGTGCCCCTAATGAAAAGAGGACTGACGCACAAGGCTGATTGCTTTGTTCTGATGAGTTTCTGCTTTAAGTAGCTCACTCGATTGATAGATGGATGAACAGATGGATGGACGAGGACAGACGGAAAAGTAAACTCTGGAACAAATGGATGCAACTGTTGGGAAATAGGCCAGCGGGGCTGAAGGAAAGCAGAAGCTGTCCATGTGTTTTATTGGACAAAGTGTTGTTAGTATTGTAAAGAGCTATATAACTGCAAGGCTGAAACAATAAATAAAGCATAAAAAAAGTATGATTTCTTACAATCAGTTTTAAAAAAAATGGTGAGCTGCAAGTCCAATCGCAGCTGCTTTGTATGGAATAGCCATATTTGTCTATGGAGCCGGTCTTGTCGTGTACTTTATGCACAGTCACATCACCATGACCAATACACTAATCTCTGCCATTCTCCTCTGGCTACAATGAGCTGAAGAAGGTTAACTTCACCTTCCAGGGTAAATAGAAAAATGAACCTGAATGGCTGTCTGGGATGGGGTTATAAAAAGTGGTTATTAACTCACCTCTGCAACTTGCTTGCACACGGGGGGATTTGTGAAACGTCACTGCTTTTAAGGCAGATTTACTGAGATCAAGAACAACAAGAATCAGTCGATAGTTTGTTTTATTAAGAATACATTTTAATACAGCAGAGAACTGTTTGTCTGTGATTCAGGCTGTGGGAGATTTTTCTGTTTTACTCATTCTACATGTAAACTGATCCAGTGCTAATATGATGTCTGAACTTGGGTTGACATTTTTTCTTCAGAGTCAACTACAGCCCTGGAATGACACAGTTTTTGTGTGTGTCAAGGATCTCATTTGCATTGGAGTAACTGATACTTTCATCTGATGTAAGACAGCTCTTTGCAAAAGGATAAATGCAACCACATCACAGTGCAACATTGTCAGTGCGGGGTAAAACCTGTCAAAGACCTGACGAATAAGTGCCTCCACGTACTCCAGTCCATTTCGAGGTCTCCCACATGACAGTTTTAGAACAATTGTAATAAATTCTGGCACCAGGTCTGAAGACAATTATGTGAAATTGCTGCTTTCGCATCTAGATTTGCTTGTCTCCACCATTTTCATCTCAATCCAATCCAGTCTGAAACCATTTGAGCAAATAAAATGATATTTACCTCATCTTCTGTTACAAGCTTTCAAAATCACAGGCTTCGGGAAAAATCAATACAAAATGCCAGCTTAGCGGCAGATGTATGCTCTGTGAGAATGCTAACTTTTCCTCTTCGTGTGTCTCCCCATTCCCCCACAGAGGGAAGAGACTGGGAGCTGAAAAAGAAGCTCCTCACCAACAACTAGGGGGGTGGATATTGTGGTGGATGTTTATAAACTACTTGTGCTTGCAGGCCGAATGCACAATTGTCTTGTCCGAGACGCTAACCTTTAGCATCTCGCTGCGCTTCGGCGCATCTTACAAAGTTCACTGCGAGAAGGGAGTCTTGACCCTGCGGATGATTTGGAGGACTGAAATACCACTTTCATTTATTATTTATCCAGGCTGGCCGAGGGGAAAGCAAGCCGTGGCGCTGTCATACCTGACTGGCTAATGTAAGAAGTGGCCATCTCACTGCAACCCTGGGGAATCAAAGCCCATTACTGGTTTGAGAGATGGCCTAATGTCCACTGTGAACACACACACCAGATCAAAACATTAGGATGAGAGTGAGATGTGCATACACACAAACACACACACACACTCTGAGCAAACAAGACGTTGCGCAGCAATCTGAGATGAGAGACGAACATCGTGATGCGTCAGAGTTCTGGAGAGATGAGAAGTCAACATTTATAATTCACATCTGGCCTTTCTTGTAACTCCTGTAGAAGTAATTCATTATGATGTGCTGTTTATTGTTTTTATTTATTTACAGGCTTAAATTTCCCTAAATGGAACATGGCAGTCATATCTAATCACTGAGACAAAACAGAGAGGCCAGAGGCCTTTAACTGGTAACATGTGAATCACTTACAAATACAGAACATCAACAAAACTGAGTAACATGCATTCAAAACAGCTGGTAGCTGTAGCTATGCAAATAGGACGTTTTCTATGTGTTTATTATTTTTTTTAATGCAAAAAATGTCAGTTATCTGTCTATCCTTGCATATGCAATATGGGAACAAATATATAATTTATTCAAAGTCTGAAAAATCCTGCTTGTGTGTTTAAAATGTAGTTTTAACATTTTAAATGGGACACTTTTTCATGTTTTGCATGTTAAGAAATGCAGTGGCCACTTTATCTGCTTTACCGTCTGTGGGTGTGTGTTATCTTTGCGTGTGTAATTGTCAAGATGGAGGCTTAATGACCCTTTGAATCTGCAGCTGAGGTGTAGCTAATGAAGCATGTGCGTATGGAGCACTGGCCTCCGCCTTTTAATGGGAGATTCCTATCAATACTGTGGATCGGATTAATATTTCAAAGTTAATGTTTTTGTTGAAGAATTTACAAAACAAACATGAGATGAGGCTTCACAGTCACTTGTGCAGGAAAATGCAATTTTCTCAGACTTAGCCGCTCATCTTTTTAATTACAGACTTAATAGCTTTATAGATTTTTGAGAGATGAATTCTTATAGGCATTTTATAATTACTGGTCTTTATTGCTTTTATGAAAATAATCGTCAAGGCTCATTTACCCCACAAACCCCCAGGCCAGGCAGATGTGTTTCAATGATGAGGGCAAATAACCTTCAGAACATTGGCTCTCATTTTTCAACTGTCTGAATCCTCTCCTCAATTAGTAAAGTTCTTTTTCTTCATGTAAATAACAACATACGCAGTCTTAAAAGCAATGATTCAAGCCTGGGAAAATTCTCAGTTTTCCAGTAGTTTCTATATGAATTTGTACAGACAATGTCTGTCATATTAAAGGATGATGCAGTACTGATTGGACGGCATGTTCAAACACACCGTGAACCCAAGAGACAACTAAAACCAGAACAATACTCATCGGCATACGGTGACGCAGAGTTTGGCCAGAATATCACATGTGTCAACATACTATCAAATGTTCCGCTAAAATAACTGAACCTCTTCAGCATTAACACATGTACAGAGTGAGAGCGAGCCAAGGCTGCCTCAGAGCTCTGACCGGAGAGAAAATATATCTGGACACTTCAGCAAAAACATATTTAGAAGAGCTGGCCAAGGTTTCCTCATGCAGTCTGCAAAAGCCTTTGAGTGCAGCAGCTTTAGACAAACAGTGGCTCAGAGCCATAACCTGCTAATAAGTTTGACAATGAATTCGGGCAGGCAGAAGAAATTCAAGCATTTGAATTTGTGGGATAGCAAAGCAGGCAAATGATCTTCCAATCACTATTTAATTTCGGCAGAGATCTTGCGCAGAGGGAAGAGTGTGCATTTGGCTCGCCTCATCACCACTAAAAGGGAACTATGCATTGATTTAGCCTTGAACTCCCTGTTTAACTTGGCTGGCCTGCTTCCCTGTGGTTTCCCAGTACATTCCCAGTCCCTCGTCTGTCGTCCGGGACCCAGCCTGGATACAGACAATAACCGGAAAGAGTATTTAAAACATTTTGGAATAAAGTGGATGTAAATTTCACCCTTTACATTTGCCAGGAGCATCTGTTTTATCTATAAATTTTCAAATTCCAAAGAGCCAAAGTTGTGGAATATTTCAACCCGTGCTTTATTTTATTGGTTTGGACGCACAAAAGGAAAGAAAGTAAAGTCAAAATATGACTTTCTCCCTCTGGACCCCCTGCTAATAGGTGAGCCCGGCCCCTGTGTAAGCTATCTTAATCGGCACTTTCTCATAATAGGGCAATGGGTAGTTTGCCAAGGCCAGGGCCAACTAAACATGTTCACAGCACTAAATGGTAAGAACAAGTCATTTGCTTAAATATTGTATATAAACCAGTTGGCAAATCCTATTTATGGCACCAAGATAAAAGTAAAAATCAGTTTTGCTTTTCGGGGGGAAATTGAGTTTCTCATTGTGTGAATAAGCGTTGGCTTAGCTTGACTGGCCTTGGCTGTGTCGACTGAAACTCTCTAAAAACAGTCCCTGTTTTGGTTCCAACAATTTCGACCTCTATGGCGCTGGATCCCGCGCTGCAGTTTGGAGTCAGTGTGGTCTGAAGAGTCTCTCTGCATGTCTGCTACACATGTGAATATGCTCTACAGATGTTAGCTGGCTCCCAGGCAGACAAGCTCTCCTCCCCCTGGCCTTTTTGGCTCTGGTTGTGACATGGTGACACACAGTAGCATCTGGAGTTCAGACTGGGTCACCCGGGGCAAACACGATGCAGAGCTGTACATCACTTGCTCTTTTAAGACCTTCCAGGACTTGGAAGTGGATGTGATCTTGAGAAGATTTTGGAAACATGTTAGCTTCCTTATCTACTGTACATACTGAGGATGTCATTTTAGATTTTTCTTAATAAGTTCACTGCTTAACTTCATGTATATTTTGGTAATCTAATCAAGTTGGTACTTACTAAAGAAAAAAAGGAGTAGGTACCAGTAAGACATTAACAGAAATCCTAAAGTGAGGTGTTTTCGTTCTTTTTGTTTTCTTGAGGCAACCACCAAAAACATCTGATACTCACTTTATAGAGTGGACCCAAAGGAGAAGAAATCAGCTGTGTGATATTGATTGTACAACTACAGAGAGCAAACTGTCCAGAGAAACACTAGAATTCCAAGTCTCCGTACGGCTCCGCAGATTTGATATGATGTGTGTGGGATATGAAATTGGAATAACCCTAAAACTATCAGTCTACATAAGGGCATAAGTACTGAGAAGATCACACAAAAGTACATCCAAAAATGTAATGATTATAGAGCTCACATTCAAAGCTGAAAAGCGGCAGAGAAGCACAAACCCAAAAATCATTGAGTCAAAAGTAGATTCCCAGTAGGGGTCCTAAAACCATACAGTATGTGAATTCAAATTAAATTAAACCCTATAGCATCTTTAGTACCAAAGGCAGCCAACCTCAGTTCTATCCCTGTATGCTGCCAAAGGACATATTTGAAAACGGACAATAAAAAAGATTTCTGGTTGCCTTTAAACCACAAGGCTGTGGTTTGTTGTTTTATTTCTCACAAGAAGTTAAGCAATGAGAAGCTTTTTTGGGTTTCAAATTATGCCCAGTTTTTATACATATTCCTATTTTACGATGATCTATTTGACAGGATTGTGAACATTGCTGTGTTCTGAAGGCAGCTTTGTAACTGTCAGCGATGAACGCCGGGAAGCCGTAAACGCACACCTTTTTCAAAATACCCCCTTTTCTGTTCCTTTCCTCTGATACAAAACTATTTGTCTACATTTCCATCGTTAGCTGACAGTCAACCATGTTCAGAGACAGTCAAGCGTCAGCTCATGAAACAAACATTTAGCAAGCGCGCAACAGCAAAGCTGCCAGCTGACGTGCACCCGTTCAAATCCATCCCGTCATGTAAATAACTTGTTTCAGTGTGCTTTCAATTAAAGCGGAGGACGGAGTGCCATTGCTGCCTTTGATGGATGAGCTTAGATATTGGAGTGTACCGTTGGATGACAAAACGTTCCCCCACTCCACCTCAACTCCTCTTTCCTATTGATTGTCCTGGCGGTTATTCATCAGGGCGGTGGCCACTGTCAGATCAGCTGCTCCTTCTCCTCACAAAACACATTTTCTACAGTTATTGATAAAGCTATTTGACCTTTTATTTAAATGTGTGTGTGTGTGTGTGTGTGTGTGTGTGTGTGTGTGTGTGTGTGTAATGCGCACACATCTGTGTTTTCTTTCTCTCTGCTCTTGCCAGAGGCTCGCAGATCACTGCAGCTACATGAATAAAGTCAGGCTGTTTTGATTAACGCCAAATGAGTAGGTCTATTCTTTGCAGATGTCTGTTTCAGCAGTACTGAGACTTGCTCTCACATAACAAAAATAAACCCCAAACCTGTTTTACAGTTTGGCAAAGGTATGCACACACACACACACACAGTGCATACATACAGAATCTGCACACATATATGCCCGTATTCATATACATCAGTTGTCTCACACATACTGTGACTTGCATACTTGTGTAAAGTTTTGAGTATTTTCTGCTCTTTTATCAAGGTGAAGACAGCCTTTTTTGGCTGCAAGTGAAATAGTAAATTTGGCCTGAGTTTAAAACAAAAAGAAAAGAAGAGAAAAAAAGGCAGCAGTGGAACTTTGGTTGTTGATGGAGGGAGAGGATAATGACTCAACAAGATCTCCGCATTGTCGGTGAACTTTGTAAAGGACCAAAATATAGAAATCTGTAAAATGTGCCCATTCTCATATTTGTAAAAGAAGTCAGTAAGTATGTTAAAAAGATCATAGTTCATCATCAAACAGAAGACACATGACAACAAGTGAGATCATACTGTACAGTCTTTATTT
>JAPZDX010000013.1:14021375-14046515 GCA_029783625.1 Naso annulatus | reverse complement strand
TACACTTCTTCACTATCCAGTTTAATGATTGCTGATGATGTGAGGAATGTTTTTGAATTAGAACAAACATTTTCTACATGTGCATGAAGCTGCAAACTCAGCTGTTTGTGATGGGTTTTACCATTAGCTGTTTCTCTTGGTCCCTCTGCTCAGGTGTTCCAGGCTTGTGTGTGTGTGTGTGTGTGTGTGTGTGTGTGTGTGAGTGTGTGTGAGTGTGTGTGTGTGTGTGAGTGTGTGCGTGCACACTTTTTTGAGTTAGAAGGAGGAAGAGGTTATAAGCCTGGATTAAGTTCAGAGGATGATTTTTATCCTTGTAGGGGGTCTCTAAACGGTAAGAGATGGATGCAAGGTGACCCTATCTGGACACACACACACACACACACGCTCACATACATGCGCATACACATACAGATGGACTGTAAAAGAAACATGTAATCATCACACTCTCGCCAGTAACCACACACACATGCATAAACACATATGAACACATACCCAGGACAGAAGAAAGACTTGAGAAGAAACTTGCAATCATCACACAAACACACATACGTTCAGGTGTGTTGTGATCCACAAATAGGGATTATATAGTGCTGATGTTAGAAGTAAAAGAAAGAAAAGGCGGCTCTGCCAAAGCTTCCTCTTCATTGTCACGCCGATAACACTAACAGTATTGAAAGTGGATAAAATCACACCTTCAATAACTTCTACTATCCTTTTATCCTTTTTTTCCTTTTCCTATTTGCACCTTCGACTTTTATATATCCATTTAAATTGTGCTTTGAATGTGTGTCACATACTCGGTGGAGAACTGACAATAAACACGGAGGCTCAATTAATTGAAAGCTCCACCAGGAGGGTATGATTTCTTAGCTTCTTTAGGCCTCACCAAGAGAAAGAGATGTGCAATCAGGAAGCTCTAGGTGGAACGTCAGGCTAACATCATGACATTAAAGAGCAAAGGAGCAGGTGAGCATAAGAAATAAAGGAATAACAGAGAAGACTGACTGAAAGGGTGGGGGTGCCCTCTCTCATTTCGTCTTTTCATTTTCCATGCAAGTGACGGCAGCGTTTGATGGAGAAACCGATTATTGTAGGATTTCTCTTTGTTCTCATCTATTAAAGCTCAAGATAAGCCTCGGACAAGCAAATGGAATTTTCTCATTCAAGTCCTCCTCTTCCGCCACGTCTTTTTGTGCGACTTCTTCCTCTCTCTCCTCCTCCTCTTCCCTCCCTCCGCTGTCCTCTCTTCATCGTTTTCCATCTCTGCGTCCATGTCCGAGGCGCTGATCAGATTTAGCCCTTGGAAATGAGATTCCCAGGGACTCAGTTCATCGCACAACGCTGAGCGTGACCTTTGCTTTGTCTCTGTCTGTCTTGCAACATTTCTGCCGTATGCTCGCACAGGTGCAGGCATCAGATCTACACACACACACACACACACACATTGCTTCCCTTTGAAGTGCATTTGACACAAACTCTCAACACACTTTATTAAGAGTGGAAACAATGTGGGAACAGAACAATAAAAGAAGCAAAGATGACAGAATGTGGATAAAACAGGCAGCACAGTGTAAACTGGGTGTTTGCTCTTGCAAGACTGGGGCCTTTGGGTCTTGACTCGGTCTTTGAGGTGGAAGTGTGGGTGTTAGGTCTGATCTGAAGAGCAGGTAAAACTCTGATTCCCTAACATGCTTACACATATTGTTAAATAAAGTGCTCTAAGGGAAGAACTACCTCCTCGTGACTTCTTTTTGAAATGATAAACTCAGCTCAGTGTAGGGCTGCAGCAGGAGGGGAAAGTTGATATTAAACTTCAGTCGTTTCTATGGTCACCCATCCTTTAGCCTCTGTTTCTCATTGTTTCTTTTGGTCCCCTTCCCTCTCTGTCTGTCTCCCTCCTCAGCTGCTAATGCGAATAATAAAAAAGGTCTAAATCCCACATCATCTCTGCTGCTTCACCTTGAAGAACAACCCCCTCCCCCGCTATGGGATCATTCCAAACAAGTATTTCATTCAGGGATGGTAATCAGACAGACATACACACACACACACACACACACAGAGAGTACACACGGTAATGGCAGTAAGTGATTACGTCCACAGATGAGGGATCATTTTTGTCCATTTTCTGGGAAGCGATGATTGCTCACAGCATTCATTAGCAAATCGCAGAGGTCAAATGATTCAGAGGCAGCGCTCGCTCTTTTAAAACCACCTTACACAGTCCAAGACGAAAAAAAAAGAGAGTCCGCAAATTAATAGACATACCACGAGACCAGCTCTACAAGCAGAGGGGACGGAGTGTTATCATGTCCTTGAGCACTCTGGGATGTTTAGCAAAATAAGCAAGCACAATAACAACATCTTCTTTAGTTGTACTCACGTTAATTATTGACAACTAGTTTTTTTGCAAGAATATATATTTCTAGTGGGGAATATAAAGCTCAAGAGCCTATTTGAATGGCACCATGTGAGAATGTATCATTGAAATGTGTAATCCCCGAGCAGCTGGGGAGCTGTGTGTGATGGAGAGAGCTGGGCTTCATCATAGCCTCCACAGGAGACTGGATGAGTCCACAGCGAGAGAGACAGACAGAGACGTAAGGACTGAGAGGGAGAAGGAGGGAGGAGGAGAGACACCATACTGACAGTATGAATGATACATCATATGATTGTCTTGGACAGAGCTGTTCTCTCTGACTGCCTATACTGCACTCTCCAACTGTCCTCCATTTCACAAGCCCTGGTGGGCTGATTTCTTACACTCAACAAAACTGTTATAGACTGCATTTGGTATTGCTGCATAAGTTTCCGAACTTTACCCGAGGGGATGTGTTTATTGTTGTTATTTTCCTTATTATTTTGTTTCTACCTCACATATTTACCTAATCCCAGTGATGTCCAGTGGGAAATAAGTAACTAGGGACATATATTTTGATTCTAAAATGAATTAATAAGTGTTGGCATCATCGAGCTTCAGTGCGAACTTTTATTTCTCCCGCGACTCTGTTCCTCACAAATATCCACTATGACAGCCAACCTGAAAAAGTCAATGGCAAAATTGAATAAAGGTGATATATCAAGACATTTTTAAGTGGAAATATCTGAAATGCGCTTTTGTTTTATCTCCTATCAACTTGTCAATAACAGTCAATAATCTTTGAAGTGTGAAGCCTTCCCCTCTCCTTTTCTCCCACCGCTCAACAAGCAAAGGGCCGGAATAAACACATGTCATCAGTTGGATAACAAGAATGGTGTGTTTGTGGGATGTAGGTTACATTTCAAAGGTTTGAAAGGCCAGGGAAAGCTGCCGTCTGTGAATTATTGAAGAGGTAAGGGATAGGATGGAGAATATGAGTGAGTAGCATTTAGAGTTCAGAGGAGACAGAGAGAGAAAGAGGGGGATGGCTGCTCATGGTGAAGTTCTGTGTGCATGACTACAATGGGAAATCTATATACGCTAACCTTTCTTTGTCTGTAGTTTTATTGAAATTGACTGGTCAGAGGGACGGTATTTCAGCACGATAGCGTGGAGAGGATTCAGTCCCTCTTGATTTCAGACCTCCTTCACTCCTCAACTTACAAACTGTGTTTGCACTGTATGCGGATGATGAAATCTTGTAATAAGTGAGATCCTACTTTCCAATTCTGTCTGGAACTCCTGGCAAGCTCTTTTTTGACTTTTCTGGTTGATAGAAACTTACAACTGATAATAAATGTGCGTGTACGAGTAATATTCTCACAAGTCAGCTCTGTTACTCAATTTATAGATAATGAAACACCTGACTTTCCTTTGTCTGAGGATATATGTAAACTCCATACAATCAGAATACTCAAATCTCACACAGTATGGCCATAGGTTTTCAGGACACTTATGGGATTACATTTGTTTTAGACAAACGATATCAATTTTTCACTGCCATTTTGCGCCCATTTTTCACAAATTTGCCAATTTACCGTAAATACAGACAATCATCAGAAATGACAACATATAGAATTGCAAAGAGGATTAGGCATAAACATCTCCCATATCTCCACCAGCCGCCTCGTTGAGGGAGTGCAGGTCGGGAAAATAGGCTTTTCACATTTCAGACACCACAATGTCACTCCATCTCATTGCGGCATCCATTACGTGCTACCTTGGGAATGAGGAGAGGTCCATGCTGAGAATCAGGGCAGAAAATGGCCGCCCGCTAGGAGGGGCAAAATGGCCAGTGTTATTATTCTGGCTCCCCCCCAGGGGGAATTGGCCTGAATATAGATATGCAACATTATAAAACCAGGTTATTATCTGGGTGCAGGGTAACGGCCTCTTGGCTCTCTCTCCCCTATGACACACACAAACACACTGATAAACACACATGCACACCCATGAGCATGCGTAGCCCGCACACATATTATAAAATCTGTGTGCAGTATCTTGGCAGTGGAGCTTACACTGATGATTGTAGCTCTTGTGGTGATTGAGTGATGTTTGCTGCCCCCGTGGTTGCCATTTTTCTGTTTTCATCATGTGTCATTGTTTTTTGTGATTATTTCCTTGATTTGTTTATTTAAAATGAAAGTCAGGCTTCTCCCAGTTCTTCTGTCTGCCTCTGCCCTCCCATTACACATAATGTTATTTTATGGTGCAATATTATTTCTGATTTTAGTAATGTGGACGTCGTATCAGTGAGCATTATTCACTTCTGGGCCGCTTGCTTTTAAATGTATTATTACTTTGGTAATAAATTTGTTATTTGAGTCGATACCTCTCTGTTGTGTGTGGTTGTGTGTGTGTGTTTGCGTGGAGTGGGGATTATTTAGAGGTTTTACAGATTATAACTGCATGTTGAGTCGTGCGTAGATACTCACCACCACAATGATCGAGGTTCTTTTCACACAGGGACAAATGGACATTTTGTGCTATCTCCACATACAGCATAGGATTGACACAAACAATTTAAATTAGGAGTAAAGCTACTGCCCCTCCTCCTCTTACTCTAAATGTCTTCTTCTTTCTATTTATATTCTCATCTTCCTCTTCTTCTCAGTGTCTTCCTCTCTCAGTTCTGTCTTCCTCTATCCATCCTTCCTCTGTTGTTCCTCTGTTTTAAATTTCCCCTTTTCTGTTGAACTCCACCGACTGTCTCCCTTCCGTAGATTTCCCTCCTTCCTTCCGGTGCTTTTCATAAAATTTAATCGCTCCCTGTCTTCTCTTTCTCCACCTCTCTCTATCTGTCTATCTGCTTCTCCAGGTCTGCACTAATTCCCTCCTTTATTCATGAACCTAACCCAGCTGGGTTCGTTGGCTTGGTGTGTGAGTGCGTGCATGCATGCGTGTGTGTGTGTGTGTATTTGTGTGTGTGCATGAGAGGTGAGGCAGACAGTAAATAGGAATATGAATCTTTAAGGGCCTGCTGCTACTGTGGCTGAAATGACTTTTCAGAGCGGCGGTGATTTTCCAAGAAGGATGTTGATGAGGGTCGGATTGCAGGGGATGTGTGTATCTGTGTGCATGCGTGTGCTTCGGTGACTGGGTGTCTGTTTTGTCTGTCTGTGAATTAAAAGTGGTTTCTGTCTTCTTGTCTCAAAATCTCCGTTTTTAATCCACAATCCTTTTTACTTTATAATCTCTTTTGTTTTGACCAAAAAGCAACATTTGTTCAGTAGATTGTGATTAAGCAGGTTTCACATAAATGCTGTTTGTCTTATTTAACTCTGCGGGTTAATTGCATTTTTAATCATCTCACCTAATTTTTCATACATCATTGGATAACAACAAAATATATGTATTAAAGTATCAAATTTAAAATCTCTGCACTTGTCTCAGCATTTTTTTTAAATGTAAACGCACAAGCCCTCAAGCTCCCTGTGGGTGCTGTGGCCAGAGTGTGAGATCTAAATGACTTTTTGAGGACCACGGCCATGTGTCTTGAGCCTGAAGTGTCAGGTTGATTACTCACCGCTGACCATGATGAGTCAGCAATAATTCATTAGCGGCACCGGGAGCACGGTCGGGAGAGCAGCTGGGGGTCAGGGTTAGGGTCGGAGGTCATGTGGGAGGTACTGCTCACTGAATTAAAATAAGTGGCCGGCCTTG
This sequence comes from Naso annulatus, assembly GCA_029783625.1. NCBI lineage: Eukaryota > Metazoa > Chordata > Actinopteri > Acanthuriformes > Acanthuridae > Naso > Naso annulatus. The sequence continues at coordinate 14,040,433 of JAPZDX010000013.1, read as the reverse complement.
GAAAGGGCGCTATCAAAATATTTGACATTTGGTGCGAATTCAGTGGGGACATTAAATGCCAAATGTCAAAGAAATGGAGAATATTTATTCAAAACATGTAGATAAGAAGTAAACCGAAAGAAAATGATAAAACAGTGCATCCAGATATTGTTGATGTCCATCCCACAAGGGTTTGAATTTTGTATGCGATGATGTGGCCGTACACCAGCAATTGCCACCAAAACCTTATAATATTGTTGCATTAATTAATCCTCTTTTTCGGGAAGATACCTTAAACTTACATATTGGAATACTTGTATCAGTGTGTAAGCAGCTGCTGCTTTTTGCATATCTTTTAGCTTCAAAATTTAAGTAATAAATTTTAGCTAATTTTACCTCATCAGGTGAGCCAAATATCCTGCACATTTTATTCTCTTTGCACAAAGTAAAAACAAACCAAACCTCATTTGACTTTTTCTTACTTTAACATTGCAACATTTTGCCTCCAAAAAAGCTCATCATGCCTCAAAAGGTTGACTCATAGGCCGCAACTTTTTTTTTTTTTGTGTGCATTAGATTAGATTTAGCTCTGGATGGAAAGCCTATAAAGGTCAGTGGGTGAGATACTCCTGTTTCATAAAATAATCAAACCTGACAACCCCATCAAAAAGCTCCAAGCAACTGCTGAAAGATTCTTAAAAAAAATTTTTTCCGTGTGTGTGCGTGTGAATTATGATTTTCTTCGGCAGCGTGTGCATCCGTGTCCGTGTGTATCTTTGGCTGTGCCTGCCTGTGTGCCTGCCACTCTCGGGTGTCTGTCACCGGCCCTCCATCTCATTACCATACAGCCATGACATCTCTGGCAGCCCTCTGAAGCCTCAAATCTGATAAAAACAGAGATAAATCTGATCTCTGATCTTCCTGATGAATATGATAAGACCTGCTCCAGGTTAATGGACCTTGACACCTATCAGGGCCCGGGGAACCACTGATCCTGGATCAGAGGTGGAAGAGACGGAGGAGGTGGAGTAAGAGGGAGCAAGACCCGGGAGGGTTAGAAGAAGCTGCCCTGGAGAGACGCTCGCAGGCTGGGCTCAGATGACAGACACGGCTGTGTGACGGTCCAAAGCTCTATGTAGAGCCCCCCACTCCTGTTTGTGGGAGAGAGGTGAGACGTGTTTTCCATCATTCACACACACACATCCACGAAAAAACACACTCCTTTCTGTTTCTCCTTTCCCGTTTTTAATTCTCTTATCCTATCTCTTTCCTTCTCTGTCTCTCTCACATATTCCAGCCGACTCTTCTATTTCTGTTTTCTCTTCCTCGCACACACATTCCTCAGACACACACACTCACACTCGGGGATCTGGGGGATATATAGGGGTGTGGTAGAGCTAGTGATGGGGCTCTGCTTTGATGCCCAGTGGGAGATTACAGGGCCAAGAAGCAGAGATAAAAGTACAACCGAAACACAGGTATCTGCTCTTGCTTATGCCTTACAAACACATTCACACGCACACTTACACACATCCATAACACATGTTCCGGGTTGGCCTAGGATGCACACACACAGACACACACCTACGTACACACTAACATCTAATGGCTAGTCAGTGACACTGAGGTCTTAGCCCCTGTCTGCCATTCCTCATTTGTTTCCCAGCCCCTCCTATGTGTGTGTAGCAGTAGCACTTGCTACCGGGTGTCTTGTTACTCCTCAGAAGGTCTATTGATTTAACTCTTGCCACAATCTATAACACTATTGTCTTGCCTTAAGTGTCTCATCTGTACAATTCACTGGCAGGAGTCTATACATCAAAAACCCCGCCTGCTTAAGGATATTGGTATTCTGCAACATGCTGGGAATTCTTTTTTTTTTTCTCTGTGAATTTCACATTTCTTGCACACTCAACCTTACTTTTTTAAGGCGAAGATGCTCGCAGCTAAGCATAACACAGGCTGGTACGGGTTTATTTTTACTGCTGTTGTGTTTATGAAGTCAATATTTTATTTGACAATATCATATAGCAGTTGTGTAGAGCAGGAGTTATATTTTAGAGAGTAGGACATGGAGGAGGTATTCAGACATTTTTTTTCCTTTCTTTTAAATGACATCCTCTGACAATACAAAAATACACCTACAGTTGAAGAAATGAAAGAAACAAAGGCTTGGTTTGGGGCCTTTAGGTATGAGCTACGATGAACTTTAAAGTGGCACCTTAATACGAGTCGTTAAGAAGGGACATTGGCTTTTCTAAGCAGGATTAATTGATCGGTCAAGAATGTGGAGCAAAACACCAAAACTGTGGTTTCTATATTCTCACCATATTTGAAGATCTGCTCTTGCATATGTGACAAGTGTGCAGTGTTGTTTCATGTCTGGGAAACAATAGCTCAAGAGGTGTCATAAGGTTTGTGCTGCTGGATGGAATGCAGAATTTCAAGCAGCTGATAAAACTGAACTGAACTGATTAAATATCACTGATCTTGACCGTTACTTGGCCTCGCTCACGTTAAAATGTCACCTGAAAGAAGGGAAACAAAAGTCAGTTTAATGCATTGAGAAAAAGGAGTGAACAGAGCTTTATGTTTCTCCTGATTATGATGGGGTCATCATATGTGTGACTGAAAATGCCCCAAGTAAACTACAGAAAATGTAAGAAAACTTTGTTATGCATTTGTTTGTAGGGCATTTAGTAAATCTTCTAAATGTTAATGATGTTACTCAGTAACTCCTCATTACATCTTGTGAACTCTAATATTGAAAGATTCACCACTTGTGAGACGGTCGCACTGTATTTTAATGGTGGAATGAAGCAACACATACATGAAAAGTGTTTTACATGCACATGGACTGGCCTGTTTATACACTGAGATCTGTAAGGCATTGACAATTAATTCTTGTACCTTTTCAGCATCATAAGTTTAGGTTAGCGAAGTATTTCAGTCAAAGTTTTGGAGAAACCGTTGATAAATGTGAAAACACAATACTAAATGTAAGTACGAGATGCATTCCATTCGACAGTATGTATCAGTTCATTTAGACACCAAATGTCACTGTTGGATGAAGGATCCTGGTGTGAAGAATTAAATTTTAATTTCATCTTCTACCTTCAACCATACCTCTGGTATCAGATTGTGAATCCACAAATATGCTATTCATTTATTTTGTTTGTTTGTTTGTTTTAATTTCTCTTTTTCTACCCTTCCACGCTGTGTGTTCTCTCTATCCATACTAAGTTGACCTTTAGGATTATATTTGATCTTTCTCTGCATGTTGCTTGTGCACTCTGCCGCTGATCTCAATGTGTCAGTCCTTCTGTCTCACCATCGCGTTAAGAACCTAACCTCATATCTGATCGTCATGGTGAGGGCCACTGTCACCGTCGAGTCATCAGCAGTGTTATCCGTGGGAGGTACATGTGCCTCATCCTAGTTACGATCGGGCTCAGCGGGATGTGACACAGGCCCAACAGGAAGGGGTACTGATTAGAGTGGGATCGGTTATGGAGATGCCATTATTACACTGGGAGATGATCATAGATGAGTCACTGGTAGCCACGAAAACACCTTCCAACATTTGTACACAATTATCTGTCTGTCTGTCTGTATGTCTGTCTATCTATCTATCTGCGCTCAAATGCACACATTTTCACAAATAATTCATTCCATCTCTGTATTGCTCTAGACTATTTACACTAGAAATCAAATTCTGTTGTTGTTTGTGGCGCAGGCATGAATAAAAACATGAGAGTGATTTTCCAAGGCAGAATAATGTGCCATTGGCGCCTTTTCCTCTGGAGTTCCATTGCCCTAAAATGAGGCCGGTCAGACGGGGGAGTGATGGTGTTCCATGATGGTATTATACGATCGCCACCTACCCGCACGCTTCCCTCACCCTCTGCGGCGCTCCCTCTCTCGTCCGCTGTATCCCTCCTGCCTCATTTTAGCCTCACCCTAGTGTCCAAATACGAAAGCCAGCCATTTTGGATCCGCATCGCTGTCATTCCATTATGACGGGAGCATGGAAGCGTGCATGCACATGTGCAAAGATCGCAAATATGAATGGAGTAATACACGCATGGCCACACACTGACATTGTTTTACAATGGTAAAATCCTCTGGAAAAAAAATCTAACATTTTGAAATCAGTCTGCAATATTGCCGCTTCTGTATACTGACAGACATTTGGGTATAAAGCAGTTTTAAATGTCTTTATACGGCACAGCTGGAAGGGATCGTGGTGCTCTGTGACTCCTTAGATCTATTTCCATAATTGAGCCAGTAGTTCACAGAAAACACACATTGTGCTTTTTAAATATATCCTTTGACTAGACTACTGGCACCATAGCTGTAATAAATACATAATTTAACTAGTGTTTACAATCCAAATTATGTGTTGCACTGTAGTATTGTGTTTCATTGGTCCGGTTGTCCTTCAAACGTGTGAGAATGTCAGAATGTTTTTTATTAGTATGTTAGCCATCAGTATGTACCACCAAACATTCAGCATTCTTATTCTGTCTTTGAATAGGCAGCACATGTGAGGCAGACTGTTCAGTTTAACACGCCGAAGGTTTCTGCTGAATGAAGAAAGGAGCCTACGCGAAAGTAATGTTCATAGCAGGAACTTGATCCTTGGATGGTGGCTATGTTAAGATGGCAGATAGGGGAAGAAATCCTCCCCAGCGGTGCCTTCATCTTTGATATGCAGGCCCTCCTCACGTATGGCTCCCTCTATGAATATTTCACGCATTTTGTTTATATATATTTACACACACACACACACATTTTATTAGAGGGAATTATGTCTTGAAAATGTCAAGGTTAATTTCCTGGTGGGGAGAGAGACTGAGACAAGGGGGCAAAGCCTGCAACAAGGAGAGGAACGTGGAGGACTTGAGCATGTTGTGCGTCTGTGTGTGTGTGTCTGTGTGTGTGTGTGTGTGTGAGGGAGAGAGAAAGAGAGAGAGTGTGTTCATAAGTATGAGTGAGTCACTTGGTGGGTGCATGTCTGTGTTAAACAGCCACACAAGAAAGAAAGGACAGTAGCTCATATAGGAAGAATAGAAATACTTTTTTTTATTGTTCACATATCTGTGTCATAACAAAAAGTTTAGGAGGAGAAAGAGAGCAAGAGAGAAGAAACAGTGAAAGATACAGGATCAAGGGAGGGAATGGATGTGAGGCCGGAGTGTACATAAGAAATATTCCCATCCATTTAAGCTCAGGCTGCGTACCTGCTAGAAAACAGAGGAGAAACAGCAATTTCACCAGTGCATAGGAATTATCAACATGTGAAATCTGTAAAAAAAAATAGTTTCATTTCATTTCAGTGAAATTGTGAGTGAACAAAATTGTCTGGACACGGATGCAGTCGTCACGATAACATCCTTGTCAGACAAGTTTTACCGCACAGTGATGAAAGTGAAAGTTTAGACGCAGTAGAACAGAAAAAGGAGTCAAAGGTGAGTTGGATGAAATAGTTGGTGTTCAGTCAAAAACCAAACATCACTGTACCTTGACATGCAGAAACAAACAATAAAGTGTATGTTGCTGTTTCATTCTGCACCCCTGCCTCCTCTTTTCCTTCCATCCAATTTATCCTCTTTCTTCCTGTTTGGTGAGACATTTTCCCCTCCGCTACAAAGCCAACGTCATGTTCAGAGCTTTTCTACATAAGTATTTCATGTCGTTCCTTTTCCCCTAAAACACACTTGCCTATTCCCTGTGTTCTTGGTCTTATATTTGGGTTTGTGAGTGGATAGGTAACATTAAAGAGCTATCACTTTCTCTCTCTGTCATTCCCCTCCGTCATAGCCCATTTGATCTGAAGCCAGATATGGCTTTTAGATGTGGATGCAGACACACACACACACACACACACTGAATACGTGCTTGCAAACACATGCACTAGCGCAAACAATTTGCACACACTCTGCCTGACTGACAGATAAACAGTTTGAGGGAACACACGTACACGCACACTCAAACATGAGCAAAAACACACCTTTATCTCGCAAGGCTTTTTATTTTGTGTATTTCCTCCTAGCTAAACATCAAAGGGCGAATACCATCTCACATCACACAGACAAACAACAATATTACAATCCTCGGTACTCGACAATGCCATTTTCAAATGCCCCACCCCTGACAACTTGTGTAATGGGTTGAAGGAAAGGAGGATTCAAACAGACAGACATGAATACACAACAAATACCACCTACAGCCAATAAAATATGCATGGCAGAGGACGACTACCTTTAAACTGACTACTGTCAGAATTAATAACATGCACAAAAACACGATGACTGTTTTCCACAGGTGTTTGACTGCGTGTCTTCGTATTCTATTCTATCCATGTTCTATTTTTGCACTTACATGTGCCTGCATGTCTGTGCTCTCGGATACAACGCTGCTCAAAAATGTGATGTCAAAATGCATGAGGAGCTTAGATTATTAGACAAGTTGCAAGAAAAAAAACCTGCGAAAATACTGTGTTTTTTTTCCTGTGTTCCATATTTCCTCCCTTCTTTGTTGCATACACACATTGACAACCATGCATAATATCATAAAATACAAGTTCTTAACGTGGCATAAATCATTTCAGCAACTGAACAGAATTATGGTCACTCCACAGATCTCTCTGAATGTTCGAGTACAAAATGTTCTGAATGTCAAAATTAATGCACTCAGATTTTAAGAATGTGCCCGTCTGAAAAACCTTGATATGTTAGATCCCAATAACTCATCTTTTCTTTTTACTCCTGCTTTTGTTCGCTCTCTTTCTGATCTGTAATTGAAAAAGCATTCCATTTTTATTTTTCACCGCTATCCAAAGGCTAAATCCAAAACACCAGCCAAGAGGTTAGCCTGGTCACCTGGCACCCACAGGCGCTCTCTCTCTCCCTCTCTCTCTCTCTATCGCTCTCTCACACACTCTCGCGTACGCACACACATGCACACACATACACACACCTTGCTTCTGTGCTTCAATAAACTGTAAATTCCTCCTCTGCGCCCACCGTACCCAAGCTAACCCTTTAAAAGTCACCCGCCTCCACCTTGTAATGCATGAACACTCACACACACACACACACACACACACATGCTTACCCACAGTCACACACAACAGACAAGCCCAAACACACAAAAAACAATGTGGCTTAGTGGATGGTATCAAATTTAGTGGCCACGGGGATCTGGCTGGGGTCGTAAATCTATATCTAACATGTGAGAAAAGCTCTACATGAATATCTGGAGACACAGAGGGAGAGGGAGACCGAGAGACAGACAGTAGGATACAGAGGGAGAGACAAAGGAAAAGGAAGCAAAGTAAGAGTCTTGTAGAGGAGGAGAGCCACAGACAAACAGAATCAGTAGGAGACAGGAAGCTGAGCGAGGTATAGAAAGAAATAAACAAACAAATGCAAGATGGTACAAGAACTGAGTGGGAGAGTGGGCGACAAAGCATGATGGAGGAGAGAAGGAATAAGTAAGAGAGATAAAGATAAACTGGCAGAGGGAGAAACAGAAAGATAGACGGAGCAAGAGAGTCACAGACGGAGAGTATGACAGTGAGAGATATTTGGGCGGAGAGACTAAGCGAGGGAGAGAAGGAGGGCTGAGACAGACAGACAGACAGACAGACAGAGAGTGAGAGATACATGACCCCTCTCTCTCTAACAATGGCTCTTCATGTGGTGCCCAGCTTAGCAGGCGAGCCGCTGGAATCAGGAATGTGGAATGTGGGATTTCAGGCTTGGAAGTGATAGCTACTGTCTGTGTGTAATATTTAGGGCTGACACAGGGAGCCTCTGGCACGCCATGAAACACATGGACGGCACTGCTCCTTCTGCTGCACACCGGTTTACGTCTCTTGCATGCATGCGTGTTTGCATATGTGTGTACAAACAAGTGTAGAAACGTTAAAGCGCAGGGCTAAATATATGTATGTTGTTTGTAATTGATGTCATTAATTCATAAAAAATGTATTTCTTTTCATTGAATTGTCTCTAATGCCGTATTATTTTATGACATGTTGTGGAAAAAAATATATCCAGAACTTTTACTTCCTTCGAAGTAGCAAAACTGCAATGTAAAAATACTTTGCAAGTAAAGTGCTGTAAAATTGTGCATTCACAATTTTGTTTGGATAATATTTGTTATTAAATAGCCAAAGAAAAAGGACTGATTATACGCTTTAGAGTGTGATATGTTTTACCATTGCAAATATAATCATGAAATTAATTTAACATTAATGAAGCATTATTTACAACAGCACTTAAATGTGTCTGGTAGAGATAAGACTAATTAATAATAGTAGTTTAATGTATAACAATGTATAAAGTAATTTAATTTAGATGTAATTATTATGTATAAAATATTATTCTGCAAATTAACTGCAGCTGTGGAGTTAAAAGTTCCGTATTTGCTTCTAAATGTAGTGGAGTAAAAATATAGCAGTGCACTAGTAAGTATTACAAAAGGTGCAGTACTAAAAGTACAGTACTTGAGTAAATGTATTTTTTTTTTCTATCACTGTTCTTAAAGGATATTATGAACATATGCAGAGGCCTTGAAGAGTGTTTAAACTCAGTTTGATCGAATAAAAATTGTATTAATATCTACGTAACACCTGCATAAAAAAAAATGCAAGTATATACACACGCACACTCACAGACACGCTGTGTATTGTCACTGTCTGTCTCTCAACCGCAGTCACACATGAAGCTAATACACACACATTGCTGCTAACACAGGAGACAGTTGTTGCTGGCCGCCCCAATGCCTGTCATGGCTGTTAGGCCAAATCCCATGAATTATGGCTCTTCCAGATGTAAGAGATTTCTAAGCTGCCTCCAACGGCCTGCGGTCTGTGGTGAGAGAGAGAGAGAGAGAGAGGGAGAGAGAGAGAGGGGGAGAGAGAGAGATTTGGGTTTATGCAGTGTCATCCAAAAATCCATCTTCCTTTCTCTATCCATCATCTCCATTATCTGTCTGCATTCTATCAATAGAAAAAAACTTCCAACTCATTACTTCCAACAAGCTCTGGACAAAAATATTATTTTACTCATCACACATTTAAGAATTTCGTCTGAGATGTGACTCTCATCTGCAAGAATTACTAACTGCAGAGCATGCTTATATTTTTGTGAAAAGAGGGCTGGAAATGGGACATTTTGGAGGAATATATTTTTCCAGCTGAATGGCGATGTTTGTGTGAAAATGAAATCACGCCACATTCGACATTTTTCCATTTTTATTTGTTTCTTGTTGGTGATTTGAAGAGAACTGGATATACCAGCGCAGCAACTGCGTTTTATTTACATATGCATCATTCATTATCACATTGATTATCAGAAAATGTTTAATAGTCGTCGTACATTTCTGCAAAAGCTACCAGTTGCAGGATTATTGACACATTGATCATTTTGTCTGACCAGTGCATTAGCTTAATTTCCCCCATACGCTCGTCAACACTTAAAATTCAACCCCCATCGTTCTCGTACTTCGTTTGGTCTGCTCTCACTCTTTCTCTCATTAGTACTTCGTAACCAGACAGTTTATTTGAAATTATGAAAGCATTACACTCTCTGATGTAGCAGTTTAAAAATCAATAGCTGAAACCCTAGCCGCCTCACTTAAGCCCTCTCCTATGGCAAAGGGGATGTCTCTTTCTCCCTCTCTCTTAAATGGTAATTTCATTTGCAGTCACTAAGACCTCACCGATAATTACCAATGCCCTGAGAGAGAAAGGCGAGTGAAAGAGAGAGGGGAGCGATGGGAGACAGGAGAGGGTAAAAGGAGAGATGGATTAAGAAAGGAGAGTGAATGCCAGTCATTAGAAAAGCCTTCCTCTCTCCCTCCTTTGATCAGAGTTAAGAACACATTGCCTTCGCTCTATCGCTCCCTGACACCAACCTCTGAAAAGAAAAGATGGAGCACAGGAGGGGTAAAAAAAAAAAAGAGGTAAGTGAGGAATAGACTGACAAAAAAAGGATCCCTGAAGTCTTAAATAGCAGGCCTTAATTTTGACATTGAACCCTCTCTGTTCTTGGGTTACACCAGGGCCGTCCATTTTCAGAGAGCTGCACCATCCATTCACCCCCCTCCGTCTTCATCTCTCAAATGAACTAATCAGAAAGAGGAATATGAAGTGTCCTGCAGGATCCATTTCTCCAGAAGCATATGGCAATGATTGATGGGGGACAACTTTGACTTTCCCAGGTCATCCTCCTTGCTCACATCTGGGAGCATGCAATAATTCTCTTAATTTTAGACCCCGTCTCTTCCTTCTGCTCCCTTTTCTATCCTCTTTTTTTTTCCAAGGAACTTCAATTTCACTTTAGTAAAAAAAAAAAAAAAAAAAAGTCTCCTCTCAGCCTGTTCCTCTTCTTTCTCTCTCACTCTCTCAAGGCTAACACAACCAGTCACTTTGGCTGAAACAAAGGTACTGTAGTGGTTGCCAGATGTTTATAAGGACTGTTGGGGCAATCCCCTTGTTTTTTCGAATTTTTTTTTTTTTTTTATGGCTCCCATGATTTTTCTTTTCTTGCTTAAAGAAGCCTAAAGAACCACTTATGTCATCTAGCTATGGTAACTGGATTTACCATATGTGTAATGCTAGTTGATATTTCATCATGACAAATACTGTAAAAGAGCCACAAGGAATAAGAGTTACCTATGTTTATTGCTTTTGAGCGGATTTCAGTCTGAAGGCAGCCTGGTTTACAAAAAAAACGGCACATCCTGGGATTAATGCACATCCAGTTCAGACTAAGGAGAAAAAAAGATATTTTTGTTCAGTTTGCTTGCTTCGTTTATTCAAAGCTAAATGTTAAGGAAGAAACTACAAAAAAAATTAGAAAGAAAATGATCTCACTCTCTATTGAAAGTCGTTTCAAAATTTGACAAGCTTTAACTTTTCAATGACTTGTGAGGAGGAAAAGGGGAGAGACAGCCAACTCAAACCTCCCTGACAGCAACTGGGCCTTGTTAGCTGTGCATTGAAATCATCTTTGACTCAGGGTTTACAATAACACAGAAAAACTTCGACCACTAAACGCTTTCGGGAAACCCACCCGTCCTCCTTCTGCCATGTGATGATCCCACCTCTGAAATATTCCGCGCCATTAACATTCCGATGGGTATCATCCCCTTTCAGACACAATTCGCTCTGCTCTTCAGACCTGTGGGCCAAGGCAGGGAGAGGCCCGGAGCAGATGCTATCTGTTCTCATTCTTCACAAGATCTCTCCTCAAAATGCACACTTACGAGTGTTTTATTTGGTGCATATATTTGATGAATACACTGAGTGTCAGGATCTTTAAAAAAAACAAACAACAAAAAACAAAGAACAAATCAAAAATGCAAGATTAAATATCTGCATAATTGTGAAGGAACATGATTTTTCCTAAATTTATGTACTGGAATATCTTAATTTTGTTCTGTCAACAACTCAATCAAGGAGCTTTTCATTAAATTAAACTGCATGTGGTTTAAATTGTGTTTTTCTTTCAGCTTATTTAAGCTTTCTTTTATTTTGCTGTTCAGATAGTGTTCTGTTATCTTTGAATACTCACCCATTAAAAACTTCCATCAGTGTTATTGGCCAATAAAGCTGAAATGCATTTGATCTTAACTGCTAATGATGTGACTATGCGGGTAAATTGTTTTGCCAATCAGATCTTGTGTTCTCTTCTATACTTAACAGCTGCTTTTATGTTGCGTCCGTGTTCATGTGCGTGTGTGTGTGCTGTCTCTAATCATGTGTGATCATGTGAAAGACAGAGCACTACACTTTGAGCACAATTAGCCAGGCATTTAGGCATCTTAATTGGTGACATTCGATCTCAGGCACTCGCTGATGAACCACTTAGCAGCAGACTTATGGATTAGCACCCGGCGCAGCTCTCCCTTCTCAGATGTAACTAACAGGTCAGGAATTAGTGCTCTTAACACTGCCTTACAAATGAAGACAGCTGTATTGACTTGCATGGAAAACTACTTTCTCTTCCAGTTTGCTCTTGCAGGACTTAGCCTCCTCTTCGAGTCTTACTCCTGTCCTCTCTTCTTATCATCTCACGTCATGTGTTTTCTCTTCTTATCAACCCAAGCAAGCTTTTGTTTAAATTTTGCTCTCTCTGGATGATTTCAACTGCCTCGTTGGCCGAGGGCCACTCAGATTTAGCCGTGACGGTGTTTGGCGTTTTGTTGTCATGGCGCTGAGGCTGTCTCAGTTGTCTGGGCAACATGTGCCGGGGCTCATGGGAGCCTCATAAATGTCATGTATCGACGGAACCGCTCGGGAGAGCAGGAAGTCCTTGCCAAAAAGAAGATAGATAGAGCGCCACTGGTGTTGGGGATGCCATGTAGCATTAAATCATGTTTGTGCACACTAATGCAGACATCGATGTGCATACTTGTACAGATGTGCATGCACCCATGCATACAGATATGCCGACACTTACCAACATGAGCTTGTAAACATGCATCCGTGCAGTGATCACCACAAAGAACACACGCAGATATTACAGATGTGTTAACAAGCTCCTCCACCTCCGCCTTTTATTCTCACCCTCCTTCTTATATAATGTTCAAGGAGCCCACTTTTACCCCGCCCTCTCTAGGTGTGTCACATTTGTGCCACACGTTCCCCTCCCCAGGTCACTGTCATGTGCCTGGACCTACTGAGCACAGAGGCTTTAAACAGGAGAGACAGCACTTGTCTGTTAGATTAGCGAGTCCGCGACGTCACATGCCTTCTCCTGCACACGTCACCACTTGTCTGGAGGTGCCTGTCGAGGTTCATTACAAAATGGCAAGATTTAAGTACCAGAGAAATTTTGTCAAAAAGGTAGACAAAAAATCTCTGACTTGCATGTGTTTTCACTGAATGTGGGAACATTGATTGATGATGTGCGCTGTGTGAATGCCGGTATGAAAATAGGTTATGTTTTATTTTTATTTTTTTATCAATAAAAACGCCTTTTTGAATTTTCTCCTCTGATCAGAAATAAATATTCCTGATCCTGCATCGTTATTATTCAACACAAAACACATATTCTAACCAACAAAGCAACTGCGGGCCGGGGCGAGGGCCAGTCGGCATTTCAAACGCCCCTGAGATTCCAGATATTCTAATACCGTGGGACCTCCTCTCATATTTATTGTGGGAATCAGAATTTATGATGAGTAAATTGGGCTTCTTCATCTGTGTGCCGGGGGGGTTGCAACATGCGGCCGAGATGGCTTGACTTATTGATTACAGGGAGCAGTATGCCCCATTTCAAAGGGAAGGAGAGCCCCCGCCACGCAACTTCTGAGAATTAATTTGCCCGGCATGGGCCTTCATGAGAAACACATGTCCGTACACACACACAGGAACGCAAGCATAGACACAAACAGGCACACAAAAACCAAAGCCTGCAGGTAAAAGAATCATACTCAAAAAAAAGGGGGGAAAAAAAAGAAAAAAAACAGCTTCACATGCATGCATCCCCCTCTAGCCCCCCTGCTACACACACACAGACACACATGCATACACACATACATGAGACCAATTTTTGCACTGCTCCAGGTGACAAGACAAGGCCATTCTGTTGTAACCAAAGATTGTGATCATACTTGCTGGCACGGGCATAAACACACACGCAGGCATCTGAAACATTCTCCCACTGTCTTATTAAAAAAAAAAAAAAAGAAAAAAAAAGAAAGAAAGTTGCATTTCTGTCTTTTTTTAGTTCATAGTTCATTTGTACCTTATGTGTGGCATTTGCCTTAAGAGCTACACTAATGGTGTTTTTGTCTGTCAAATAAGAAATGTGTGAAACCTGTTTTCTTCATTATCCCCCATTTTAAATTTGGACAATTTTTCAGGAAAGTGACTAAATAAAAAAGGGAATGCAAACCTTGTGGCTTAAAAGTATTTTAAAAATTCTTTTTTGGCCTTTCAGCCTTTGCCATTAAATGACACCGTAAATAAAACTGGAAGCAAATAGGACTCTGACACAGTCCCATCATGCATTTCTCCGGATCGAGCCACAGCTGAACTATCAGTGGTTCATCCCTGGCATTGTCCACTGGATCACCCGCTGCACTCAGACACCAGCTCCTATTTCACCAACAGCACCCGCGCTAATTTATCATCATGGTCGTGACAGACAACACATCTGTGTGTGAAAAGATTGAGTGAGGAAAGAGGAAAGTGAAGGAGGGACAACAGTGAGAGCGAGGGAGGTAGGGGGAGGCCAAGAAAGGGAAAAGTAGGAGGAAATATGGTAGCAAGGAGGATTCGGATCGCACGATCGCTGAGGCTTTTTAAGGTTCATATTTTGTTTGAAGGGCCCCATCCTACCCTTCGCCCGACCTCTCTCTATCCTTCCTGCCTCCTCCCTCATAACACGCTGTCGGCTAACCCCCACGGCAACTGGACAGCTCATTGTCTTGGGCTTATATTACAGCCCATATACTGCAGGTGTAATATGGAAAAGCATTAAAGAGCTTAAGGAGTGAACTGAGAATGTGGACCTGCAGAGGTTTATGTTGCCATATAAATCTGCAGCTTCCCTGCCTACGAAAGGGCAAGTTCATGACGACCAGCTTCTTGACGTTGGTCCTATATGAAACGTTCTTTTAAAAAAATATTTTTATATTTTATTAATGATATGATTTTGGTTGACTGGCCGTGTGTTTGTCAGCGTGGCCGAGCTGAGCAGACGTTGGAGTGACGAGCTTGATGGGCGAATAGATAGAAATGCAGACGCGTACACACATGTGTCTCGTGCTCACATGTGCGTGCTCATATTCATACAGTATTTGTGTGTGGCTGTGCGTACATGCATACATGTCGAGACAGCAGGTGTGCGCATACACGCGTTCTCATGTGTGTGTTCAAGCAAGCATATCTGTTTACTTTTGCTCTCCAAAACCCACTCACATTTGAATGCAGGAGACAGGACACATCTCCCTGCTCTGTGAGCCGCTAGACAGCTCAGTCAGAATATTTTAGAGTACACACACACGCACACACACACACACACACGCCTCCCTGGGGTACCCCATATGCGGCGCCTGGGGAGTGCAAAATGGAACTTTTTAAAAGCCAAAAAACACTTCTCCCGAACAAACTAGTCTGCTTAATAATACCACACCCGTGTTTCTCTCTCCTCTCTCATGACAGGCCGTCATTATCTACAAGGGGTGGATGTTTCGGCTGCTTTTTAGGGAAAGGTCGTGGTTGTTGTTTTGGTGTCTGAAAGCTTTGCTACATGACAGATGGCAAATAGACTATAAACTATTTGAAATCTATGCATCAACAAATACATTTTGGTATGGAAATGAAAAACGGAAGGCGTTTGGGAATTGCGGATTTACCGTGAAGGTATTGGGACTTGCAAACTCCTGAGACGGACGATTGGCTGAATTGCTTATTTTGGTCTTGCAGCACATGCTGCGCTACTTTGATGTGCATTACATTGTGAAATGAAGAAAAATTATGTTCTGGAGTTTTCTTTCTTTTTTTTTTTTTTAAAGGCTGCAGGAGAGGAGCTTGTGTCTTTTTCTTTAGTTGAGGTAAATGAACTTACGTACACACAGACACATAAAAATCAAACACACACAGACTCCAGGCACACAACCAGTATGTATACAGACAAACACACATGCACCTTCTGCTCTTATGAAGATAAATATGGCAAGGGGTAGATTTTCCCCCGCACCCACCGAATGGGACACACACATTCATCTTTGCTGTATTTGGTGTTTTGGGGTGCGTGTGCACGCGCCTGTGACAGTGGGGACGCATATTGGGGATACAGCAGCAAGGGTGTGTGCACCTCACTGCCTTTCAATGTATGGAAATGTATGTGCATTTTTAAAGTAGGGGGGCTAAATTTATTTCTCCTCCCCCCCCTCGAACCCTTCGCCCCTTCCTCTCTCTCCACACCTCATTCCCGAAGCTGATAGACCTATGGATGCATGATAGATGGAGAGAGAGGGAAAGAGAGAGATGGAGGGGGTCTCTGCATGGATGCATACATGCATGCATGGATGTATATACACCCCACTCCCCCTGTCCCCTCAAACACGCTATAAAGTCCCACACGACACGCACACACACATGTGCACACACACCTCTGAATACAGGATTCATGCGCATACCAAACGTAATCCATAGTTTTACATAATGGGGAGGGGGAAAGAGGGGAGGCGAGCCGGCTCCTGTAGCCGGGTGATAAAGATAATATGAATCATCTGACTCTTTCTCTTTCTCTGTGTATGTATACACGTTCACCAAGGGAGATGCTGATATGCTATAGGGGAATATAATGAGATATGGAGAAGGTCCCCCCTGATCGTCAAGAACACATGTGGGTCATATGTGTGCTTTGTGCAATTTTCACAATGTATAAGGATTATAGTTCACGGTATGCAGAGATTTAAGGAAATTGCTCCAAGTGCAAGTCGTATGTGCGTGTGCGTGGAATGGCAAAGCTAATGCACCATTTGCACGTATTGCATAAAAGCAATAGCATTGGGAATGCACAGTTGAGTGCACTGTTTTGATATGCAACTGATGGATTTTCTGCACGTTTGTATAATAGTATGTATATACTGGGAAATAGGAATTTGTTTGTCACCGGAATTAATTAAGCAAAAAGTATGCAACACACTCCACATACAAACAAAAAGAGGAGTCACTGTTAATTATTCAGAGAAAGTTAATTTTTCTGAATATAATTAAAGACATTTAACCAACAGGGACAGAGTGAGATCAAAGATGTATATTTGATGTCATGCAGATAGCATTTTTAAATTAGCAAACCCTCTTAACTTTATAATTATCTTTGGTGTGAGAACTGAGGCAGGAAGTTCTTTTGTGTTAATTCTGGGGCTGAAATAGTCTCCCAAGAATTAGATGAAAATTAATTAGAAATAATTGCAGATAGAAATGCAGATTGCATTTACAATGCAAATAAATCTTAGCAGAGCAGAACTAAAGTTTTCTTTTTACCAGTATTATCCTGAAATAACAGTAAAAATATAAGAAGACTATCTTTATTCAAATAAATTGACTACACATGACGTTTTAAGGCTATTTACAAAAAATGATCATTTATTCTAATAGGAAGTGGGCTGAGAGTCTTCTTAAAATTATTTAGCACTAATTTCGGCGCACAACATGACAACATCTCTCTTATTTCCTAAAAAGGTTGTTTGGATGCGTGTGTCACAAGCCCCTCTCCCCATGTTTCATACTGAAGCTGACACACACAGAAATGTCCAGATATATCAAGAAAGGGAAATAGAAAGAGGGGGTGAGATAGGGTGTGGTGTGGTGGTGTGTGTGTATGACAGAGAGGGAGAGAGGTTGAATTTTATCTCTAAGCATCAGTGGCCCCACGAAAAAAAATGGAATTGTTTCCTCCATATTAGGAATTAAAGCTAAGCCCGGTGTTATTGTGTCCACCATTTTGACTGCAGCCAACAGACCTTGAGGAGGCAGGTGCACCGGGATGAGTGTGTAGGTGTCACTGCATTTTATTTATTCATTTTCTTTTTTTTCCCCTGTTTTGTTTCTGCGGGTCAAAAAGCATGCATCTGTGATTTTTTTTTTTCCACTCAAGAATTGTTGAGTATGTTATATATAATTTTATCACGTGTTGAATATAGGTGAGAATGTCTATGTGTGCGGCTGGTGCACAGGCATGTACGCCTGCAGGTGTCCGTGCCTTCTGCATTTATAGTACCAGGAAACTGTTGACCTCACCCGCTGCCCCCCGCACAAATACATCGCGTTTCTAGAGAACCCTTGAACTTGAGTGTGGGGAGGGAGAGGGGTGACGGGACTGGAGCCAAGGCTTAAAACAAACCACCGTGATGGACAACAAAGACAAGGGATGGGGGTGGGGGGTAGGCTTGAGTTGGGGGGGTTGCATAAAGGTTGTGAGTCAAGGGGGAAGGTCCCTAGGGTGCATCTGTGTTTGTGTTGGTGTGTCCATGCTTAGTTTATCTGGTCTAAGAAATCTGTTTCTTCACTATTTCATTCATTTGTTAAATTTTTTTGTGACTTTTTTGTTAAATCCACCTTCGTTAGACTGGACAGATGAAAACTGCATTTATTTTTTTCATTACAGCCTCCTTTTTCTCACTGTTTTTATTTTATAGTGGGTCAAATACTGCCATAATAAAACAACATAGTGTGGTTTTAAGGCGAGGTCACCTCAGCAACATGTGTGTGCTGAGATTATTCAGATGTGCTGGGTTGTATGCATATGAATTATATTTAAATAACTGTGCACAGAAATTGTGATTTATTTATTTTTTCTCATGCATTCCTGCATGTTTTTTGGTTTTTGGATTTGAATTTTTGTCTTGGCTTTTTTAATGTCACATACAGTAGATTTGATGGGGAAAGCAAAGTAAAGTGTATCCCCCAAGGTTGTGTCATTATTTAAATAAGGATAATCTCTGGTTTTATGAACTACTAGAATATGAGCAAAACACAACTAAACTAAGTAACTCGCACTCGAGAAATGTGTGAGCACAGTGTGAAAAAAACACAGTATTCCACTGCTGTGAAAAAAGTGTTTGTGCGTTTGTGTGTGTGTGTGTGACACCAGTAGTCCAAATAGACGCGGTACAGATGAGAAGATGAAAGGAGTCAGACAAATGGGATGGAGAAAGATGGAGAGGAAGGAGAGAGGAGCAAGTTTGAAAGTAGGTAAAGGTTGGGAAGAAGGAAGAGAAAATGAGATGGGGATTACAGCGGAGGAGGGTTGACGTGCAGAGGAAGAAGACAAGGAGGAGGTGAAGAAGAGCAGGAGGAGAGAGTGAGGTTGGAGGGAGAACAGGTGGGGGTGGGATGGGGGTTGAAAGAGGTCAGGGAGCATAGCGTCTTTTGGTGAGGAAAATGAAGTTGCGTGCGTGTGTGCAAGTGTGTGTGTCCTCCTAATTGTGAGTGGAAGGTGAGAGGTGAGGTCCAGGCACACTCCTCGCAAAAGCAGCAGAGATGGACAGTCAGAGGCAGCACTGTACTCTGTGTGTGCGCGTGTGTGTGTGTGTGTGTGTCT
>JAPZDX010000013.1:13933840-13944045 GCA_029783625.1 Naso annulatus | reverse complement strand
GTTTCTGTACATTGTTTCTCTTTGCCAGTGGAAGGGAAATGGTGCGTTTTGTCTGCCCAAAGAAACACTGAGAGACAGGCCAAGTTTCACCTCCCCACCTATGTGAATAAAACGCGTCTCCCTCTCTCTCCTTTTCTTCATCTCCCTAATAGGAAATTTGAGCACACTGTGTGAGATTAAAGCAGAGAATCAATGCCTTGTGAGCAATAATTTCCAGACAAATCTCTTTCATCTTTTCTCTCCCTTTCCCCTACACTCGTTCTCTCATTCGTTTTTCTCTTCCAGCTCCTAATGCTAACAGGGGGTCCCGTGTCATGACATCCCTTTCGCTTTTATCATGTTCTAATAACGCTCTGAAAATAGAG
The DNA here is from genome assembly GCA_029783625.1 of Naso annulatus. Taxonomy (NCBI): domain Eukaryota; kingdom Metazoa; phylum Chordata; class Actinopteri; order Acanthuriformes; family Acanthuridae; genus Naso; species Naso annulatus. The sequence continues at coordinate 13,943,680 of JAPZDX010000013.1, read as the reverse complement.
AGAGAAAGAGGAATCTGACAGAAAAAGGAAAAAGGATGCTGGGGAAAAAAGAAGAAGAAATGGATAGACTGATAAAAATCCATTGAATGAGCCTGAGTCTTGATTTGTGCTTTGATGTGGATGTCTTTGTGCAAATTAGACAAATATGCCGGCTGCTTTAGTCATCTTGAAGCTCTTCATAAGATGCCATCTCCCTTCACTGTTTTTGTCAAGAAAGGAAGGAAGGAAGGGAAAAAAAGACTGACAAGTTCATTTAGGGGCAAAAAAATTTACATTTCACATAATTTGGGTGTCTGAATAGAAAGACAAAAAGACGGTGATCAGAAGGTGTTGTTATGTCAAAGAGCAATGTGCAAAATGTAGCATGTATGAGGCAGTTCAGTGAAAGCAAATAAAGGCACCATAAGGTTTATGCAGAAAAGACGCTTGCGTTTCTGCTTGGATGGGCTGACAAGGTGCTTTGCTCATGATGGCACATGGGGCTAATGGTCAAGGATACACACACACACATACAAATACAGGCACAAGCAAACACACACACCTTGGCCAGGCCTTTGTTTCTAAAGCAGGTTAATGGGGAGTGAGGAAGAGGAGCATTGCAATTTTCTGCTCTTTAGGCGCCAGAGAATTCTCTCCAGTGTAAGAGAGACCAGACTCTCAGCGTAATAGGCATTTTACACCCTCATCACCCCTTACACATAAACACACACACATACACACATACAAACACGTACACACACTCACCAGAAACGTGTGGGAGTGTAATAGGCATTCTATGGTGTGTATTGCCGGTCCCCAGAGTGCCAGTAAGTGTTAGACATGCATAGAGTCGGCAATGAGACAATCAGCATGCTGAAATTTAAACCTTGTCTGGAGTCACAGAGGAGGGGAGGAAGAGGAGCAGAGGGAGAGGAGAGGAGAGGAGATGATAAGAGGGGAGAGGAGCAAGGAGAAGATTAAATATAAAGAGCAGAGGAGAGGCGATGGGAGCACAGATGGCTGGAGAGAAGAGGATGAGGAAGCGAAAGAAGAGGAGAGGACAGACGAAGGGAGAGGAAATAGGAACTGATGTTTGTTTAATTGCCTCATAAGTGATGACACAGATGATTATGTCGAAAAAGGAGATGCTCCTCTTAGGCAGAGCCAATGAGCAGCTGTATCTGCTTTTGTGCGTGTGTGTCGCCCTGTCTCTCCCTGCAGTCCCATCAGCTGTCGTCCCCTCTAGCCACATCAAGTATAGGACACCATTAAAGCATTATGGTTTGTGTCATATCAAATCATTCAGCTTAATTAACAGAAACACACACACACACACACACACAACATACACTCATCATTTGGAATCATTTTAATTACTCTGTAACATCAGGATTATTAATATCTCCGCTTCACATACCTGGGGATATGAAGACGAGAGTGTATTCACCTATTTTTCCTGCGCTGTGTGTTTGCAGGCGTGTGTGTCCATGTGTGTGTAAGTGATGCTCTCTTGACTTCATATCTAATTGTCTTTTTTAATGACAATATTCCACTGTGTGCCGGCTGTATGTAATGAGTCAGGGTGTGTCAAAGTGCAGGCCTGAGCTGTCTGCTTGAGTTAAGCTCTTCCCGTCTACTGCAGAAGCCCGCAGCGTACACACTCGCGCACGCACACACATGTGGCACACACACTCAAAGAGACAGTATCAATGTGGGAGTTCCTGTATCTGACACGAGATTAAGAGGGCCAAGTGGAGGAACGTCGAACAACTGCCCTGTTGCATTTGCAAGAAGGAGAAAGGGCCATCCTGTCACATACACACACACACATTCACGTACACACATTCACACACACAAGCATCCTGTGCTGTAAGTGAGCAGTAGCCTCCCTTGCATTATTCACAGTGGCCGAGTGATCGAAGCCTGGTTCAATAGCACTAAAGCGGCGCGCGCTGGAGAGATTTGTCTTACAAAACCTTGACACACACAGGCGCACATATGCTCTCACACACATTGATTTTTGGTGGTGGGAATCTCCCAGGCTTTGGACGAAAGGCAGGGACCTGAGAGGGGCTTCCCCCATCAGAGCAACCCCCAAACACACACATGCACACCTACACACTTGTTCTTAACCTTGGGCACATACACACACACTCACAGTGCATAGGCAAATACAGTAAGTACATCTTTAATTCACTCAAAATGAGATTTGATGATGATGAGGTCCAGCGATAGCATGAATAAGAAAATGAGAAGAGAAATTGGAGTTGGGAGACGAAGGATCTGCCTCTTAGATCTGATGGGGTTTCATTTACAGCAAGATGAGCTGATGGTAAAATAAAAAGCAAGAAAAAAAAAAGTCTAAGAGATCACATTTCTTTTTTGCTGACTCTCATTTTTTGCATTTTACCATCAGGGGGCTTTTTGCAAGCGAGGCAGGAAATAAAAATCACGCATTGCCTGATATGTCATATCTTTCCACTGCAGTGTGTGCGACTGTGCGCGTGTATGTTCACACAGAAGTGTTCAATTTAAAACCTTCACTTGATTTGAATGGCAATTTTTTTTTTTTTTTCCCAACGTATCAGGATCTTTTTTTAGTTTTCGTATTTTTTTCTGCAGAGCAACGCGGGCAGCGGCGTGCACACACCAGCCCCCTCTGGCGTTTTTGACATATTAACATGTATCGACAAGCCAGCACTCGCATGCCTGTAAACACTGACGCATAAACCCACACATACACACACCTCTGTCCCCTGAAGACATGTGATCAACCAGGCCCAATCCCTTGTAATCATGTGGAACCCCTCCTTCACGCACACACACAAGTATAGTTCCCCCTTCAATCCCGGGTAATGGTTTGGGGCAGGGGGCTGAAGCGGTGGGCTTCTTTCCCTTAGCCCCAGTGTCTTAAGCTGCCATTGATTAAATGTTAACTGATATACTCGGCCCTGGCAATCTTGTTAGAGCTGGAGCAGGCAGGCAGCTAGACAGACAGTTTAGGACCCGCGCCCTCCTGATCAATAGCACAGATAAAGATTTCATCCATCAATGAGCTCCCAAAACAAAAGGTATCTGATACCTGATTAGGCCCGTGGGGACAAATACACAGACAGATTTGAGCATACACACACTTGCACATTGCCACATGGGTTGAGGCGCACGAGGAGGCAAACATGCACACTTGTATCACAAATAACTGTGGTTGGATGTAAAATCTATGTTTAAATAAGCATTCACACACACATACACACATACTCATTCCTTTCGCTCACTTATTTCATCCAGAATAATACCTCCACCAACCCCATCTGAAGTCAATCAGTTCCTCACCTAATGGTGTAATTACAACACATACACACACACACCCTCACACACACGTATATGCACAGTCAAGTTTGCAGATAAGGCAGCTCTGACTTTTCCCGGATGAAGGTTAATTATGCTGTGTTAGTTCACTTAGGTGTGTATTTGTTTGTGCATGCAGGTGTATGTGTGTCTTTTCTCAGAAATGTATGTATGTGTGTGTGTGTGTGTGTGTGTGTGTATATATGTGTGTTTCCTCAAATGCATGTGCATTTAGATCCTCAGAGCATGCCAAAGGCACCGCAAAGCAGCTGAATCAATGTCTGGGCGACCACCACTGTTAAAGTGTATCAATAATGTTCCTGTATCTTCTTTTCCTGCCAACGTCACAGGGCAGTTTGAAAGTCCAAGCCTAGCCGCAATTAAGGCTTAATTATTAATCAATACGAGAAGACATTTGAATATTGATTTTTCCCTTTTCTTCAAATTGTTAACATATTCCCCACCCTGTCTACGCTTTCTTCTATTTTTGTTACAACTTTAAAGAGAATCAATACTTCCCTTTACAGTCATCAGAGAAGAGCTTTGGCATAATTGGAGCCAAAAACACAACGGGATCTCTTCACGGGGGTCGATACCCAGAGGTGGTAAGGGGCTAAAAAATGTCACAGCCCCTCAAATTCTGATGGCCTTTCAAATATAGTTAATGATTCCTTGTGGCTCTTGAAGAGTGATCTCATTTTGGGGGATTTTGGATGACATTTGTTGTCACAATGCCAAAATTCATTTCCATAATTTTCACGGCTGACATTTTCTTTGATATGACACCGTATCAGAGCGCACTCATTCCTTTTGATTAAATAAAATCTTTACTGTTTTATTTTCCTGCTCAACTATTTTTGCGGGGCTGTGAGATTTCTTAAGTGGCGTGTCAGGGGCCGGGAGTCTAATGCATGGAAACATGAAGCTTTCTGTTTTCTGACGGCTAGCAGAGATAAGGTAGAGATATGGCTCTAGCACTGGCTCAAATCTAAAACAGATCCCACTGGGGGGGGTTGGGGGGGTTAAGAAAGTGAGGGAAAGGGGAAAGGGAGGGGTGGAGGTAGCAAGAAAAGGGAATATTGTCAATCCTCTAAGTGTCTGGCAGTGTCTCTCTTTCTTTCCCTCTTTCTCTCACTCTTTCTCTCCCCCACTCTTCCTCAGTAATCTGATTTATTCGAAGCATATGTGTGCTGCTCCGTCTTTGTCTGCTTCTATTAGGGCCAGTGGGGGCCCATATGACATTGTTTAGCCAGTAATGAAATGGACATTTTTTGCATGTTTTTGAGAAAGTCAGAGGAAAGCCAACACTCCTTATTTGTAACCGTCTGCGAATACCATCTCCAGGGCAGTTGCCCCAGGTCTGTGTGTGTGTGCGTGTGTGTGTGAGTGTGTGTGTGTGTTGCATGTGAGCACATGTGCCCATGTATTACAGGTTCCATGTGGTCATTTTGGAGATGATTCTGAGCAACCTAATGAATATTTGGGCTTGGAGATATTTTCCTCTTTCTTCCGTGACTCTATTCTTCTTATGTTGAAGCGTCCTGCCATCCTCCCTAACCTCAGCACATAATAAGGCCCTGATGATGCACACATTTTTGTTTTGCGCTCTCCTCTATGGCAAAAGAAGTGTCACATGGACTTATTGTCAGCATATGAAATTGTTATGTGCTAATGGCAGCTATGTGGTGCTCCAGACTCATATGAAGCGTCCGTCAATAAGGAATGCAGTCATAGAAAGGCACTGAAAATGAATGGAATGAAGGGAAACTGAAGTAATTTTGTTGCCACATTTCTGTATGTGTAATTCATCCAAACATGATGTTATCCTGGCTATTAATTGTACATGATATGCAGCATGCATAGCAAAGCATTTCATATAAATAAATATAAAAAATGTGTTTTTCAAATGAGGATCATTCATATTTCTGTTTTCTCATGCCTCTAAATTTTCTTTTTAAGAAATGACTCATTGAAAACTGCACGCTCATAAACAATGCAACTTTCCACGATCCTTTAACTGTACTTTTATCTGTTCACTCTATCAACTGAAATCTTTTCTTTGATTTCCATCCAGGATTACAGTCTTGTTTTTGGTGGCTCTGAAAGCAGATGTTTTTTTATGCAGCTAAAAACGGGACAGTAGCCCAATAGGATAAAGATCTGTTTAAGCATTATCCATTTGGCCACTGCCCGTCACAGACCTATTTTAAGCGTAGACACACACACACACGCACACAAACACACACACGTTCTCTTAAACCATGGCAGCCATTTTATTAGATTCCCTGATTCCCTGCCTCGTATTAGTTCCCGGAAAATAAATAAACCTTGAATACAAGACAAGGACCAGTCTAGTCAATTGGAAACTATATCTATCCTGCTGGTATCTTTGTTTACCAGTGTAGTGATAGATGGACAGATAGAGGGATAAATGGAGGCACCTCGGAACAGATAGGATAGGTGTATGGATGGATAGCTGTGTGAAAAGATATAAAAATAGATGGACAGATGGATAGATAGGTGGATAGATAAATGGATGGATAGATAGACCGATGAATGCGGCAGGCAGATCTTGTTGGGCTGATAGAGTTGAGCAGGTATGCCGAGAAACAGCTGCTTTCTTCATTAGGTTCATCTATCGATCTCAGACCCTCGCTGTGCGCGCGCATGTTTGTGGGTGTGTGAGTGTGTATGTGTGTTTTTGAGGGAGAGAGAGGGGAAAGACAGCAGCCTGTGTAGATAAGTGCTGGTAATAGAACAGAATGAATTCTTATCACAGAGATGGGAAGGCCATTAACCCTCAGCTCCTAGTTCTCTCTCTTCTCTCTCTCTCTCTTTCTCTCTGTCTCTGTCTGGTCCTCTTTCTGTTTCTCCCTCCCTCCATCCGCCGGTCTGGACCTGACAGGGTCACGTTGACGACCGTGTGTGATATTTCCACTATGTGTGTGACTCTTTGAGAGTGTGTGTGTGTGTGTGTGTTTTGTGGGTGCCGCTGTGCAGACTGCCGCATTGGCCAGATGTTTATAATCAGGGGCTAGATAAATATTGGACCGTGGAATCATGAAAGACCAGAAAAAACAGAAAATAAAGAAAGAGATGGGGAGGGGGGGGGTGAGACAGAGGAGAGGAATCTTCTTTTCAAATTATATAAATCCCTCAGTAAGCTTGCCGTGCCGCCTCCTCAATTCACCTACTCAGCCTAAGGTGATTCAAACAGCCGAAATGCAATATGGCTGTTGTGTAAGATGCAGGTGTTTGTGCCTGTGTGTGTGAGTGTGTGCACACGTGTGGAGGTGTACAGTAGGTGTGCTAGCCTATTGTATAAGGCCAGGTGTTGCGGCAATTTTTTTTTTTCCACTGCTGAACCTTTTGAAGCCTTATTTTTGTCTTGTGAGAACCTTTTGTATTTGCTATTAAAGAATCATTAACATCATCCCCCCCAGTGCTCACAGCACTGAAAATGAAACCCCTCTTAACACGAAAAAACTGTTTCTGTCTGCGCAGCAAGCAAGACAGGCAAGCCTTTAATCTTGGCTATGTTTATTCATATGATTTTCTCCCCCTTTTTTTTCAAAGCAGTAATAGGTGTTTTGTTAGTCGCCTGCAAGACAGCGGAGCGGGCATTTTGAGCGAAAGAAAATACAATGAAGTGTCTCAGGAAGTCGTAATTGACAACAACAAAGCAAATTTGGAGCTGCTGATACAAGCGTTTTTACACAAAAGTCATTTTTTCAGCTTATTCTGTCAGTTCAACTTATTGACATTCACACCAGGAGCGTATTAAATGTGACAATCCTATTGTCTGGCTTTCAGAGTCGACCTGAAACAATAGATATTTTTTGCTGGGGTAATAACTTCTCATGTGTTTTAAGCAATAAGTGGGTGGATGTGGGTGGATTGGAGCGTGTGGATGGAAACACGTGTGTTTGCTTGTGCTGGTGTGTGTCTGTTTACATGTTAGCATGTGGGCTGTGGGCCTCTGTGCATGAAATACATTGAATGCTGTGTGGGAGTAAATGTGTGTTATGTGCTGAGGCTTTCGTGTGTAGGTGTGTGTGAGCGAGTGCAGGTGTGTGTGCATGTGTGTGTGTCAGTTATTCCCAGGCCCTGTGCAGGAGCTGTAGCCCCTCTCCGCTGGGTTGATGTTTAGTATTTTAGACATGCTACATTAACAACATCTGGTTAAGATCTAAATGCTTGTTAAACGCGCTGAAATTCGGGGGGAAAGGTACAGGGAGAACGAGGGGAGAGAGAGGGGGGATAAAGAGGGAGAGTAGGGTAAATAAAGATTTGAGGGTGAGAGAACGGGAGGGAGGGAGATCAGTAAGTCTGTAAGGTTATTACCCTGGCAGTATTACCACTGGCCCTTGACTGTGCATGTGTATGTGTGCGCATGGCTGCGACTGTGTGGGATGGTGTAATGTTTCAAAGCCTTCCCCTTTAAAACCGAGGGGCCAAACTAGAGCCACGCGCGCGGCGCAGGAATGTGACATCACAGGGCCCCTACTGCTCACACACATACTTAGTCTCACAGGGGACATGACCAGAGTTGTAAGAAGAAATCAGCATCAACATCATGGCTAAGTGGGGGAGACATGGCAGTCAGGGGTGTTATGCAAAACATTAAGGCTTTATTACTACCACAGATACAGCAGACACAGACCATATCTAGTCTTTATTATTATTTTCAGACATATCGCACAACAGCACAGATAATACTGTGGTGTACAGAGTCTAAAGAGCTACACAGGATTAGTCTCTCAGTCTAGTGATTATAGCATTTCTCATATATTTCTCATAATATTTTCTTTGGCAGCAATTACCATTTCTGTTGATGCTCTGCTTTCATAGCGTCTATGATTTAAGATAAACAATAATGGAAAAAAACAGATTTTTTTTTTTTTTTTACTGCTTTACCCCTTTAATGAGCACCATCCTAGCCCTAAGGAAGCAAATTAAAGGCAGCTCGGCTCAGCTAATAAATTCAGCCATTTTGGAGCCTCCGTGTCCAGTTTCTCTGCGTGGCATTGCTCTACGGTTGTGTGCTGTACGACTGAGTCCTCCACCGGGCACATAATGACCCGGCATGGCGGTTATGGGCCCTTAGGGGGAGACGGGGAGGGGAGTGAGTGGTCTCAGAGCAGGTCATTATACAGCTAGAGGGCACACACACACACGCGCACACACACAGACGCACAATTCACCGCACTGACACTTTCAATACATTCTCCATTGCCTCCATCTCCCATATGTCTATTCCTCCATTTTTTCTTTACGAACATCTCTTTTTATTTATCTTTCTTTTTATCCGTCTGCATCCATCTGTGCAAAACTTATTTTTCATTTTGATTTCAGACTGATTTCTTAAAGTAAAATGAACAAATATAACATATTTTTGAGATCATGTTTTTTTTCTAAGATAATGTTGTGTTTGGGGATTTCAGGAGTTATTTATTGGATAAACAAGAGTGTTTTTCCTCCATGGTCCTAATTGTTTTTACCCTGTCTTCCAATTAATGGTTAAATCTAAAACCAGGCTGATTTGGCAGTATCCCTGATCAGGAGTCACTTAATTATTCTTCCTCTCTAACGGTTAAATATAGGCTGGTGTTGGTTGCAGGGTAATCGGACCCAGGGTCTGTGGTTAGCACAAGCTCACCGGCCGGCTTTAATGTTCCGACCAACCCACATCAAAGAGAGTCCCACCAGGCTGCCAAAATCACACACCCTCCACAGCCTGACCCACTCCCTGTGTGTGTGTGTGTGTGTTTGTGCACAGAGGCAGTAGAAGGTGACTGCGAAAGTTTTGCTCTGCGTCCTCTGGTAGCGATTAAGTTGATGGTTAAGAGTCCCTGCCACAGAACCCTCTCTCTCCCTCTTTCTTTCTTCATCACACACACACACACAAACACACTTGCACATGACAACTCACATGCAAACACATGCAGTCACTGTCTCACTCACTTGATCAATGGCGCACATCCGCGCAAACACACTGAAACGCGTGCGCACACACACAAAATCGTACGTGCACTCACGTACACACTCGTGTGGTGTGTGTCTGTCAGGGTCAGTCAGAGGGCAGACGCTGCGCTGATGTATTGAGAGAGCTCGTCTGGGAATGTCCTCAGTGTAGAAACACATTCCCCGTATGCACACACGCACACACACACCACAGATCTAACCGACTAGAAGGGGAAAGGAGTGAAAAAAAAAACACTGATGAGGCCCAGATGATCACCCCTCCTTTCCTCTCTCTTTTTCTCTTTCTTCACCCACTCTTCATCCGCGTTCCTCCCTCTCTTTCCTCCTCTCTGTTCATTGTCTTTCATTTCTCTTGTGTCTTAGGTAGCCACAGGTAGACTGCCCCCTAGAGGTTAGTTAAGATGGTGGTTTGGAATATCATGATCAAAGCACTGGCTGCATCTATGACCACTTTTACCAGACCCATATCCTTCTTTTCTTTTTTCTTTTTCTCCTTCATGACAATGGAAAAGTTTAACAGGCTTACAT
>JAPZDX010000013.1:13901340-13928840 GCA_029783625.1 Naso annulatus | reverse complement strand
GCATGTCTCCACCATGGCTCAGGGGCCCACTTCTTATAAATAACCAACTAAACAAAGGCCTCAGCATGGAAATAAGCCTGTCAGGCAGCCTAAGGAAATTACAGATCTTTACCTGCTTCAAATTAGCAGAGAAATTACTCATTGTTCCTACAGTCAATTGTTATGTATTAGTTTCGTGTATAATTTTGAATTGGGCAGATAAGGGGGGGGTGGAATCACATGAAAACAACATCAGATGTTAAATCTTCTATTAGCTTCTTAACATTCTGAATGTTTTCCCTCTTCTTTTATTTGCATGAATCTTGCAAACTCGAGATGGGAGCTGTGCTCGTTTTCTGTCTCTCTAAGATGAGATTAAAATATATTAAAGACATTAGCATGTTTAATTACAAGCCTGCAGCAATTCCTTTGTGCACGTATGTGTGTTTTCTGTGTAATGTCAGCTTGTTTAACGTCTCAGACAATTTGTCAAATGTGACAAGGCCACGCTCATATTTAGCTCTCATTAGAACACAAGCTGAAGATGGAAGAGAAGGAGGGTTAGTCATTAAAAAAACACAAACTACAAGACAGCTGCTGTTTAATGGCCTTTTTCTTTCTCTCTCTCTACATCTGACTATGCTTCTTTTTATCTCGCTCCTTCCCATTCTCAGGCCCAGTCTTTTTCTTGCTCTCTCACACTCTCTCTCCATCCCTCCGGCTAGATCTGGGCCTGCTGAGTGCTTCAGTGGGAGTTTGGGGTTCAGAGTGTGTTGCTGTAATGTTATCAGGTGACCGGAGGTCAGCCTAATGCGTAACCTCAGAGCAGTAGGCCAGTAAATCATGCTGGCCGGCACTCCCCGGCCTGTTTTGGCCAGCTCTCCTTCCAAGATTTACTGCTCCGTAACCTTAGCCAGTCTGCCATGGCTCAGGACAGCTAAATTGAATACTAAATCCAAGCTGCCGCCACCCAGCCTGCTCCCTATTAATTGACAGCCCCCCCCACTCTCTGCTCTATGTTTGTGGGCTTTTTTTTATTTTCATGAAATGAAATGTCAGGAATGGAATCTAATTGTTTTGCAGCTTGTAAAAGAAAGCAAAACCAGAAAAAAGATTGCAATAGGTATGGCTTGATTGTTTTGAAAGCTCGCTCCAAGATGTCATTGATGTAATGTTAAGTCAAAGCTGGGGAGATATAAGGATTCAGTGATATGCTTGTTTTTGTGAAAATCTCATTTGCTCGGTTCAGTTTGCACAAAATGTCTTCACCCTTTCCGACACGAAAAAGGGCAGATTCCAAAATAGATCCGCGGGAAAAGCGTTCACTGTGATGTTGTTGGTCCTCCTGCCTTTCGAGGAACAATTTGGAACAGAAATATCCCGAGGTATTTAGAGTTATGGGCTCCTCTGTCCCGCTCTATCATTTTTTCTTGTTCTTCCCTCCATTTCTCTGCATTCTCTGCCTCTCCCACCATTGCTCTGTACTTCTCTCCATTTGAGCGCCCACTTGCGTGTATATAAGTGTGTGTATACGTGGCTCCCTAAACACCATTGACAGTTGCAAATAAAGATGGGTGGTGAGTGTGCCTCTCTCTCCCCCTGCAATGCAAAAGGGGTTGAGTGTCATAAATCACCTTTTGATTTATCTAATCAAGCAAGGTCCTGCTGCATGCAGACATTTGTCATTGGCAGAGGGGTGGGATGGGGTTGGAGGGGGGGGGTCGGTGTCAGGTTTATTCTAGCCCTCCGCTTCACTGGGCTGCAGCTGGTGGAGCCCACCTAAGGATGAGGAGATGGAGAGAAGGTGGAAGGGAGGGAAAAGAAAAGGGGGGAGGAGGAAAAAGGACACAGTCATTAAGCGTGGGGTGCAGATTCACAGACAAAGGAAAATGAGAGTCTCCTACTCCTGTTGTTCTCAGCACTGCTCTTTTTCATTATTTCTCTCTAATTATTTTAGCTATTCATGCACTAAGATAAGACAAGAAGGGGGATATTTTGATTTTCTCTCAAACGTATTGATAGTGCTTGGATTGTGCTCGCATTGTATTTATTTGTTTTACAGGTGATTATAACCTTGAAGGACACTACAATTTTGAATGCAATCCTATGCTTCAAAACTCCTTCATTATTCACTGGCAGGGCTTGCCATTTAAAGCTCCTAAGTGGCCATAGAGAGAACTGCTCTCTCTCAACATTCAAGGTTAACCAACTGTTTTTCCATGAGCGAGTGTCATAAGTGTTGATGAAAGCACGAGGTCGAAGATGAATCTAAACTAGAAGGACAGATCTTCATGTTGCACATGCACACTCAGTCTCACACACACAAACATGTACACACAGACACACAATACAAACATACATTTACATTCAGTATGACAGTAATCAATGGTGATCTGTGGGCTTTTCCCCCCACCGCATTGTAAATGTTTTTGCAGCCCCTAGTCCGACAATCGCCTCATCTCTTTTTGCAGGGATGTAATTTAGTTGCAAATTGACTGGAAGACGGAGGCAAAAATTGAAAGTTGAAATTAGAAATGGTCATAATAAATATGGGAGGAGGGGCGGAGGGTTTGGAAAGGTCAGGTGATGTGACGGGTGCTTCCAGGCTGGTCCGATCTGACCAATGGAGTGTCAGAGTCCTGTCATGAAGAACATAATGCGCACACATACATGCACATAGACACACACACAAGCCCTGCAGGGGCCATCACAAGCAGTGGAAGACGAGATTACCTCGCTATTCTCAGCTGCAGAGCAATTCTCGGATGTTCTTGGAAATTCACATTGTGCCCTTGTGTTTTTTTCTTCTCTCTCTCTCTCCCTCTCTCTCCCTCTCCCTTTCTTCCTTTCTTTCTTTCTCCCCCTCCTTCCCCTCTCTTGTCACTTTCCTTGACAGGCCAATATTTCAGGCTCCAGATATAGGGGATTACAAATAAAATAAGTGGAACGCCTACTTAATGCAACAGAATTAAAATGCATGAACGGGCCGGAGGAATTGATATGCGCCCAATACAAACACGAGCCACAGAATAATATGAAATACAAAATGTTTTTTTTCAACCCCCTCTCCATGTATCAGTGCTTTGATTTCCCTCTTTTTTTTTTCATTTGTGCATCTAGCGTGAAGCGTTGATTCGCAAGAGTGAGGCTCACATATTGCCTTGAGTGACCAGACGAGGAAGGGGAGGCAGAGGGGGGGTGATGGCTTAGGGAGAGAGGGAGGAAGAGAGCAAGGGAGAGGGAGAGAGGGAGGGAGGGAGAGTTGCTGTGTCTTTGTGTTGTGCCGAGTGGGTAAATTGCAGTGGCAGAGTATAGCAGGGCCTGCATGGTCTGTATCTCAGGATGAGGCTAATGAAAGATTTATCAGCGGCTGCAGCATTTACTAAATACAACCAGGGGCTGATCTCTCCACATTGAGCCCTGCTGTTAACGTCACACACGCTTACATGCACACATACAAATAGACACACACAAGCAGTGCTGCTACTGTACCACCAGCCGTGACCAAGCCCCGAAAATTTAGCATCTTGTACAGACCGAGAAGTTGTTGAGGCAGCTGGGGAAATGTATATGAACTAATGAAGTGTATAATATTACCATAACATTTAATGTATGTCGTGCTGTGATAATGAGCCTGCCTGAGTTTTCTCCATTTCACATGTCCTCAGGGCAGAAACACGTCACTGTTTATGAATGTGAATAACAGTCCATGCATCCATGCTTATGTTGTCTTGTTGTCGAATCATTTTTTTTTATCATCACCCATTTCACAATGATTATTAATTAAGCACATTTGTGTATGTTATTTAGTTTATTGTATTTGTATCAATAGTCATTCGACCAAGTTGTGATTTAACACAGCTACAAAATGTTGAACAATTCAATTTATTCACTCAACTGTTAATTTTCTATACTCATATTTTGTACATTAATATTTCCATTTCTCATACAGTATGTATATGTGATCTATGGGATGCTATATATCAATGTGACATGGGGCCCTATTACTCTGTTCCAACTCTTATGTTTCATATGTCAGTCTGCTCCAGTGCTCGTTCCAAGAAGTTCCATTACAAAAAAAAAAAAAGTTAAGCCATTAATCTTTTTTAATTTTGTAGCTCTGTTAAATTATTGAATTGTTAATGTAAAGCCTTTTGTTCTAACATGAGATTTATTAGATTGCACAAATACACACATACAAGATTCAAATGTAAATATTAACTGATTAATCAATCAAAAGCATGTGTTTTTAATGCTTTACATTCTTTCTCTCTCTCTCTGCTCTCTCTCCCTCCACTGTCGGCCAGGAGTGAATGCCATACCCAAAGAAGTGACTGGACCGAATGCTATGGTGAAACATTCCCTCCTGCCAGATCGACAAATTGAAAGTCCACCAAAAAGGCCAAAGTCTGCTGAGGGGAAGACCTCTGCCAATGAGCAGGTAAAGGTTTGCAGAATATCAAAAAGAAACGTCCCATTGTGCCACAATAGCAACAATCTTGAAAGTGTACCTGATGTAGTTCCTAGCAGCTCAAGGAAGATTGTGTCCTAGCACATCTTCAAAGTGTTTGAGGTGTACTAAGGGCAACCGTGGACCTTTAACTGCTTTCACCTTTACAAAGAAAGTGCATCTATAGGTTATACTTTGAGTGCATCCACTTTGACAGGACATCTGGCAATTTACACTATATTCCAAATAAACTGATACATGTTAGGTATAAAGCTAACAGCTGATGAGGCAGGTTGTCCTTTTCTAGCACAAATGATATTTAACCTTTACTGACACTGTGGGATGAGCTAATGGGAAGGTAGTTATGAACTGTAACGAGCAGAAATGCTAAGCTAAGCGTCTAGCAGTTGCTGGCGCCAGCTTTCTATCAAAGGGTTAAACGTAGCCTGCTATTCCCTCTCTGACAGAGCTTTTTAGCATCAAGCGCAGTAGACCAGTCTTTGTGTTCTTAAGTGGAATACCTGCACTAGACTTAGACCCCCACCCCACTCCCCCTCCCTTTTTGCATCTCTTTAAATTATATGTGTTTTTAAATTAGATTATGAAGTATTAGCTCGTCTGGTTCTGGGCCCTGCAAGGAGGGAGGACTTAGTCATTTCAGAAATGGATTCTATTAAGACAGGTGGTGGGGAGGTAGCTATGTTCAGAGTACTCCCTGTAATGAGGGCAATGCGTAGCTTGGAAGAGTACACACCTTTGTCATCTGTAATACCCTGATTAGAAATTCTGGCCAATCGTGTTTTCTGCTAATAAAATTGCATGAGTTGAGAGACTTAAGTGAATTACATGAAACATGTTTGATCTACATTTCTGTGTTAAGGCGGGCATAGAGAATAGTGGGGAGAGGTGAATGTTTTGGGGTGAGGTGAGTGGGCAGTTAAGACTAGGAAAGCATTGTGAAAATTAAATTAGGTTTTTTCAGATATAGTTATTTTTCACCCCTAACACTGCAGGAGACATGATTCTTGCATGTCATGATCACACCCTTGTTTGTTTTTAAAACTGTGGTATTTTTTTAAGTGAGGCAGAGGGTGGACAGCTGTAAAAGAATGACACCAACTTAAGTACGTCTTATGCAAAATAAATAATTAAAGCTCTTGGATTAACTTATATTGCAAAGGATGTGCTTGTTTTCTTGGATATTGTTTCATTATTTCTCAATTTCTAACCAGATACTTGATATGATATCTTGTTTTTTAAGGTACAACAGTGTCCGTATTGCAACTACAGCAGTAAAGATGCCAACCGTATGCAGCTCCATGTGATGTCCCAGCATTCCATGCAGCCAGTGATCCGCTGTCCACTGTGCCAGGATGTCCTGAGCAACAAGATTCACCTACAGCTGCATCTCACCCACCTTCATAGTGTGGCTCCTGATTGTGTGGAAAAGCTAATTCTGACTGTATGTAGAAATAATTATTCTGAATAAGATGTGTGTGTGTGTCTGTGAGTGTGTATCTGCATAAATGTTATTAAATGTAAATTAGCAAATTATTTTAAAAGGGAAAAATATTTAAATGAAAAAGCTGATACTCTGCAGTTTTACATCATTTTTTTTATATTTGCAGATAATAAGATGTGTACTTAATACACACAAACTGATGTCTCTATCACTTCAATGTCTTTAGACACCTAGAAAACGTATATATATATATATATATATACTAACTGATGAATATACTTGCAATGAAAAATGGAAATTATCTCACAAGACTGTCCAGTTCTTACCTCTAGGGCAAGGGGTTTACTAGTTGATTTTCATTATACATTCCTTCCTTCAGTTACTGTTGTAACTTTGATTGTTGTAGCCCACTGACAGGTTCAAATTCTCTTTTAAAAATGAGATTTGCTTCAAAGACAAGGAGAAAGTTGAAACACTTCCTTTAAATTTAAAAATATAGGACATAGAATCTACCATACATTACCATCTCATATTTATTATCTTGAATTGACATAATAATGTTGACATTTCTTTTGTCATGACAGGTTGTCGGACCTGACACACCAACACCAAATAATGTAATGCATCCACAAACTGGACAAGACAAAAGTCTGTCTGTAATGGATTCCTCTACCTCTCTTACTGATGGGTCAGAAAAGTCTCAAGGTGAGCAGATTTTGGCACTTGGATTGTTTTCTTTCTGTCTTCATTTGTTGTCCTAGTGATCATAAAATAGAATTTGATGATGATGATAATGATGATGATGACTACTTAAGTGAATGATGCAATGTCTTGAACTTTCAATTGCGTTTTCTAATTTTAGGAAACATCTCAAAGGATGAGCTGACCATTCAAGATAAGAATGAATCTGACATTCAGGGTGAGGAACTCAAGCCTCCGAAAGAGGCCACAGAGGCCCCAGGCTGGAAAAGAGCCATTGGACTAGGACATGATAGCAAGTCCCCTGATACCCTACAGGACCATTTCAGTGAGCTCCAAAGGCTCCAGCAGCAACAACAGCAGCTCTCAGTATCTGATCGTCATGTCTACAAATATCGTTGTAACCACTGCAGTCTGGCCTTCAAGACAATGCAGAAGCTTCAGATACATTCCCAGTACCACGCCATTAGAGCAGCCACAATGTGCAGCCTTTGCCAGCGTAGCTTCAGGACATTCCTGGCCCTCAGGAAGCATTTGGAAAATGGACATCCTGAACTTAGTGAAGCTGAGGTGCAGCAACTCATAGGAAATCTTCCACTAAATGGTGATATCACTGAGAGTGAGGCCAGGGCCTTGGAGGAAGCTCAGGCCTTTGAACATGACCTGGACAAAGATGATGACATGGACCAGGAAGAGAAGCCCAGTCCTACAGGGAGTGACAGTAGCTCTCTTCTTGATGACATGGGAGCAGAACCAAAACGGACCCTACCATTTAGAAAAGGGCCCAACTTTACAATGGAGAAATTCCTGGACCCTTCTCGGCCTTATAAGTGCACAGTATGTAAGGAGTCCTTCACTCAAAAGAACATCCTACTTGTCCACTACAATTCTGTTTCACACCTGCATAAGTTGAAGAAGGTTCTTCAAGAGGCATCAAGCCCAGTTCCACAAGAGACAAGCAACAGCATTGACAACAAACCATTCAAATGCAATATTTGCAATGTTGCTTACAGCCAAAGCTCAACACTTGAAATTCACATGAGGTCAGTACTTCACCAGACCAAAGCCAGAACAGCCAAAACTGATATGAGCAGCGGTGGCGCTGGCACTAGTGGTCCAGTGCCTGCAAAAAGTCCAGCTCCAAGCACACAGGGGAACAACAGCAATTCAGACACTGCTAGAAGTGGAACACCCTCTGCTAACAAAGAAAACACTGTGGAACCCAAAGAAGCTAACAGCAGCAACAACACAAAACAAACAACTACTACTGACCATGTTTCAGCACAGGCAAGCAGCCATCAGTCAGCGCAGTCCTCAGCCCAATTGCAACTGCAGCTTCAGCATGAACTCCAGCAACAGGCTGCCTTCTTCCAGCCACAGTTCCTTAATCCAGCTTTCTTCCCCCATTTTCCAATGACTCCGGAAGCATTGTTGCAATTTCAACAGCCACAATTTCTCTTCCCATTCTACATCCCAGGAGCAGAGTTCAACCTTAACCCAGAACTTGCGCTGCACTCAGCGGCAGCATTTGGAATGCCTGGCCTTACTGGATCATTCCTCGAGGACCTAAAGCAGCAGATGCAACAGCAGCATCAACTGCAGCAGGCTCAGGCCCAGCAGCAAGCTCAGCAGCAACAGCAACAAGCCTCTCAGTCACAGCCACAACTTCAGCAACAGAAAAACCAGCAACTGCAGAACCACAAAACAAAATTGGAGAGCGGTACTATGTCAGTGTCAGATGTTCAGATGTCACGAGAGGCAGAGGAACACCTAGAAAAACAAGAAAACAAGGCAAAGATGGAAAATGCAGGTGATGCATTAAGTGATGTAGGAAAAGACAACAAAGACTCTAAAAAGTCAAAGTTCTCAGAGCCATTAATTCCTCCTCCACGTATTGTGTCTGGAGCTAGGGGCAATGCAGCCAAAGCACTACTAGAGAACTTTGGATTTGAGCTGGTCATCCAGTACAATGAAAACAGACAAAAAACCCAAAAGAAAAACAAAGACGGAGTTGAACAAGCAGAAATGAACACTGATAAGCTTGAGTGTGGGATATGTGGAAAACTCTTCTCCAATATGCTTATTCTCAAAAGTCACCAAGAACATGTGCACAGCCACTTTTTCCCATATGTGGAGCTGGAAAAGTTTGCTCAGCAGTACAGAGAGGCCTATGACAAACTCTATCCAATAAACCCTGCTTCACCTGAGACCCCACCACCACCACCACCTCCTCCTCCTCCTCCACCGCCTCCTGCTCCAACCCCAGTTACAGCTCCTCAACCTCCTTCAGCTTCAATGACCAAGCCCCAAACCCCAGCGCCTTCTCCAGTTCCTGTCTCCCATCAGACCCCACACCAGCCTTCTCATCAGGCACAACCCCCCCAGCCGCCACCTCCTCCTCCACCACCTGCAGCCCCTCCTGCACCTCCCCAAGTGCAGCTCCCTGTTCCCCTGGATTTGCCCCTTTTCCCACCTCTGATGATGCAGTCTGTCCAGCACCCAGGCCTCCCCCCTCAGCTGGCCCTCCAGCTGCCAACTATGGACTCTCTTTCCACAGATCTCACACAGCTCTGCCAGCAACAATTGGGTCTTGATCCAAACTTCCTCCGCCAGTCTCAGTTTAAGCGACCACGCACCCGTATCACAGATGACCAGCTAAAGATCCTGCGCGCCAACTTTGACATCAACAATTCCCCCAATGAAGAGCAAATCCAGGAGATGTCAGAGAAGTCTGGCTTGCCCCATAAAGTCATAAAGCACTGGTTCCGTAACACTCTCTTCAAAGAGAGGCAACGGAGTAAAGACTCTCCTTATAATTTTAACATTCCTCCAATTACAACATTGGAAGATATTCGAGTTGAGCCCCAGCTGAATACACATGAATACTACAGAACTGACTCATCCATGAACAAGAGGTCCTCCAGGACCAGATTCACTGATTACCAGTTGAGGATACTTCAAGATTTCTTTGACACTAATGCCTATCCAAAGGATGATGAGATTGAACAGCTCTCAACTGTGCTAAACCTACCAACTCGAGTCATTGTGGTGTGGTTCCAGAATGCCCGACAGAAAGCTCGCAAAAGCTATGAAAACCAGGCAGATTCCAAAGACAATGAGAAAAAAGAGCTGACCAATGAGCGTTATGTCAGAACCAGCAACATGCAGTACCAGTGTAAAAAATGCAACATTGTATTCCCACGCATCTTTGACCTTATTACCCACCAGAAAAAGCTGTGTTATAAGGATGAAGATGAGGAAGGTAACGAGGACAACATCTCTGAGGAATACACAGATTATATTGAGACAGGTCCAGCAAAAAATACCCAAGTACCTGTAGAGCCATTTAAACAGTCCCAAGGAACTGCCACCAGTTCTGGCTCAAGCTCCCCTGTGATGGCCTCTCCTCGTGCCAGCATGGGAAAGACTTCCCCAAAGCCAGACATTACCCCTGAAATTGATCCTAAACAAACTGAGACCGCCTCCTCACCAGTGATCAAGTCACTACCAGAACCTAGACCATCTAAGGCTTGCACCCCTCAGCCACCTCCTCAGAAAGCTCCCCAGCCACAAATGTCAAGACCCCATTCCCAGCCACAGGCAGCTGCACTGCCCTCAAGTCCACTCTCCCTTGCCCTTTCCTCACTCACCAACAGCCTCCCCCACCAGATGCTTCAGTACCAGTGTGACCAGTGTAAGATTGCATTCCCCACTGTGGAGCTCTGGCAGGAGCACCAGCATATGCACTTCTTGGCTGCCCAAAACCAGTTCCTTCACTCCCAGTTCCTTGAGAGACCCATTGATATGCCCTATATGATATTTGACCCCAACAACCCCCTCATGGCTAGCCAGCTGTTATCTGGGGGCCTCTCCCAAATCCCCTCTCAGGGTAGCTCTAGTTTGGCCTCTGCTGCAGGCTCTGGAGCAATGAAGAGAAAACTGGATGACAAGGATGAAAGTGCTAATGATAAAGATGGTGGAAACAGTAGCGAAGAACAACACAGAGATAAACGTTTGAGAACTACCATCACACCAGAACAACTGGAGATTCTCTATGACAAATACCTACTTGACTCTAACCCAACAAGGAAGATGTTGGACCACATTGCACGAGAGGTTGGCTTGAAAAAGAGAGTTGTGCAAGTTTGGTTCCAAAATACTCGTGCAAGAGAGAGAAAGGGACAGTTCAGAGCTATAGGGCCCTCTCAGTCCCACAAGAAATGCCCCTTTTGCAGAGCACTGTTCAAAGCAAAATCTGCCCTAGATAGTCACATACGATCTAGACACTGGCATGAGGCTAAGCAAGCAGGCTTCAGCTTGCCCCCAAGCCCAATGATGAGTCAAGACAATGAAAGAGGTGAAAGCCCAAATAAGTATAATTTCTTTGACTACCCACAGCTGCCTACCAAGACTGAGCCAAATGAGTATGAGCTGCCTGCTGCATCCTCAACTCCAGTCAAACCATCTGAGGCACAGGTAAAAAACTTTTTAAGCCCTTCATCCTTAAAAGCTGAAAACTGTGATGAAACTGAAGGGCCTACTGTTAATTCAGCAGAAGCCTCATCTTATGATCTCAGTAAAATGGACTTTGATGAGACTTCCTCAATTAATACAGCCATTAGTGATGCTACAACTGGAGATGAGGGTAATAACAATGAGGTTGAGAGCTTCACAACCAATGGTGGGGACAAGTTAATTGACAACAAGAGTGGCCTGGTATCAAATTCTGATGGTGGCAATGAAAGGCTCCAATTCAGCATGGTGAGCCCTGCCCTCAGCTTCTCTGGAAGAGACTGTGACTCTTATTTTAGCTCCAGGGATGATGACATTGATGACAACAATGACAGAAGTGAATCTTCAAGCCTAGCTGATCCCAGTTCCCCTAGTCCCTTTGGGGCTGGTAATCCCTTCAGCAAGTCCGGGAAAGGTGGCAATGCTGGGGATAGGCCAGGCCACAAACGATTCAGGACTCAGATGAGTAACCTGCAACTAAAAGTTCTCAAAGCCTGTTTTAGTGACTACCGCACTCCTACAATGCAAGAGTGTGAGATGCTGGGCAATGAGATCGGACTCCCCAAGCGTGTTGTGCAGGTGTGGTTCCAGAATGCCCGTGCTAAAGAAAAGAAATTCAAGATTAACATTGGAAAGCCATTCATGATAAGTCAAGGCTCACCAGAGGGGCCCAGGCCTGAGTGTACTTTATGTGGTGTAAAGTACACTGCCCGGATGTCCGTCCGAGACCACATCTTCTCCAAACAGCACATCACCAAAGTGCAAGAAACCCTGGGAAACCAGGTAGATAGAGAAAAGGACTACCTAGCACCAACCACTGTCCGTCAGCTGATGGCCCAGCAAGAGTTGGACCGAATGAAGAAAGCTGGTGAGGGACTCAGCCTGCCAGGCCAGCAGCAACAGACTGCAGTGGACAACAGTAATGCACTTCATGGCCTCAGCCTACCCTCAGGCTACCCAGGGCTATCTGGCCTTCCACCAGTGCTACTTCCTGGGGTCAATGGGCCATCATCACTTCCTGTTTTCCCACCCAACACACCTGGTGAGTTAGTATGACGAATAGTGAAAGAAAAGCTAAATGACTAGAAACTTGCACTATTTTATTCTACTATACTACTGTTTATTCTGTATCACAGTGGTGTTTGTCAAAAAGTCTTATTTTGTAAAAACTATTTTAAAACTAAATGGTGGGAGTTAGTGCATGCATAGTCATCATCAGAGTTGAAGTGCTAATTTAAAATTCAGAGATTTTTACAACAAATGTGTCTATCTGGCTTTTGTTTGTGTTGTTTGTTTTTCCCCTTATTATAGGTTTGGTATATTTATATTTATAATATATTGGCAGATTGAAATGATCATAAAGCGCATGTGACAGTTTTGATCCATAACAAAACCTTAACAAAAGAGATAAAGACTGAGCCAGTGCAAAATAAAGCATCTTTATCCTGTCATTAAAAAATAATTTCCATAGTGATTTGGGGTTGAATATTAAAATATTGAATATTTCCGTATTTATATACCACTGTATTTCAGCTTTAGCGTCTCCCGGTGCTGGCATGCTTGGGTTCCCTACACCAGCCACCCCCTCTCCTGCCATGTCTCTCAGCACTACCCCAACCAAGACTCTTCTGCAGACTCCTCCTCCTCCTCCTCCACCTCCTCCTCCTCCTGTTCCCTCCACACCTTTGGCAGCAGTAAATCATACAGAGCAGCAAGTTAAAGAGAGAGAGAGAGACAACAGCAAGAAACCAGGAGATAAACCACCTCAGATGAAGGTGAAGGACCGAGAGAATGAGAGCAGTTCACGCCCTGAAACTCCCAGCATGGCCAAGAAAAGAGAGAAACAATGTCAAGTTTCGGGGAAACCAGGAAGTGAGACTACACTAGACGCCACACAGCTCCAGGCACTTCAGAATGCCCTTGCTGCAGGTGATCCCAGCTCCTTCTTGGGGGGGCAGTTTTTGCCCTACTTCCTACCTGGATTTCCCAACTGCTTCTCTCCCCAGCTTCCTAGAGGGGTCCAAACAGGGGGCTACTTCCCACCACTTTGTGGAATGGAGAGCCTGTTTCCATATGGCCCAGCAGCAGTCCCACAAGCTGCCATGGCCGCTGGTCTCTCCCCGACCGCTCTCCTGCAGCAGTACCAGCAGTCTCTCCAGGATTCTCTGCAGAAGCAACAACAGCAGCAGCAGAAACAACTTGAGCAACAGCAGAAACAGCAGCAGCAGCAGCAGCAGCAGAAACCAACCCTTATGAAGACACCCCAGAGCATACAGAGCACCACCACCAACTCCTTCAAACCAAAAGAAGCTATAGATGCTAAGGATGACACCAACAAAGGCTCTTCAACAGAAAGCACAAAAGAAGAACCGAAAACAGATACCAAAAGTACCATGGATTTCCCAGACGCTTTTATTGTACCATCTGTCAAGCATGAGTTTATATGCAGGAAGTGCCAGATGATTTTTACTGACGAAGATTCAGTGGTGCGTCATCAGAAGTCCTTCTGTTACTTCGGACATCCTTTTACTGACCCGCAAGAGACAGTGCTTCGAAAGGCAGTGAGCAACTACACTTGTGTTGCCTGCAATGTGGTTGTTAATGGGAATGAAGCACTTGGCCAACACCTTCAGTCGAGCTTGCACAAAGAGAAAACAATCAAACAAGCAATGAGAAATGCCAAAGAGCATACTAGATTATTACCTCACTCTGTCTGCTCCCCTACTCCTAACACCACATCTACCTCGCAGTCTGCAGCTTCTTCTAATAACACCTTTCCTCATCTCTCTCACTTGTCCATGAAGTCCTGGCCAAATGTCCTGTTCCAGGCCACCACAGCCCGGAAAGCTGCTTCCTCCTCCCCGTCTGCCTCTCCTCCCCCTCCCCTCTCCACACCTTCAACGGTTACCTCAACATCCAGCAGCACCACAGGGGTTCCAACCTCACTACCCACCGAGAGTTGTTCAGATGAGTCTGACAATGAGCTAAGCCAGAAGCTGGATGACTTAGATAACGCGTTGGAAGTCAAGGCTAAGTCTGCCTCTGGCCTAGACGCAAGCTTCAGTAGTATCAGAATGGATATGTTCAGTGTGTAGGAGTGACAAAAGGATCCCTTGCTTAAAGAAAAAAATAAGACTTTTTAAACTGCAGTTCCAAAGTTTCTCTTAACCCAAAAAATTACAGTACCAAATGATTGACTCAGGATTGTTTTTCCCATATTGATATGCTGGCAAGATATTGATTGATTTTTGTTATGGACAGAACTGTTGCAGATGCTTGACTGAGCTTATATTGTATACAAAAACATGGAGTAGGAAAAAATCCCACAGGCTCCCTTGGGGGGGCTTGTTTCAAGCCAAAAACTCTCACGATAGCAAATTGCACCTCAGCTGGATTGTTTTCCAAATGCTAGCATGTACTGTATGGGATGACGATCCAGAACCCTCAAAGAGAATCTCTCTTAGTTTAGATAGGTGTAATTCAGTAGCTTTAAATTCTCAGGTCAGAACAGAACATTTCTCATTTGTTAAAGCAGCAACAAGCCTGGGCACACTTGGCTTATAACCAAAACATGTCAAGCTTTATCGGACGCATTTCCTTGATGTGTATAGAGTACCAAGAGACAATATTACTGTTACAGTGGACGATGTGCATATCCTTTTAGTTTTGCCCTACAAAGACAGTATGGTTTTGCCACTGAGGGAATTTAGAATGGTGAAGTAAATGTGTATGATGCCCCTGTGTTTGCCAGTTTGTATTACAACAAGCTGTATCTATTTCCCACCCCCTTTTTTCTTGTAGTATATACTAATCTGTGCCAACTCTTACCCTCTCACTTTTACCTCTGCTCACACCCTTTTCTGAAGAGGTAATAACTCTAGTTTTGATAGACTCTCTCGGATTATGTGAATATAACATTTTTCATTTGTGAATTGCTGTACTGTTACGGTACCTGCTTGTGTCTGGACTATAGTGCACTTATTTTGTTTTTATCTGTCTTTTTATTATTTGATTAGGCCATTTGTTAATTTAATAGAATTTTTGTATGTATGTATGTTTGTGTTTTAATTATTATTTGTGTCTATTGCAGCAGCATATTGGTCCATATTTGTTACAGGATTGATGCCTAACAATCTAGAGACCTATTTAACAATTGGTGCATCCATGAAAGCAGTACTGTATACTTGAAACTGTTAAGGTACAAGTTGGTCACAATGTTATAAAAGGTATGATCATTTGCTATACATTTGCAAATATGCTGCTTTAAAAGGGGGACAACAGCATTTTTGTTGTATATTAAAAACATTTTCATGTACTTGTAGGACTTAAAACAGTGTTACACCTATACGCTGTCATTTAGTGCATAGGTTGACGTCCTCCCAACAATTCTCTGGGCACTTCTGATGATCTACAGTTAAAGTCAACATTTTAATTTTTCCACATTTAGTGATTTCAACATTGCAAAGTATTACCTTACAAAGTTTTTCTGCTACTGTGTAATTTTATTTTGCTCGCCATAAATTCTCTCAATTTTCTAACAGACATACAGTAATACTTATCAATTACTTGCTTTGCTTTGCTTTTTTCTTTTCTATTTTTTTTTTTTTTTTATTTTGCTGTGGAACTAAGAATGTGAAAGCTGTCAAAGGGTGTTCAATTTTTTACGAATCACTTTCTAGTTTGGTAATTGAAACCAATGTGATTCATTCCAAAGTAACAGAAGGCTATTTGTATGAAAGAAAAAGGCTTGTGAACAAAGAAAGCTAAGCTGTTGTACATATTCGTAGTTGGCTGTGCATGGTACAAATTTATTAATATGAAGAAATGCAAAAATGTATTGCTTTTGGTATTTCCTATTCTGAGATGAGCAAGTAGCATGTAATGCAACTGTTTGACAGGTTAAATCAAATCATGCTTAGTTATTGTTTCAAACAATGAAATCAAGTAACATTTCCTCTTTATGTTTTATTATTGTAAAGTTGTTTTTTTTTTCAAAGTTTTAAAGCAAAATGTCGGTTTTTCGTTGTTTTTTATTTTCCGCGTGAGCTTTTTAAATGTCATTATTTGGATTTTTAGTATTTTAACATTTACTTTAATCCTGAAGACACTTTTCGATTGTGTTTCATAAGAGACATCCTGGCCTCCCAAGGTGCAATTCTGCCATTGTACAAACATGAGCGACTGTCCTGATTCCAAAGGCTTTCACAACTCTGGCTTTTTGCCTTTCCCCACTCTGTGGCTCAGCATTATAAGACTGAACTGTCCGCTAGCATCATGTGCTAAGATGTTAGCATCAGACAGGACGCTTTCCACACCAAGGACTGGTAAAAGCTAACAAACCAACAAAAAGGATGGTCCAACAATATACCTGTACATAGATATTGCAACTGCACAGCAGCCAAAAAGAAAAAAAAAAAAGAACTTTTTAAAAAAAAATGGATGGATTGTGTCATGTTTATGGGGACAGCCTTCAAAAGGTTGAAATTGGAATTGTTCTTCTGGATGTCAAAGGGATTTTCATGGCGCAATCATATCCTACACAATATGTACTCTTCAACATCTGGGTTACATAGGAAATGCACCCTGAGGTTTTAATAAGAAGAAGCCCCTATGGCTAAAACTTTAAATAAACTAAACCAAAAATGTTATTGATGTTTTATATATAGAGAGTAGTCGCATTAGTTTTTGTTACTGTACTGTTTGAGGTCTCAACTGTACCGTATCACGGTAATAACATGGTTTTGAAACCTTTTTTTTATTTTGTCACAGACCTGTTGTCATAGTTGAAATGACGTTTATTGTAGATGGTATTTGAACAACTTCTGGAAATAGTTCATCAAGTATGTTTGTTGCTCATTGTTGTGATACATTAAAAACTGTATCTGCAAACCAGTTTGGTCTTATAAAATACTCTTTATTTCTTGTTCACTCTTTCATGTTTAATCATATAATTATGTCTTTATATAGTTTCTTGAAATCCATCTTTGAATTGACATTAGATATATAGAAGTTTTGGACAAAATATAATCTCATGTTATCATGACGTTTATTGTATCATATTATACTATAAGTTCTATTGTAGTTTAACTGAAAATGTTCAATAATTTTGACAGTAATGTAGAATGTATTAGTTTTTTAACAAGTACAAAGTTAACCACAGCTTTATTAATATCATTAAAACTGCCAATTCAACTCTGAATGAGCATCACATTTAAGACTGAAGCAGGTAATTTACCCGAAATGTAGTAGTTTTTTTTATGTAGTTTTCATATAATGTATTTAATTAAAACACATCATTTTGCAAAACTGTCAAGTAAACATCCTGTATGTCACACTTTTAACAAAAACATGTATTGTTTCAATGCCCCTCTAACAGTTACCAGTTGTTCCAGTCACTGACAGACTAAAATTTTGAATCATATAATGGGTGTTTCCCATCAATATGCTATTTGTGGTAATCTGACTCTAAGCAGATGCGGGGGATTATGTTTGGAAGTGTCTGCTAATCTGGATCTGATCAGGTGCTGCTCTGGACCCCTCCCATTGAAAAGGAAGAGTCCATATTAATCTATCACAACCATGGATAAACAGAGGTAAAGCCTTCACACAGGGCAAAGACCATTTTATTATCAAAAACTGTTAAGATAGTTCCTCTATGCATGCTTGTAAGGCTAATTTTGATTTGTTGAACAAAGTGTACACCGTTGGTGACTGAAGCACCGAACACATTGTTAGTTTTCATTCTATAGCCAAAAAGATAGTTGAAAAATTGTATTTTGTGCTGCCAACTACACAGCTTTTAAAATCCTATTGAGAAGCAAAATGCATGCCAGTGTGAGACAGAGGGGTGACTTTTTAGATCTGAGGTCAACAGATGCTGTCACATTAAAAACTGCACCTCAGGAACACCTCGACACAATACATCACACCCTGCCAGCGAGACGTGTCCGCCACCAGTGTCAGGGTCACGGAGAAAGCCGACATTCACAAGTCGTTAAATCCACCTAATGAAATTTCACAAGGGCAGCAAAAATGAAGGGGAAGATGAGGATCTTTTCACTCCAGCAGAATTGGTTGTGGTCTTTATTGTTTCGCTTAACACACTTCAGTGTGCAGTGAAACGGCTGCAACATGTAAAGCCTCAAAAACAGCTTTTTTCTCCCCCCCTTCTGACTTCACCCCTCGCCCTTGACGAATGTGCTCAGCTCGCAGGGTGCAACTGTTCTGCTGAATGGCCCTTTCCTGTTGCTCACCCTTAAAGTGCAGGCGGTTGCCGAGGTAGGGCTCCCTCCCGTCATATTATGGGATTGAATTGCGTTTGACCTTTGTGGAGAACAATGGCTGAAGGCCTTTCATTTTTCTGGCCTTCTCAGCGCCTAGAAGAAGGAGCTCTTTACTCTGTGTTTTCACTGTGGTTTGCCAGTAATTCACAAGCAGGATGACAGCGTGATCTACGCTCAGTAAGTGTGTGTGCGTGTAGGTTTAAGTGCACAAGTCTACACACAAGCGTGTTTTGTGCCAATTCTGACTTAGATCTACTGAAATTACCGTTCATAGGTCAAACATTATAAAAAATCTCTAAACAAAGCTGTTTTGATGTGACCTTATTTTGGTGGTCACCCAATTTGGCTTCCCAACTTCACTGTCCTGCAAAAAAAGACCCTGTGAAGAGAAGAGTGGTTCATAGAAGTTTAGACACAGCTTTGCTAAAGAGGCCGCAGCAGTGAGCGGTCTTGCCCTGAATACACGATAAAAGGTTTACTGTAAATTCTAAATGGCGGTTTCTGCAACCCATACATCACTCATGACCATTAGGTTCCACCCTCACTGCACAGTGCACCCTTCCAGCCACAGCTTTCCAGATGATACAGTACAGAGGCTGCAGTTCAGGCAGATCTGCCTTTGAATAGCCTGCAGCCAATGGATTTTCTCTGGATAATACAATGTTTGGGACAGAGAGGCAGGGATTAGTCCAGACGGATACATCCACCACCCCCCACATGCCCAATCTAATTAGACTGGAATCAGTTTAAGATGAAAGCAAGCCCTAGCATCACCGCACTAAATACTGGAATTAGTATTCCCCGCATGGGAATTTAATGACGGAGACTGAAAATCCAATCACATTCACTCCCAGTTTAGCCTCTCATGCATTGGGCCTGGACAATGACGAAACCAAAGAACAACAACAATGATTTGTTTGTCAATAGATATTGACCAACATCACATCTGAGGCCACTTGGGTATTGGCATTACTATGTTGTCATCATTTAACGAGGATAAAACAGCTCATAATTAGAAATTTAGACAGTCTGTTTCTGATGTAAACCTTTGTCACATTTTGACTCTTCCGGGAGCCATAACAGAAATTTATCAAAGCAAAAATAGCACAAAAAGGAGCGTATTTTAGGACTGACACATCCATGGTCTTGTGTTCATGTTTATTCATAATGCCTTAAAGAATGTTTATCCATGAACTTTGACTTAATTGTGAAAATACGCAGATGTTTCAGGGCCTCTATGTTGTGTTTTTGTCCCTACAACTTGTGAGAAAAAAAAGGGACTTGTCTTGTTTTCACTCATTTGTTCTTCCTACTTAGAAGGCCACATTGCCCATAAAATCATTCAGCAGTGATTGGTGAAGTAAGTCATTAATCAGCTCCTTGCATCAAAGCCCTGATTGCTTCATCGGAATTGACTCTGTCAAATTATTGCTATCAGGCAGACAGCATCAGATCCTTTATAGTTTCTATTATCTTACAGACTTTGAGCCCACATTCAGTGATAAAACAGAACTCATTTTGCGGCACATACTCTTATGAAACATTTTTTACATTCTCTTGACTTTATCTTGCCCTTATTATTATTATTTCTTTGCCTAAGTTTATGCAGTCAAGGGAGCTCTATTTTAAAACCACTAAAATGCAGGCCATATTTCAGCGTCAGTTTAGTGATTAACGGCACACACCGAAAATAACTCCAGCACCTGGGTTCCATCCACCACACAATATCTCCTACACCTGCGTTTCATCCGCCAAAGCATTACACCTGAGAAATCAGGAAAGCATTGTCCCCTGTGCACAAATATTCAACATGAAATCTGATTATTTATTGCTGGTTTTATTTGGAGGCACCAAAACAGAACCTGTTGTTTTTCTTCTAACAGGTGTAATACAACTTTCCAACTCACCTAACAACTGATTCTGCAAAACTTTGCCACTTTTTACACCCCAGGAGGAAATTCACTGTGCTTTTTTAGTAAATGAGGGGATAAATATTGCATCAGTGGGAAACAGGACACAGCATTAGACAACAAAAGGCACAGTTCTTGCAGTGATGCGTCCTTTGAGATGCGAAGTAAACCTTAACAGTATTTTCTCTGGATTTGACCAGATGTCAACAAAGGCTGCACACAAACTAACATATGAATCAGGCAATGTATTTTTTCTTTCTATATATCTTTCTTTTGGCCTTCATGCTTTTTGTGTTTACTGCTGCAATACCTCATTTCTCGGCTACAAAAGGAAAGAAAGAAGGTGAGGAAATGGAGGGGGGCAGGAGTACACCAGCCTTATTATTGCCTTGTGGATGAAGGATACAATCACTGCTGGCATTTCTACGAGACACACAGCCAACTAACACATATTTTAAAGTGAAAGAGAAGTAGGAGGAGGTGTGAAGGAGAGAGGGAGGCAGGCCTGAGAGAAAAAAAGAAAAGGAGACATAGACAGACAGGCCAACAGGCTGACAGAGACTTAGAGTCAGGGACAGAGAGGAAGAAAGAAAGAAAGAAAGTAGGTGATATAGACAGCAAAATGAGCAAGTGATAGAAGTGAAGTGAGAGTGAGAGCAGGAGGGAAAGAAAAGGAGGGGCGACCTGAGAGAAATCAAACATGGGCGCTGTGCAACAGAGGTACGTCGGCAAACGAGCATGTTATGGCAGCCCGCTGGGACTTCCCCGGCAGATCGTTTGTGCTGTTTCCCAATCTGTTCTGAGGAGCGGCGCAGCCCCACATGGGGACGTGTGAAGGCGTCAAGATGGGATTGCTTAAGACAGATGAAACAAGGTGTTTTTTGATGCCATCTCGAGCGGACAAAAGCCTGATTTCCTGTTTTGCCTGTGACACAAAGGGTGCTGTGTAGTTTGTTGAACAGTTCAAGGCTTTTTGTTGTCAGGGCTGTAAATAACTAAACACGAGAGAGGTGAAGTTACAGAGGTTCTGGATCCACATGCCAAAAACTGAAAAAATATGTGGCACATTTTTCTTTTCTTTTTTTTTTTTTTTGACACTCATAAACACCTGTAACAAACAAACAGTGTAACAGTTCTTTCATCAGTTCTTTACATATTTCCCTTTAGCGTGAAAACAAGCTGAAAGTAAAAATCCTGGCACACACCCACTTAACTCCGGACGGCCACAGCTCTCTTTACATTCAGTGGACCCCAGAAACAATCCCATAGTGACAGAGATCAAAGTGTCAGGCTTTGTAATATTGCTTTACATTTTAAAGGGCGCTGAGCAGCCAGGCTAAGGTTTTTACAAGGCGTGCTGAGTCGTTGGGGAAATAAGGGAGCAATGGAGGAGGGAATGAAGGAATTTTAGGGGGTTATGGGATATGTCTCACTCTTTGTTCGTGTACACACACACATACACTCGCAAACTGAAATCATACCATGTGCAGCGGAAGAGCAGGCGGTGAGGAAATAGAAGCTAAATATAAAGTGACACGCTGCATTCCCCAGGTCATTCACAGGCCCTGCTCCAAATCACAATGCTCCACAGCTCGTCGTTTATCACACACAAAAGCCCAGGGTCTCAGAGAGAGAAATTTTTAAAGCAACCAAATAAGCATGCCTTGTAATTTATAGAATCACTGATGAAGGGATGAGGAGATGCATTGACATCAAATTGGCTCAGATGCCGTGTCCTCTTTGCGTATCAACTCAGCATCCTGGCAGGAACATTTGTAACAAAAAGCTTTTTTAATGTTTAAATGAAAATTTTAATGAGGGCCTGTGTTGCTTTTCCTTTCGAGTCTTTAAGAGCCCTCTAAATCATTAAAACTTGCTCTTTCTTTGATTTCAAGGTCATTTGAAGAAATAAGGCAGCCTTAAGTGGACCTCAGACCAAAAGTGGCCTATATGCCAAAGACGGCAAATAAATGTAGCCTAATGCTTTTTAATTTGCATTCATCTTTAAAAACACAGAAGAGCCATCTCAAAGTTATAATAGGCTGAGATGGCAGTTGGAGGCCCTCTAGTCATTAGTAGCAATGCAGCTCCTTTGAAATAAAGGCCTTTCTCATCTTGTTTTAACTTAAGCCCATTACTACAAAGATACATTAGGCTGCTGTCCGTCGCCTATTGTCTGCATACAATATTTCCGTCTGGCTATGCCTGTGTTCACATATACGCATGGATTCACCTCCTTTTCCTCCCCATGAGCGCGAACACATGCAACACGGCTATTCAGCAAACACATGCATGGAAACAAAAGATGCCAGAGACGGGGACCTTAGGAGGAGACGACATGCATTGTTTGTTTAATCACGTGTTATGAGATGACTCTGTAATTATGTTGTCATCTGCCCGCTTCAACACGGCAAAACTGGGCCGCCACAGTATGCCGTGCTCCTCGCTCATAATTCCACACTTCAAGCTTTAACGGTCAAAAGATAGAAAATGTCTTTTTTTTTTTTCTTTCATTCTTTCATCTTTATTCCTTTTTTTATTACAAACACCACTGTGTAGAGACTGAAACTTGCTTTTTTTGGAGCAGTCACATAAAGCCTGTTTGACAGGCATTATGTGTCAGCTCCTAGTGCACATGAGTGCAGGGCAACAGATGAATTGTTTTTTATGTAGTGCTATATTGAACTGATGAGACAGCAAATAACAGCGTGTCCTATTAAACACAGAAAGACGGGTCTTTCTTATTTTCTCTTATTCCCCTCATCCTTCACTTTTAATTTTGCTCCATGCTTCCTCCTCTTCTCTGTTCCATTTCCTCGCCATTCCTTTTCTCTTTCTTTATCTTCCTCTGTTCTCTGTATGTGTAAGTGTGCCTCTCTCTCTCTTTTTCCTTTTTCTCTCTGTGTGCGAGAATAGGTGGTGTGTGTCTGTGAAAAACTGAACATCTCCAGTGAAATTGGTTTTCTGAGGAGAAACTGATGGATCACTCTGGGTTCCTGACAGGAGTAGGGGATTGTTTATGCCACACAGACAAATACATGTATACACACATACATGCACACCCATATGCAGGGGTGAAAGGACAAGGGGATTGTTTATGCTGAAGCAGAATTAATTTTTATGAGCTGTAGATTGCTGTTTATAGGAAAATACACTTTTAAGCTGCAAGAGATGTAATCTAGATTGTAGCGTTCCCAGCAATGAATAATGGTTTTGGAGGCAACAGCTGCAGCAGCCTTCCTCTCAACCTCCATTTCCTCAGCTCACACACACATACACACATCTACACACACACGCACAACAACACAGATTAGTGGCAAAATGTTGCTGCTTTTAAAAACAAATGACTTCATATGTCCCAGCAAATCAGCACATCCGTACACAGATCACAAACATGTAACTGTAAACTCGTGGATGGCGGTGATGTGCAGCTGATCTGCAATTGTGGATTTTCCAGCTTTGACACACACACACACACACACACGCTCGCACACACACGCACACACAAGCAGAAAAAAAAAATACAAAAAATGCTTTTCCTAAAGTGTCACCTAATTTTGTATTATATGCACTGGAAATGTAAATAAAATCTGACTTTTAGGATATAATGAGATTGTTAATTACATTTTGTGTTGATTAACTTTTAAATGAATATGCACTGTGCAAAAAATCATAGAATTAGAAGTTAAACAAAGGATTTATTTCCATTTCAGCCTGTAATTTTATCATCCTTTCTATAGCTCAAGCAACCTTTACTGCAAGACATGAGAAAATATTCCATTACAGCAAGATTTCCACCTTCTCTTCTTCCTTCATATGCACTCACAAGTAGTTCTACACACACTCGTAGAATCTTGCTGTTGTTATCTGAGCAATGTGTACACAAAAGGTCTAGGTTTCAAACAACTGTTCATCAGATTGTGCGGATCACACACATGTGCACACAAGTTATAAGACATCATTACATTAATAAAGAAGCATTTTTATCTTCTTCATAAGTATCTTCTTCCTCCTAGAAAATACCTGTTGGCTTTACGATTTCTTTTTTTAAAATGTTTTATTTACTTATTTATTTTACACACAGAAAATCTTCTGGTGTATTGAGTTCTTACAAATGTCATGTAAATTTCTTTAATAGTAATGTGGGGAAAAAAAATTGTGGAAGTTTTGATGAAAGATCAGCATTTAAAGGTTAATTCTGCTAGCTTTGAAACAACATATCGTAAATGTGAACCTGAGTTAAAAATGACAAACAGTTTGCTGCTGTCAGTGAATGCTCAAGCTTAAATAAAAAGCTGAATTAGTTTTATATTTTTATACCAAATTATTCATTGAATGACAATAGAAAAAAAAATATATATATATATATAGTGTGTCCTGTCCTGTTCATGCTCACGTCCTACTACTGCCTGTGCAGGAGTAGATCTCGGCAATCATGGTGTGTATCGTGGTGTGTCATGGCTGAATAAGGGTCTACGATGACAAAAATTAGTTATGCTAAACATTAAACTTCCTGAGCAGTCAACTTGTATCACTGTGTTTTTGAAATAAAGGTTTTTCATCAACGATTCAAGTCGTTCCCTTTTTGCCCCCCCCCCCCCTAGTTTTTATCAGCACTCATGCAATAACTCGAGCAGAGACGGAGCGAATGTATTCCACCCATATGTATGAATGAATGAATGAATATGATTACCAAGTCTTGGACCTTCTCAAGGACAAAGTGCTGTGTTCTTTGTGTGTGTGCTGTTGACGGCCTTGTGTGCACTCGTGTATTTTTATGCATGTACCTTTGTATTTGTTGTGAGGCATTACAAAAGCAGTGTTCACCTCCATGTCTCTGTTTATGTTTCAGTTAGTTTTGCATGAAGTTTTGAGGGGGTTTTTTTTGGTTTTTGCAAACATGTTTTTCTTTTCCTTGTCTGCATATTTGTGGGTGTTTGTGGTTGTCTTAATGTGCAAGCAAAGGTTCAAAAGTGTATTTGCGAGCAGAGACTGTTCTCTAGGACTCTGTGCTGCTTGTTTTGGTGTAATGACAATCTACTTTCTCCCACTGTGTACAAGCACACAAATACCCATCTTTCCCTGGTCTCCTCCCTCACCTCCTCAGTGACTGTCACATTCAAATGCAGCCGTTTGCAGGTGACGTACCCAGGAAATGCTGTCCTGTAATTGTGTCGCTCTGTCTTCCTGTGGTGAGGTAGCTGGTTGCTTGCCGCCTGCCTGCCTGCCTGCCTGCCTGCCTGCCTGCGACACACCAGAATTACCAACTGAGGGGAGAGAGGGGTGACGGGAAGAGAGGAGGGGTACCATTAAAATGCAAAATCACCACTGCGGTGCAGTGCAGCGCCTCGCTCCCTCACTCTTTCTCCGAGGCAGCCATCTTATGATGGAACGAGTATGTGTTTGATGGTGTGTGAATGTGTGTCTGTCTGAAAGAGTGTGTGTGTGTGTGTGCACGCACATGCATCTATATGTCTGTGTATTTGATGGAGTGTATAGTTGAGCTGCGACGAGGAATGGTGAGATGGCGTGGGGTTGGCTGACGGGTTTGTGTGCGTGTGTGATTGTGTGTGTGTCTGCATGTGTGTGTGAGGCAGGGGTGATAAATCAGAGCTAGGTAAAGGCTTTTTAATGCAGCGGACCCCTCTCCCAGCCTCCATCTTCTGTCAGGACTCAGTAAAAGATGAGAGCCCCCTGGGGAACAGCACTAGCCCGCAGCATAGCAGGACTACGCCGCAGGTCACACACACACATACACACACACACACACACACACACACACGGGCCGCCTGACGCATAGGCATAGCCACTGACTAGGCCTTGTGAATGAGTGAATACATGAATAACTGAATCTATTGAATGCATGAATATATAAATAAAACTTTTCACAAGAACCACATTTATTGATGAACACCCCCCTCCAAATAAATGTGTTTTTCAAATGATTTCCAAATGAATTCCTAAATGATTTATGGCCGGTGATATTGCATTTATATCAGAGAAAATATTTTTGTAGAAAACAAAATGAATATTTGGTTCATTTCTGCCTGTGCTCCTAAGGTCAAACAGAGTCTTTGTCGATGATGTGCCTTGAGTCTTGAAGCGGCCCCAAGTTTCAGGGGTCCGGAAATGAAAAATATGTGGAATTTGCCAACATCTGACAATACTTAGTCGGCAATATATCTCCTGTCTGATAGAAAAATGTGTTCTGAATTGCAGATACGCTCTCTTTTCTGGCATACCTTTTTAATTTGACTTTGAGGGAAAACACGCCGGGCTCCTAGATAGACATGCACAGATATGAGCGCTGAACGTTGCGTAGGCCTTTGCGGATGGGGCAGAGAGGACTCCAGCAGCTTGGCGCAGAGGACGAGCACAAACACTTGAGAACATAATACTTGACAACAAGCCCAGAGTGTCAGTTAGGAAACCTTAAGAAAAAGGTCTGGCATGTTTGCAAAGAGGAAAAACACATCAAGTATTAAAATGCCAAAGAGCTTATTCTGAGTCAAAATTTCAGAAAACTGGGACCTCAATTTATGTCCTTTTCTCTAAATCTGTCTACTTATTAAACAATCTAGCATGACTTCCCGGATGAGGGTGTTGCTCTTTAGCCAAACCACAAAATTCTTAATGTTGGAGAGGTGATCATTAAAAAAAACAGTTTTATTTCAAGGATTTTGTTAAAATTTAAGAAGAAAATCAAAAGACATGAGCATGACGTTAGGCTGTATTTTGTATATTATGCCACACTATGCTTGACCCTGCTCTAACAGGGTCAGTTATAGTGTGCACATATACATACATAAATTTGGTGGGTGCTACAGGAATATAAATGAATAATTTAGTGGACATGGTCCCAGTTGAAACAATCCTCTAACCCTGGCTTAATGCTTTACATATTTGGCTAAAGGACCTCACATGAATCATCTGAGAGTGAGTAAGCATTGGCCGAAATCCTATCTTTACCTCAACTGAAACAGGAGATTGCACTTTATGAAAACATGGCAGCTGATGACTATTTACACAAGAGTAAATAAAAATACACCACATACACAAAGTATACAGCATCAGAGAGTGATACTGATTGCAAAGTTATTTTATCTATATCAATTACTCACTTTAAGATGTCTTGATTGAAGAATATTTTTTTTCCCTTCCAGCGCTCCTCCTCAGGTGATTCCAAATATGCTAGTCACTTTTGC
>JAPZDX010000013.1:13880396-13891441 GCA_029783625.1 Naso annulatus | reverse complement strand
CAACCACCCGACCCGTAGACTAAATGCCCTCTCTCGGAGAGTCGACGGCTGACAACTAACAGAGTCACAAGGCAGGTTAGAGGAGTTCGCTGAAAATCAACAGAAAATCACCTGAAAGGTCTAGGGGTGCTGCTTTTCTATCAGAGTTGTACAAATACTGTAAAAACATCTTCCTTGGAATATTAAAAGGCATTTTGATTTAGGTCAGATGAGAGATTTTTTTTCTCCCCTTGTTCCCTCAACTTGTGCATCTTGTTCATACCAAGATAGTGCACTGACTCAAGGCTGACTGCCATAGCTTACAGACTACAACAACAACAATATCCACTCTAACAGGGAACAAACTGCAACATAGCTTCGAGGCAAAAGGGGCCATAACCAGTATGAGGAGGGAAAGACGAGTCAACAAAAGCGTACAGAGCGTCAGACTGAAGCCTCGCAGCTGCACCGGGTCCTCTGAAAACTAGACGACGGCTGCAAAGACAGCTACCTTACAGATAGACGGATAGACAAAGAGACAAGACACATTACAGAAAACGCCATGAAACCCCAGCCGGGAGCTCTGAACTACTGTCTACTGATACAGTCAGGATAGAAGAACTGGGGGTAAAGATAGCTAAGGAGAAAAAATGAGGAGGGGGAAAAACAGATAAGCACAAACCTCTCCCTAGGAGCTGACCTTGAGATGGCGGTCACAATAAAAGAGGAGGGAACATTCCTGAAGCGTACACGCCTCAGCCACACTGAGGTGCGTGCATCCAGGGAATAGCCTATAGACAGAAGAAGTCTGCCCTTTCTTTTTGACCTTGGCTTTGGTGTCTAGGGAGGGGGTGAGGGGTGTTAAGGGCAGGGGACGAGGAACTGAGGGATGCTGGGAAGGTGGAATATCTCCAGGGGATCATGTTTTGCTTTTTCTGCAGCGGACAAGTGCTCTGAAGCTGTGTACAAAAGGCTATCATTACATGCAAGTTGGAAACTGTGTGTCCAAAAGTCTCGATTTAGCTCCTGGCGTGGCGTAGTGCTCAAATTCCTAAGCACTTAGCTATGGTTGTTAGCATAATATATTTGCTGAAATAAAGCATAAACGTTCACTTGGCTTTCTATGATGCTTGTAGCGAGAAATAGGCTATGCACTGGCAAAGCTTGCTGGATTACAACTTTACATTTTCTTCTCTCACTCATGTAAATTAATTTGCGTAAAAGCTCTGGTGAATAAAGCCTGTTTCTCTGAGCACTCCTGTCTTGTTTTTTTTTTTCTCCCCCGCTCCCTCACTTTATTGCCCTTCTTTCGCCAGGAACGAGTGTGGGGCTATTAGCCATGGCCTGCTAATGTCCTCACTATGAAAACGGATGAGAATGTCAGATTTAGAACTTTTAAGAGAGTGATGTCATACAGCAGACCACAGGCATTACGGGGACGCTAAGATTACCCAGGCGGTAACCAGACTAATTGTTATGAGTCTGTTTCATGAAAAATGAATGTGTGCAAATGCACAGAGGGGTCTTCAGGCTGTGTGTGTGTGTGTGTGTGTGTGTGTGTGTGTGTGTGTGTGTGTGTGTGTGTGTATGTGTGTGTGTGTGTGTCACACACACTAATGCTTTATCAAGGCTCTCCTCTTTCTCTAATCACCCAAGACTCCTCTGAGCCATGGGGTGAGGGCCAAGTTAATGCCTGAACACACACACAAAAAATACACATCAGTTGGAACAACACATCTGACACACAAAAAAATGTGCCCTGCCTAATCTGGTTTGCTCAGAAGGTAAATTATTTAAGAGAATTAATTGATTTCATGAGTACGAAGGTTCAGTATGCTAAGGCTGTATGAGTAATAAGTATAGGGGTTTGCAAAAAGCAACTTGAAAAGTAATGAAACATTTAGAGGGCAGAGAGGCACAATGAATGTGGAGGAAAAAGCGGAACAGCTAATAAAAGGGAGAACCGAAGTTGTGTCTTTCTTAGGAGTCAGTGAGAGATCACTGGGGCCTCACCTCATGCAAACAGAATGAGTTATACCGAACAATGTTTGATCCGCTCATTTCTTGGCTCCTCATCACGCATTAAAAACACAAGCTTGATAAAACATAAAACACTGTCTCGTTTTTGGTGCAACAATTAAAATGTCTGCAGGAGCGGAAAATTCTTAACTGCTTTCTGTGTCCAGTAAAATCTATGAGAGTTTGAAGGCCGCTGCAGGACGAGAGAGTTGCTCCAGCTGTCAAAACTGCCGTACAGATGCTGTTCCTTGGAATTCAACTCGGGTGAGAAGAATCTGTGAATATATTTAGCCTCTACGACATCTTAATATTTCATATTTTTATCCAGCTTGGAAGCTTAATGCCTTGAAAAATAAGGTAAAGTGTATCTTCTGGCAAGGTGCTCATATTAGCTGATGCAAACATGGGAATAACAAACAAACAAACAAACTAAACAAAACTGTATATTATGTGTAACACTTGACATTGAGAGAATATTGTCTCCGTAATATCAGCTAGTTTTATGTCTGCCAAACTAATCTCTGTAAAGCCAGTAAATATGGATTGTAGAGTAACACTGAAATGACAAAAATAAAAATTAACTGTTGACATGTTAGATTATCAATTAATTACTGTCATTTATTCAGTAAAATGTCTAATTACAGGTTATAAAACCAATTGATTGAAAAAGTTGAAATTAAAAACCTCTGGCATTGGTGGTTAGTGAAAAACAGAACCAGTCCTACTCAAGAGCAAAACCACAAAGCGCGTGTGCAATATAATATTATTTGTACTGTTAAATGACTAAAACTAAAGTCCATCCAGTTTGGGATTCTTTCAGAGTACTAAGTGTGCTGATAACCGCACTGCCTTTATCACTTGCCGTCATCTGGAAACTGTATAAAATGACCTTATGACCCCAGAGTGAGATCATAGCCCAGTTTAACTTCAGTGACTCCCTTAAAAACATACTCATTACACTAAGTGTTCAGCTCCACAGGCACGCACCTTTAACTTCAATCTCATGCAATCAGCTGCTCCACATTCACCTCACAATCACACCGTCTCTTAATTTTTTAGCCCCATGCCCATCAGTCTTTAACAACAACCAACAACCAAATCTGCTCCATTTTGATAATAAGGCAAGAGCATTATGTGATAATCACGGTGGGGATTAGGTTTTGGCAGTGTGTGTGCAAGAGCAGTGCAGTCAAAGCCACTGGAAAAGAGAGATAGAACCAAGAGACAGATAAGAGTAGAGGAGTGATGATTGGGATGAGAGAAATGAAGTGAGTAGTCTCTTGAAAATCAATAAGATCAACTTTGCCTTGAATCTCAATGTGGAAGGTTTTTGATCTCTGGCACTGATTATTTCGGGGAATAATGGAATTATGTGTGGAGCAGTACAACATACTCTTGAAGGAACACACACTCTCGCAAGGTTACCGTGCAAAGTTGCAGTTGGTAAATATATCCAGAGATGACTCGTGATGAATTCTAATGCACAACAGAGAGTCATTTGAACCGTGTGTACGCATCAGCACACATCCACAACTGATTTGATTCCTAAATGACAACAGACGAGGGAAGGAAAAATGTGTTTTAAAGACGCAACACCGACATTTAACAGCAACATGGAGGTGATAACACCGGTCTAAAAAGACGCCGACGTGCCGCATTTGAGCTTCGTGTAGAAGTACCCTAACATATAATAAAGCACTGCATTCTGAATGTAAGCTAAACGACACAGTAAAGACATATTTACCCATTTCGTGTCAGGGAAAATGTGAACTCAATGCAGTGCAGTCCGATACGATGAAAACAACCTGTATTTCCGGGTTGTGACAATTAATCCCGCCTCTTAAAGAAAACCCACCAATGCTGTGCGGTAACGTCACGCTTTAGAGCAAATGACCAAAACTAGCCAATAAGATCGCACAGAGCCCACACAGCGGCAAACTGTAGAGGGAAACATCGGTCTGACTGGAAAAAAAAAAGTTCAATCACTGTTTTCCGTTGTAGTAACGGCACATAGCGACTAAGTTGCTGGTGAAGCCACGGGAAATGACACATATCACGTCTTATGCACTCAAAATGCCACGCACTGACTCCCTTCAAGTTGCTCTGCAGTTTTCTTCTAAAGTGACGTTAAACTGTGATGCTGTGAACAAATTTAAACAGAGTGATTATGAGTGTTTACAACATAGCCTTTTCAAGTCCGTGGTTTACGCGCACTTGATTTGAGCACTACTAAACTTTGCACGACCATGAGCCGACAGACAACAGTAACACAGTCGGGAGAAAGCTCGAAGGTGTCGAGTCCGAGAAATGATGCTTTGAGCCCTGCGTTTTTCTCCGGAGAAGCAGAGCTGGAAGATGCCATCCAGGACTCTGAGACTGAAACAAACAACATTAAACAGCTTCTAAATGAATTCAAAGGACTTTACGAGCAGAGGTTAAGATGCTTGGAGCTGCACAGTTGTGCAACACAAGGGGAGCTGCTGCAGGTGAGTTGGTCTTGAGCTGCCTTTAAAGCTATAGTATGCTGGGGGGCGTGGGTTCGAATCCCTCTGTTGCCTTCATGATCTACAAAAGCCATAATATAGCCTACTTGTCCTGAAAACGTAAAACTGCTTCTGTTGGATTGTGAAACACAGGATAATTGTATAAATATGTGGGATCCTGAAGTATGTGCAAAACTGAGTATCTCTAACCTGAGGTGGTTTGTGCTGTAACTTTTTGTGACGACCAGGTCAGGACACAGTGGAGTGAGTCCTATCTGGTCAAACACGTGATATATTAACCATCCAGGGTTCTGGACCCTGAACAGCCATTCATCAGGCCACACTTCAGTATAAATTAATTATTTTTATGTGTTGGGGCTTTTTTTGAAATAAAGAAAGAGCTTTATTTAGGACTTCAGTCAGACCCAACGACCCTACAAGATTTGTAGTTTTTTGTCGACATCTGTTGTCATTAAGTTATCATCCTTCCGATAAAAATCAAAGAGCATCCTGTCCACCGTGACTCGGGCATCAGGAGATGACCTCCGTCTTGTCAGACAAATGACAGGAGGAAGCGCAGGGGTGCTTTCATAAAGCCACAGCACTTGTAACAGGTGGCAAATTGCATTATGTTTCCATCTGAGCGGCAGAGATCAGGAACACAGATCCACACTCATATTTAAAAAAGAGAGGTTTCTAATCATCAGGATTGTCATGTGACATCATTTAGCTACAGAATGTAGCCTGTCTGAGCTGGGCTGTGCATCAAAGCAAGTGTAACAAGGTTTCGGAGATGGGTTTTGGTCAGCTGGCCCCAGTCGCGGGCCTCCTTAACAAGGTTATGTGTTTAGAACCCAAGAGCTCCCAAGTCCTAAAGGTTGATGTGGACAGTTAATCATAAAGCTCTTCCATTGAAAACACAGCAACCATTCATCCATGAACCCATTGTACGTTTGTAATGTTTCCTGACATGTTAAAGAATTAATATCAAGTATGTATAGAATATTTTTTGGTATTCTTTAAGGCGGTGATAAGAAATATGTATTTCAAATCTGTAAAATATTAAACCAACATGCCATTGTGTTTATTTAATGGATGCATTTTCAGTTCAACACCTCAAAAACAAAATGTCAGCCTCAGAATGTTGTCTTAGATACTGTCACATCTACCATCTTTGTAAAGTAACTCTCCCTGAAGCTATACACCAGTATTTTTATTATGCGTCAGGGGACGGTATAAACAGCTTGTTGACTTTTTTGACTGTAGGGGACAGGTGTTTATGAACGCAACTGTACAGATGCTCCTTTAAGACAAAATATTTCTGAATTTCAGTGGCTCTCCCTTTTATCAGGGTTATAACTGTTGTAGGCTGCATTTGGCAGTCGGGCTACCTGTACAATCCTTTAAAAGAACAAGTTAGCAAACAAGTTTTTCAACTGAGATAAAAGACTGACCTGAGAGATTGTACTAAAGAACTCTGAAGGTTTGATAAGTCAGTTGTGAGGATTGTGTGGTGACCTTCTTTCTTTTTTTCTCTCTCTTTTTTTTTTTTTTTTGAATAATACAATGTGAACTTAGAAACGCATTACTCCCACAAACAAAGTAGCAACTAGGAATATCATGTATGCATCACTCCCACAAACAAAGCAGCAACTGGGAATATCATGTTTCTTAGCTTAACCTTTACTCTGACCAAATGTACTGGTTGCTCACCAAGTTTTCCCTTCTAATAATACAGTTCAGAGGTCATGTAATATGAACCCATGAGCTGCTTTATAAAGACCAGGAGTGTCTGACCTCCTTGTCTGGCAGGGCTACCTAAATTTTTGGCTTCTGGAAAGTAAAATAATGATTTTAATTTCAAAACCAATCCAATACCCCTCGTAAAAGTGACGCATTATAATGTTAGAAGGGCAACAATTTAGACTTTCCGATTTTAATCTTAATTGCAACTTCAGCTGTTATCTTGTCAGTCTGGACAGCTCATATGTCCCTTGTGAGATCATCATTCAGCATGTACAGTCCCTGTTTTTGCGTTCACTTAGTCATGTGTCAAATCTGACATCGCTTTGACGATTCCTTGGAAATTATGCTTCTCACTTTTGTAATCTGTCCACCTCAAAAACACTTTTCTGCCAAGAGGGAGTAATACTTTTGTAGGTCAGCAATAATGGCGTACTGTCTTTGCAACTCCTTTTCTTTGGAACTACATTCATATTATTACTTATTTGCAAATTCAAATGTTCACAGGCAACTTTTGGCCACAATGCCGGAGGTAGTCTGATGCTCCAATAGTACTGTAAAAAGTTGCAAAGAGGAGATAAGGCTGTTCATTTAAGCCGTGCATTTTATTTGCTTAAACATAAGCGCCAGATATTGCAAAAGTACACACAATCTTTACTCAAGCAGAAGTAGAGGCACTTATGTAAAAAGTAGAAGGAGAAGCACTAGCTCATTTACTAAAGTAAGGGAAAAAGCAGACTGCAATACAGTAAGTGTAAAAGTAAAAAAGTAGCTTTCTAAATGACTTTTTTTTTTACTAGCTATTTCCTTACAAAACTCAGTTAAATTAAATCATTATAATTATAAACCATTCTAACTTAAAGTAATGAACTGAATCAAAAAACAGTAACCTTGCTTTATTGTGCTATTCAATTTTCAATGTCAGCAACACAACTCGAAACAAAACATTACACTGTTGCCCTGCATTTGTTAAATTGAAGGTGGTAAAAACCAAAACTTGCCAGAAAAATCCAAATCACAAAACACAGATACCTGAAAACA
This sequence comes from Naso annulatus, assembly GCA_029783625.1. Classification (NCBI taxonomy): domain Eukaryota; kingdom Metazoa; phylum Chordata; class Actinopteri; order Acanthuriformes; family Acanthuridae; genus Naso; species Naso annulatus. The sequence continues at coordinate 13,884,176 of JAPZDX010000013.1, read as the reverse complement.
CTACTTATTTACGGTGATGAATTTTTTTGTACTTGTTATTCTTTTATATACATGTCAGAAACCACACATGTGGATAATGTAGGGAACAGAAATTAAAACTGGGCAGTAAAAAATGTTGCAGATGCTTCTCAGTATGGTGTTGAGACGTTCATAACTATATTTTACCCAGGGCGGACAAAGCTGACACAAAATTCACAATCATTGTCGTTCTTAAGCAAAACTGATAGATTTTATTTCTAGTTGTACATAATTTTTAAAGCGCCGATGATGTGTTTACTGCTCCCTTGTTTAAAACAGGAATTTTTGTTTGTCATTGATTTGACTCAATAAAATGAAACAGTTTGGAGTATGGAACAAAAATCAGCTTGGTTCTGTTACTGGCTCGTTGAAACAGAGCAAATAAACAACTGTTTGTTCCTGCTGTGCTGTTATTTTTGCAGAGGAAAGTGAATTTCCTGCAGTCTTATGTTAATGACCTTGCAGACCAGAACCAGGTGTTGGTTCAGACCATTGAGGATCTGCAGAGGGAGGCTGATGACAAGGTTTCCAGCTGGGGAATGAAGCTACGCTCCTCTGATCGCAGTTTCGAAGTAAGGATTTACTAATGTTTTTATAGCATTTTGGCTTAACTAAGTTGCTGGCACTGATAGAGTGTTGTTTTCTTTGATATCTCTGTGTTGCAAAAAAATTACATAAATATGGTATTTGTTTCCTCAATAAATTATTTGTGTTTTCAGGAATACCATCTGTAGGAAGTACAGCCTTCATGAAAAGGGATTTTAATACTGTCATACTAATACATAAATTTCCATCATACAAAAACATTAGAATATTTCGAGATACATATTAGGCTACATACTGTAGTATCTTGTAATAATGGTATTATCCATGCAGATAACCTCAAAGTTTTTGAGTGCCCAATAGAAGTTCTGAAATTTAAATGTAATAGACTCTATCGTAGAATATGGGACGTACCACCTTAAAATACCCACAACTCCCTTGTGTGTGCAGTCATGTAGAATTTTGGGTGTAAACCCAGCATACTTTTACTTACATTTATACTTTTCTGATTAACCAGGGACGTTTATTTGATATCTCTGCAAACACTTAAGCAGCAAATGAAACAGAATGAAACATCTACCCATAAACACCTCCGTGCACAAAAATCAAGCGTGCATAAACACGACAGAGGTAAGAATTTATTCATAAGAGAAAAAAAACAAGAGAAAGAGAGCAAGTAATAGCTCATGGCTTTCTTTTCTATTCTGCTGTTCCATTGTCTCCAAGATCCTTTGTTTGTGTGCACTACTCGAGGCCAAGGCCTCTTTGACTTTACAGAATCCAATCAGTAGAGATCACACTGAATTTGATTCACAGTTAAGTCCATGAAAATCCCTCATTGTTTAGACAGAATAATATCGCTGTATGGAATAATGGCAATTCAGAGACACTATTAAGATGAGCATGAAGCTGTTTTAAGCATAATGGCAACAGTTCTTTGTTGAGACCTGGGGTTAAAAATACAGTGAACTCTTCAGGATAATCTGCATGTAAACAGAGTCAATCAGAGAAAGGCCCTCGGTTGTTATCGTCTACGTTTGTGGCCCAAAACATTTTTTTGTAGAAAACCACAAAGTGTTGATAATTCCTAACAGACTGAAGGTTGACAGCTTTGTGCAAAAATGCTCCACAAATGTGTTTTTTCTTTTTTTAAAGAATGTATCTAAGCAAGGCAAGACTATAAAGACATCTTCACCATTTGATGTGGTGACCTTAAGGTATTGTTCCCTTTCAGTTATGGCCGGCCTCCATCAATATTTGCTTCTCTGAGTGGATTTTGCACACAGAAAAGTAATTATGGACTGTATCTGCTATCACGGTAGAAGGTCAGCTCGCCTTATGTGCTCTCTACACTGGTCAGAGGGTCAATGTAAAACAATGCTTTGCATCTCTCAACATTCAAGGTGTGAATACTAACTTTCGTCATTATAAAACTCTATTTCCTTAATGATATTTCCGTAGCGGCAAAAAATATCACACATATGCAGTTTTACTTCCACAGTGCTGTCTCAGATGCCTTTACAGTATAGTATCTGTGCTTTCAAATCAGCACTATTCATGCCTACGGACAACTGAGAATGGCTAGAACTTAAATAGTTTTCAGTTGTGTTATTATCAGTATTGTAATTTTAGGCACTTACCAATTTATTTGGCTCTCTCTTGCATATTCAAAGACAAAAGCTAAAGGGGAATAGGTCAAAAAGCTATTTGTTAAGCTGCCTAAATGACACTGCTATTTGCTGAGAGTCCTTCAGTTCATCTAATTTGACAATATTGTTTTTTGTGACAGCAACAGCGTCATTTGACAGCCAAAGAGACACAGCGTGGGGAACAATAACAGTTTATTATTTTATCGACCCGATATCTAAGCTTTGAATCTCCATTTTCACCCATCGTAAACGATGCTCACGCTGTCTGTTTATGTTACTTTGTATGTTTTCAGGGTCTCAATTGGTAAACAAATACAAACAAATGAACTGCCTCACTCAACAGTCTATTAGGATAGTCAGGGGACAACAGTGTGTTTCTGCTCTGATGTCCATAATGTGAAATCCAATCAAATGAAGAGCATTTAGAGGTACTTATGGACCGTTCCACCATGTAAACGATGCAATGAGCTCTGTAATAGGAGCTTGGCTAACGTCTGATTGAATCGTAGTGTATGGTCTTGTTGATGCACAATAGGGTTGAACTGTAATGGACACTAAACAGAGTTTGTTTTGTGGTCATAATATCATGAAATCCAAGGCTTGTATTCTCTGTTCTAGACTGCTGCAATTAGCCTGTTGACAATTTATCATCCATAGACAGACGGATACGGCTACACTCGATACAAATGTGAATTAAACATCAATTTGTGTATAGTTCTGAATGTATGTTTAACCTGTATGATCAAGTCTCATGTAGCAACAACCTTCTCCTTTAATGTATTGTTCATTGACACAAGTTGTTATGGATTTTGAGGGATGTAGATATATAGTTGGTTGTCCCCCGAGGCAACTGGACTCTAAAACAGCACTGTTTCACTCAGAGTATCGTCACAGCGTCAGGATGTAGACTTCCAGTTCTTGTAGTGCTTTGGCCAGTTTTATTTTCTACAGTTAACTAGTTTTCCAGCTTGTAGTGAAAAAAAAAAGAATGGAAAATGCTGAACCTTCTTTGTGTCATTTGGTTACAATAAAAAGCATTATTATGAGTGCCGCTGATTTTTTAGGAAACTTCTGGGAAACTTTCTCATAGTCGTTTCCTTTAGTCTTTGGGTTTGGTTGTACTCTCATTGGACAGTCATTTGGCAGCTTATGGATTAATAATCATATAATGCAATAAAACTGAAACTTTACTGATCTCTGTAGAGATGTTTTTTCCACTTGTGCTATTCCAGGCAGGACAAAGGCTGAGGGGCAGCCACAGAACAACTTCTGCAGCTGACAGGGGTTCAGTATCTTGCTCTTAGACACTTTTGTTTCCCAGATGGTTGCCAACTTTGGGTTTCAACAGTGACTGGAGGATGAATAAAACACTCAGCCTCAAATTGACACAAGCATAATTAAGAAATCCAAATAACCAGGCTCAAGCTAATGTCAGTTGTTTCATCATATTTTTGCTACATTAACAGCAGACTGTAAATGGGATAAGGACAATTGTTTGGTACGTCAAACTCTTCTCCAAACTACAGTTGGTCTGGGGTTTGTCCAAGACCTTTTTTTTTTTTTTTAACAA
>JAPZDX010000013.1:13849558-13860378 GCA_029783625.1 Naso annulatus | reverse complement strand
TTGGTTTAATTAAATGAGTTACATTGTTTCCTTTAATGATAAGCTGTGTATGCAGGCCTGCTTTTGGACTTCATCCCCCAGAATTCAAGTCAAGTTTCCCTTCTTCGGAATGTTGAGCTTTCTTTTTCTTTGAACCTGTACTTGACGTTGCCTGGGTGCTGTATTTTCTTTGTGCATTGATCTGCCATTGTACTTACAGGAAATGAAAAGTACCTACACAGGTCAGACACAGCTAAACGTGAGCCTGTGGCGTTAGCTGCACCTACACCCTCTGGGCAGACCAACCCGCTACACTAAGTGTTCGCTGCTATTGATTTAGCAAGGGAATGTCACAGACACCCAGATCGTAGTACTTGTCAATGCTGCAAATACAAGTGCTTTCATCAGTGGGCCACAGGCTTAATCAACATTGTTTTACCTCACTCTGTGATAGATAGTGACTGAACAGACATTTATCTAAATGAAAATCTTCGAGATTAACACTTTAAGCATATTACATGTTCGTTTAGAAGGTAATTTTACACATCATCAAAGCAGTTTTTTGTAAAGATAGGAAGGTACCACTAATTAAACTGGTGAGTTAACTCTGTCTCTCATGTCACGCAGTATCTGTCACCACCACCAACATGTCTGCTGCCCTAACACATTTCCTTTTGTTCTTCCAAAGAGTCTGTCATGTCTGATCAGGTTGAGTGCTGCAGCCATGCCAAAGGAGATGTAGTAACTTCCATAACTGAACCTCTAAATGAAGTCACTTGCGTGACTTTTGGCTTTGTAGTCTCTCTAAATATGTATTTTTAAGTCTTATATCAATAACAATTTCACAATAACCTGCTACTTCCTTGACTTACAAAATTCTCATCTTTAAATGGGATAAAAGGTACTTTGTTTCTCTCCATAGACTACCGTGTATAATTTTTTCTTTCACTTTTATTATTTCCAGACAGATGTTTCAACCTCTTCAGGGTGTATTGTGTTGGGTATGTGAGATTGCCAGAATTCACGCTGAAGAAGGGCGTCGTACCCAAACTGTCTGCATCAAAATATTAAAACGTTAAATCAGAATGCTGTCCTGGTCTTTGCTATGTACTTTAAAAACTTTAAGGCCCAAAACTGACTTAATACCATTGACTTATGGTATTAGATGCTGCACCCAACATTAGCATTAGGTCATGGCACCTTTGCTAATGTGCTAATGGAATTCTCCGTCAAACTGCAGTGCCTGACGTCCAAAGCCTGCACTTCCGTAATGGGAAGACCAAACACTGGATGGTACTATGTGCAGTACAGGTCTTAAATGGGGTGAGATGCTAATATTAGCTCATGCTCACATCAGCTGAATCATCTCCTCGGTGTCCTTGGCTTATTAACTGATTTAAGACTGATTAGATCAGTCTTGCACTGTCACGCGTACACACACCAAATTTGAATATCAAAATGGGATTGCTTGACCAGTGAAAACTAGATTAATTCAAAATGTTTGCATCAAGATGTAGGTAAAACAGATGACTGTGCATATTTTTAATGCACCTTGTGGCATTTAAAGCCATTTATGACATTACCCAAAGCTCATGTTATGCAAAGACATTTTGCAAGTCAAAGCCACTTATGTTGAGAATGCTTGATGCTCCTTTTTTCTCCTTTGCCTTGATTTGATCATCAACATCGGTATTGATTTTGCACTCCATCTGATGGAACTTTAGTGAGATAAAGTGTAATAACATGCCACAGTAGAGAAATAATGAGCTGGAGCTCTGTTACTACACTACTGTAATGTGCATGCCATGTGCTTTTCATCAGAAGCTATGGATAGACATACCTCTGACGTGTTGACAGGACTTAGGTAAGAGATTAAAAGAACATGAACATTGTTTACAAGGACACAATGTTCATCCATTTACCACAGCACAGTTATTTCAACCCCCGACCTGTTAAAGTGCGTCTTCATCGAGCTTCGTCAAGGTTATGTAAACAGATTGTCCTTTGCTCTGCTCTGAACAAATGCCACAAATAGCTATTCTTCTCTCTCGTCTTCAGAAACTGTCAAGAGATTGCACTGTTGCTACCAGGTCAAATCTCCTGACAACACAACAGCATGGTGGGTGATGTAAGTTTGGCCTAGAAACACCCACATCCCTCGTCCTCCTTTGAAAAATCATTTCTATTGTGTCATTGTTGTGGTTGATGTGAGAACCCATTGCACTCTTCCTATTTCAATGTGTTGCTCAGTTCTTCTGTGAGCTATTTGATCAGCGCAGAACACGATGTTACAATTTCAGATAGTTGCTTGGGTAAACCAGAGAAAGTTGTTTTGCTGTCTGTTTGAGTTCGAAAGCAGAGTGTCAATTTCACTTAGTACTTTTCATGTCAGATGTAAAGGTGGTGAAGAGTACTCAGCCGATGCAAAATGCGTACGTTTATGTGAGCTCATGCAAAGGATCGAGTGTGTCTGTCTCACTTTATGTGTGTGTCTGTGACAGTTTCCTCTCAAGATGTTAATTCCTCTCCTCCCTGTTGTTGTCATGCTTACCCCAGCAGCGTCTGCACCAGGGAGACGAAGACATATTGGTGTTAATGAAAAGCCCTCCTAAACTCTCCTCCCTGCATGAATGTTTAAACATGCTTGTCATAACATTCATTCGCTCACACATGACAGCTAGCATCTGCAGCTGCCTTGCTCGCCCTCAATATTTTATCATACCATCTCCCCTAACCCCACTCCAGCACAATGGCTGTGTGTTAGCAAACTGAATTATAATGACTCAAAACAGGCTGTGTTCAGACTGACTGCCAGCACAGGCCATGCATAATGGATTCAGCAACACCACAGGTCTCATAATGGGACAATTATTCAATTTTAAGTATGAAAGAAAGAGAAAAGGGCCAAATGAAGGGAATGTGGTTGTACATAGAAAGAAAAACAGCAAAAGGAGAGATAAAACAGATTGAGAAAGGCTGACAGAAAGAAGAAAAACTGAGAGCAAGAGTGCTTTTGTAATGAAAGAAGGAAAAAAAATGAAGAAAGAGAAGAACAAAGAAGCAAAGACAGAAAGAGAGAAGTCCTCATGTCCATATACAGTATGCTATTCAGAAGTCCAATAACACTGCAGGTCAGCAGTTGTGACCTTGGTGGTTTTGACAGAAGTGGTTCACCATGGTAACGGTCGGTCTGCAGCCCTCAGAACACCCCCGCACCCCTCATCTCTCCCTAACCTTCCTCACTGCCTCTCTGCCAATTTGATTGGACGCACAATTGAAATGTCATGCCTCAGCAACACACATGCACACGCACCAGATCAACCAGACTGAAACAGTGGAATGAAAGAAAGGGGCGCGTTGTACGAGTCAAAAATGAGAGAAACCAGAGACAAAAGTGAAGCAGTGAGAGCGAGAAAGGTTTTAGTTGAGATTTATATCGCTGTGGTATTTCAGATAGCAGGAAAAAGTGGGGTTAACACTGTGGTGGGCGAGGAGACCTAGGCACCGAGCATCAAAGCAGAGAGGCTTGTCATAGCCGCTGAATGCAGAATCAAATGAATATTAATGCGGAACCAATTACCTCAGGGAAATGTTGTCTGTAGGTTAGCTTTGCTAACGCATGTGTCTCACCTTTAGCAAAGTGGAGGCAGTGGCGCGGGGGGGGGGGGAGCCTGGAGGGTGGACAGCGCTGATGTATTCGTTTTCCTCCTAACAAGCTTTTCTACCCCTGCTAAAGTAGAATTGTCCGACTCCCCCTTCCACTCCCCTCTTCTTATTTCACCTAGATGCAAACTGCAATTTGTTTTATGAATTATGGAGAGAATATATGATACAAATCTTCAACAACGCCTACGGCTAAGAGGGAATTAATATTGGCGCCATTCCTGACAACAATGTTTGTTTGCAAAGATTTGATAAGCAGAAGAAAAAAAAAATCCTTCTAAATGTTTTGCTGCAATATTGGCTTAAGTTTTTTTTCATTTATTTATTTTTTTTCCTAGATCAAACTTGGATAAATAATGTAACTTTTAAACATGACAAAAGCTAATGAACAAAACCAGGCTTTTAAAATCCATCAGAGGCAGGTTTTCTCTTGTCACCAGCAGTGCCAACAGTTTGAAAAATCGTCATTTTTCCCTGGATTCAGCAGTTCTGAGGCTCTGTCCTGGTGACATGCACATGTCCTATCTTGTTGTGTGAGCAGCTTAGCACAGTGCAGCACTGATCTGTGCAGGTCTCTAGCTGCTGCTGATCTGCATAAGTGACTGTACCGCACTTAAAGCCGCTGGCTCCTTAAAGCCCCTTCTAAATCAGTGTTAAAGCCTTGATAATAGACCTCACCGACCAATTGATTGGCCTTCATATGTTTACAGCTCACTTTAATTGCCTCAAAAATACCATTTGTCTGCCATGTGTGTCCATGTATGCATGTATGTGTATGTGCAAGCATGCCTGTCCATTGACAAAAAGGCCTATTGATTTATCAGCATCGGGATTTGTCCCGTTCACCGTCTATAAAACCCCTGCTTATGTGCTGTTCAAAATGGGAAATGGCCCCATCGATTCCCTTAAGTTGGAGCCCAAATGCTAAAGATTTTTGGATAAGCTTTCTCATTATTTAAGCTGAAATCAATAGGGGAGAGCATGGGTCTAATGAATGAACGGGCCACAGATCAGATGGGGTGTGCTCATCCCTGGCCTGTCCTGGTCGATCCGTGTGGGTGTGTATGAGAGAGAGACGGAGAGAGAAAGAACCTGACTGTTAGTAGAAATCTTTTTCCTTTATACTCAGTTCACACTGTGGGTCCCTTTTTTAAAATTTTTATTTCTGTTCTTTTGATCAGTTATTCATTAAATACATTTGATGTTGTTGTGCAGTGTTTCTTTTTAAACTGCAAAAGCCTGAAATTTTACAAAAGCATTCAGTGTAAAATATGTTATTACCCTGCGTCTATTTAAGCTTCAGAATAGGCTATGTAGACATTACCTCAGTAAAATCTTCATCTTCTTAAAATTATTTTCTTATTATCAAGTCATTTTTTTTGCCACACACTGTAGTTGAAGGTTAGCAGGAGTCATGCAAAGTGACAGAAAGGAAGGAGGAGATGAAAGCACAAGCAAAAAAAAAAAACATAAAACAAACCAAACATACATACAAACAAACAAACAAACAAAACAATCCCTGCACTGATGTATGTCACTGCTGTCTTTACATTCATTTAGCTGTGGCTCTACTGTCACCCTTAGCTTAAAAATGGACTCACCAGTCTGAAAAAAATTATAAATGCAATGAAAAAAAAAAAAATCATCTGGTCTCCTCTGGCCTCTTAATGATCAGTTTCCCTATTGGGGTGAGTGTACTTTAATCTTATCATCTTGCTTAAACCACATCCAGCGGGGATATTAATCTCAAAATGAATATTATACAACAGCAAAACTTACAGCAAATGATCATGGGAGTGACCCAGCAGTGAATAATTTAATTCAAAATCAAAATGATTTCTAATGCTGTACACATACAAATACAATCTAGATTGAACTAAAGATGAAAGATATGGACAAAATCAAATTTAACAATATATGTTTTACCACATTTATCAACATCAATATTACAATAATGTTGTAGCACTGACTAATAATCCTTTACAAAATATCAACATAATGAGATTGTTGATTTTAAAAAAAAATCATCATATGAATATATTATGGTAAATTTAGAAAATTCTGTCACTTCACTGTAAGAAAACAAATATTTATGTCATATGACAGTAGAACAACAATGGTACAATAAACAAACAAATAACAGTATCTTATTGTGTTATAAATAGGATATTTCTGGATTGTTAACCCTTGATTAACCAGAAATTCAAATGGAATATGATTTGAAATGCAATACATATATGTCAGCCAGGAAAACAAAAAATTTACCATGACACAAATATATCTGTACACACACGCGCGCACACACACACGCGCGCACGCGCACACACACACACGCACACAGACCCAAATACCCCTCCCAACCGCAACCCTTTTGGCTGACTTTTTGGTTTTTCCACTTTCATTCTTTCCACACTTCTGAAGTATGAAAATGATACAGAGTGGTGTATCTCTAGGAAATTGTTTTTGGCCGAGCGTGCAGACACTGCCTCTCGGAGTACATTTACCAGACAACTGTGAAGAGTTTTGCTTTGTGGTTTTGCCAACTCATGGAATTAATGACGTTAATTAGCCACAGCTGATATCACAAAGCAGTTGTCGTTTCAGCTGGCAAACCGACACCCAACAGCTAAAAATGAGACGCCTTCATACATTCCAAGCTGATCATAAACTGATAATATCCTAATCATTAAATACCACAAACATGCGAACTGGACTCAGAGCAACTATTTAGTGGATTTCTGCCATGTGGCTTCAACTAGGAAGTACAATGTGTAATTTGTGCATATAAACAATATTAACAACAAAGGAGACTCAGGAGTGCAAATATCACTTACCAGCCTAATTTTCAAATATTAAACTCCCTGTCCCTTCCCGTCACTCCCCTCCAAGGTGTCCTGCCTTTTTAACTCATAAATATGGAAGGCGAAAGATGATGAGATTCACGGACAAGAAAGGAATCAAAATCTATTGTTGCGTGTCCTTTTCCCCGTGTAAAGTTTGGATTAAATGTCACACATTAGCATGTGAACTTTTAAATGAGCTTGTTTGCTCTCCGCTGTGTGGGGCATGTAAATACCCATCTTGAGTATGGAATGGGGATTGCTTAGTCACAGGCGGGGGTTCACAAGAATTGGGGTCTGCAGGACATATTTGAGTGTTGCACCGGCAATTAGGCTGCAGCGAGGGACTGGAGAGCCAAACAGCTCTATTGACTGGTTGCGTCTGGCTGGTGATCCACACCTGAAGTGGCAGATAGTGGCAGATGGGAAAGCTCCCTGATGACTGTGGCTTCTGGTGATTTGAGGGATGAAGATGATTGACAGGCATTCCCAAAATGAGATGACTGACATGTGCTGTCAAAATGAATCTACTTGTGGGAAAACGCAGGTGCGAGTGGAAAAAATATGCGTGTGTGTGTGTGCACAAATATGCGTGATGTGGGTATGTTGTAACCTTGATGGAGTGTAGCGATGAGACATTAAACATCAGAGATTTTGAGTATGCCTACTTTATTAAGTACTTCAAATTTTATACTTATGTTTAAAATATAAATAAATGCAATTATCAGTTCTGTTTAAAAGTAGAACAGCCAAAATCTTATGTTTTTCTCAGTTAATAATGTTCCATGATGATGTGCTTGTGTGTTTTTGCATGCATGGCTGTGTAAGATATTTGATAGCAACGAACCCCATTCTCTGCCCGTGCCCCTTTTTTATTCACTGTGATTCTCTTTGTTTTAAAATGTAAGGCTGCTTATTTATTGACATAATTTCCTCCCAGTGAAGGGCTTGTGTCTGTAAAACACATTAAAATCATAATGCAATCTTTGCTAACCCAGGAGCAACGTTATTGTTCTATTATACTCACCGAACAACAGCATCCCAGCCTGTTTATCAATCCAATATCTCATAATGTACGCTCTGCCTGGTCATTTTGAATATAAAAAGATCTCACACTGCTATTGTTCCATATTTCCTATATTTAGTATTAATCTCTTGTTCTGACATGAATCTGACACATCCAATATGATATTTGATTAGTTGTTGGGGTTTTTTTGTTTGTTTTTTCTTTCATAGTCTCCAGGTGATATTGGATACATGTGCAGAGCTGGTATTATGTTGGCTATTTCATCTGGGTATAAAAATGATTTAGTGTGTACTCAGCACGCGGTGTCATTGACTAGCTTTAATTTCACTGCAAGGGTGGGCTTTATTACTCTGCTACTCTCCGGATATGTGTGTGTGCGTGTGTGTGTGTGTGAGTGTGTGTGTGTAGGAGAATGAGAGAGGATGAATGTTTCTGCACAAATATATTTGCGTGTTTTAATGCTTGTTGGTGTAGCACCACGCCACACCTGTGCACACACATGCATATCTCTGTATATCTCTGCATGCCTGCTGTATATCCAGCATCTTCAGCATGTAATTACCATTCAATGGAAGAATCAAGAAAACCAACATGTGGAACAGCTCTCACATCACACTCAGGCCGAACCGGTGGTCCCAGCACCAGAAAATAGAGGGGCTCCACTTTGCCGTGACAAACCTTACTTCTGATCAAATGCTACAGAGCCATAATCATGTTTGTGCCACTGAATTCTTTAACCTTTCCATGACCCCGCTGAATGCCAGCGGCCCAATCATAGAACCTAATTGAATCTGCTCGGCGGCGCCCCCCCCGACTGATGAAAAAATAAAATTGGAGGTGAAAAATGAATACAGCAGCAGCCGAGAGGGAGAGGGCGAGAGAGGGAGGTGATGCTGGCGGTGCTGAAGGGAGGACGGGGGGGGTTTGCGTTGCAGTTTTATAAATACACAGATGTGCTCACAAACACAAACACACACCCAGACACGTACTCACAGTCACACCTTTATTCCAATTCTGCAGGAGAGTGGGGAGTGGGAATGACAGTGAGATAGAGATAGAGAGAGAGAGAGAGAGAGAGAGAGAGGGGTTGGGCCCAGGTTTCTCATTACCCCCTCGGCCCATTCGGAGGATATTCCTATAGGATAATCTGATTTATTTGCAATTTTTCTTTAAGCGGCTTAGTGTTTACCTCCAAGATTAATATTTTTTTCTGTTATTAATATCAGACTGTAATTAGGAGTGATGTGTTTCACTCTGCACAGTTTTTGTGGCCGCCAGGCAGCTCGCTGGATGAAACTCTTGTTGCAACTCTGTGATCCTGTTTCACAAGACAAAAAAAAAAAAAGAGAGAGAGAGAAAAGAGGAAGAAGTTTTAAAAGGAGGAAAGAGGCTGCAGGGTGGCGATGTAGAATTACAATTGCAGCATACTTTCCTTTGTGTCTATGTACGTGTGTGTGCATCTGTGTGTGAGTGTGGGTGCGGGCCCATGCGAATGTGTGAGTGTGTATTTCCTTCGTTTATGTGCACGTGTGTGACAGTGTGATGGTGCCCTCTGATTGATAAGGTGTCTGTGGCGGCTGCAGATTGCTCTTGCTGATTGCTTCTGAGAGCTCCAGCTGATTTATAATCAGAGCAGGATGAAGGATTGAGCTGTGGATTGCTTATCTGTTTAGCCCCCTCACAACATAAACTGACAAATTATCATGTTGAACACACACACACAGACACACACAAGCACATGTGAAAGGGGAAAAAAAAAAGTAATAATGTGGACCTCCTTATTAAACACACACACAGACACACTATCATATAAATGTAATTTTCCAGACAAACACACACACACACACACACACTCTCCATGGCCACACAGAACATTAACAGGTTTATTTATCAGCACAGACACATTTTCATGATTGCCTTAAAGAGTACAATCAGTCTCATTTGTTTACATGTCAGCATCAGATACATGCAAGTCAACTTAAGTTGCAATTATCTTGTTTTATGCACTCAAAGCTTTGATTTACTCCATGCTGGAGAAGATTTTGAAGATTCTGCCTCTATTTTTGTATTTGTATAATCGCATTTCTAATATCTGCACCATGGGAAGGGAGGCTAAAACCTCCTTACACAAAATAACAAATACACGTAATTTAATTGTACCAGGTGAAGAGAGTTTGATTGTGTTTAAAAATATTATATTTACATAGAATAACTTAAGAAGCTGTTTGTGTATTCGATAAAGAGGCTGGCACATTATAATTCCACTTGGAAAGCCAGGGTACAAGCCAGCAGGTTTAAATGCTGACAGGTTTAGTATGCCCTATGGCACTGTGACAGTTCTGTGTATGTGTGTGTGCGTGCGTGTGTGTTTCCTTCTCTACATCTCCCTGTCTTTCTCTCCCTTCCCATTCTTACCTGTCTGTCTGATTATCTGTTACTTTCCCCCTTTTCACTGCAGTTGTTTGTAAATGCACAGTGACAGAATCACGAAAGAGGCACAAAAACACAAAGTACAGGAGCACTTGTTACACACACACACACACACACACACGCACACACACACGCACGCACTGACGAATGGCAGCAATTAGATGGGGAAACCAAGCATGTGAGGACAGAGGAGCGCTGAGGGGCTGCAGTCGCTGTATGGAACATGTGTGTGCGCGTGCTGTACGTTTTTGTGTGTACTTGGAAAGTTTTTATCCTTCTAATGCACCATCCATCCGTCTAAATATCAACACTGTCTCATGTGTCACCGGACGGTGGCTCTGCCGGGATGCAATGCGTTGTGGGGCGTTAACATTAGCAATCATGAACTAAACAAGAAAAGGACTGGACTACAACATTATCACTTTACAACAATTAATTGCTTGTGGGACTGAGGCTGGAATGGACAGGGCTTTGGCTTTTATTTGGCAGCAGCCGCGCTTTTCTACAAAAACATTAGGAAACAGTGAAGACAGAAGAGAACAGGAGTGGTTATAAAATCCGTTTTCTCTTGCTCTGGATTCGTGTCAGCCAGAGTTGTTTAACACATTGGCACTGAGACCTTGAGCTTTCTCAGTCCTTCTACTCACTTCTCATCAGACAAGTAACCTAACCGGAGTCAGAGCAGCAGCCACTTCTCAACCTGCCTTTACATGTGAGCAGAAATTTTTCACAGCAGCATCTCCTCTAAATTAATTACATCTCTATGTACTCGAGTTGCATATAATAAGCAAATCTCTATCCTTACTTAGTTCTGTATCTTTGCTGAGATCTCCCTGCCTTTATTTTTTAAAAAGGTTTTTATTTTAAAGGCTCTTTTACGT
>JAPZDX010000013.1:13789019-13800063 GCA_029783625.1 Naso annulatus | reverse complement strand
TGGACTTTGGTTTTTGTTTAGTGTGTGTGTGTGTGTGTGTGTGTGTGTGTGTGTGTCCTTGTGTCCCATCACCCTCAAACACAGCTCATTAAGCTAAAGTCATGTAATTTGTTCAAGAGACAGGACAGACAGTTTAGCAGACAAACCTACCACTATTTTTCTCATTTTGACTCTTTACCTCCCTGTGTCCTTCTCAGGCGTCACTTTGTCTTTCTTCACCAAAAAAAGACCCAAAGTTGCTGCATGCAAAGTTCCATGCGAGCAACATATGAGGAGTGATGATTTTAATTATAAACAAGAAAAGTATTCAAAGGTTGTTTTATCTCATGTCACATTAGTGTAGATAGATTTTTTTTTCTTAAATGTTGAATTACCTAAAATCTTTTGTTCCTCGAAGTTTTCAAAATGTGTGTTTACCTTGTTAGCTTTAGCAAGAAACCAAGATAAATTTATTTCAGTTCAAAGTTCAGACTGCTGTGTTTTACATAGCTGTGTGTTTGTGACCTTGAAAGGTGAGTGGTAATGAGTCTTTACAAATCACTCCTGCCACTCTCTTAACAGTGTCTAATTTAAAAAAAAAAGAAGTAAGAATGCTATATTTGTAATTATTCAAGGCTAACCTTTAATCATCTCACCTCAGCTGCAAGTTTGCTCCACAAAACCTCTCTTTACAAATTCAGACAGAGCTGTTTAATATCAGCCTATTCAAAGTCACACTTAATCTCAGAACTAAAGAATAAAGGCTCATTAGCTTAAATTGCTACAATTAATAACGCAATAATGGAAACCCACTGAGTGGATTTATGCCTCTTTTTCATTTCACCATTGCCACAGCAGCTAATTATTTTCTCCTTTTCTATTTTCTATGATTTATTTTTTAAAGATACTTTATATGCCTACATGCCCTCATGAAGGCTTCTGTACAAAAGAACATGTAACATTGTATCGCAGGAGCATAAATTAGGTTGAAGGCCTTTAAAAGGGCTCCTTTGGCGCCCCTTGGGTTCAATTGGTAGAGCGGGCGCCCCATGTACAGAAGCTGTGTCCTTGCTGCAGCGGCCATGGAGATCTTGGCATTTTTTAAAATGTTTTCAATGCAGAAATTGTTTTCTAGGAATTAGTCTTGTAGGAAATAAAACTAGTTGTGAATAAATGCCCCCTATCACAGCATATAATTTTATAATAAATCAACAATTTTTTGAGCAAAACAAAGCATTATGCTGACTGTGCGTTACAGTCATTTACAACAGAGCTGGCAGTTTATTTTTTTTTTTTATCTATCTTTTCCCAAACTCTTGTTGCATCAGCTTTCACTAAACAACACAATAACAATAAAAACCTAAAAGGATTCTTTTGTGTTGCAGCTGAAAGCTGAGCACTGTTGCTGCCTGGTCACTTGGGCAACTAAATACCGGCCAGTCTGCCAAATGAGATGTCCAGGACACATTTGCAGCTCTCTATTGTTGGAGGTCACTAACAAATATAGCCACCCTAAATACTGCAGGACACTATTTGCATCTTTTCTTCAGCAATCCTGCTCCACTATACTTACCCTAACTAATGCAGAATCTTTAGACTGACACAATGAAAGCGAGTTAACTACTTTGGTGCCCAAACTATGCCTGTTTATATTCTTTCCTTTCATTATTTCGAACTTATTTTTCTACAAAACAGCTTTTTTCAATTAACAAAAGAAGCATCCCATACAAGAATGTTTTCTTAATAAACGTTCAGTCTAAAAATTGGCAATATTAAGTTGTAGTTTAAAGACTTATCAAAGACTAAGTATAGAAGATTCTGAATTGTTCTGTGCCAGCTTCTTGTATTTGGCAGTTCCTGATATTCATTGATATGGATATGTTTCGGTCTGCAGCCAAAAATTGGAGTTTCCTCTATATATTAAAAGGATACCTCTTAGGGGAGAACTTCATCTGGGTGGGAAGCGGGTAAGAAACGTCCACTGAGACTGGTAATGCAGTTTTCTCATGCAGGCTAGATGCAAGATAAGGGACTTCAATAATGGCAGCCACTGATAAACAACCCAGCAGCGTGCGTAGGAGAGATTGAGATGAAAGGACTCGGGGAGAAGAGTCGGGCCATGCAGCAGCAGATGAAGGTAATTAAAGAAGCCATCATCAGCATCATTAATATGCTAGATCTGCCGTGGCCCACTGACTAGTCTAATGGAGAACATGTCATCATCGTCACCATTAGGGAGAGTGGGACACACATAAACACACACACACACTGTCTTAATGTTGGGTCACGCCATGATTATCACCATTAAGCCTAGAGTGAGAAGACCTGCTTAGGAAACCTCATTCTCTCCTGCCACCGTACACACAAATGCACACATGCAGTGCACACACACACATACACACGCTTGTGGATCTTTAATTCAGACGCTGTGAGTGATAAGTATGCATATTTAAGTGATGTCAGGCCTGTTGGGTCTTTTAATTAGACAGAATGAATGAATGTTTTATAAAAACGTGTTTAACAATAAATGTGTTCATTAATTTGATGAGAGGATGTGCTCTGATGAGCTGAGTGGAACAGAGTAATGGCTCGTATTCAGCTCTGGCGGTTTGATGACGGTGGGAGCAACAAGCAGGCGATCCGTGTCTGATTTTCGCTTCGTCTTCCTGCTCCTCTCTTTGCCCAAAAAAAGTTGAACCATGTTTATCCCACGACCTTGGACAGTTTGGCCTGTTTTAGTGAAAATGCACTTTTTGTCCTCGAAAGCTAATGTGCAGTTTGATACCAGTCAACGGCTCCATGGAGAGAAGAAAAGATGGAAAATCCATTAACTCCCACCATCTTTTTTTTTTTTTTTGTTCTGTCTGCAGGTATGCTTTGTGGTTTGTCATGAAAGTTCATTCAGATGGTTGAGTTCAGAAAAAAAAGATTGTGTGAGTCCACAAAGTCCATCTTGTATCTTTTGTTAATGAAAAGCAGGGACTCCAGGCGGGGCAGCTATGCCTTATTTTGATAGAATAAACCATCAAAATGATAAATACAGTCGCAGCAGCTGCAAAGACTCCAAAATCCGTCACCAGCACTGCGGTAGTCAACACATATTCTCTGGCTTAGGCCTGAAAGGATTGGTGGTATCACCAAACTTGGTTATAAGTGTGTCCCAAATGAATTTTGTTGCCCCTTTTAGCCCCCATCATCAGCTAAAATATTTGTGCAACAGAAGCAATCTAAATGTTAAGCAGGTATGCTACATTACTCCTCCCCCTGCTTGCAATCACACCTCTTTTGTCCATCTCACTCTTTCACACACACGCACACACACACACACACATCCCCCCTCCTCTCTCACACACACACCCTTTCACTGCCTCCCTTGACACTGGTGAAAACAGAGTGATGGTGTGTAATTTAGTCCTAATCACAACATCAGACTTGCGCTGCGATTTACATCCCTCCACCAGCCGAGCCAGTCAGACAGTCAGGAGAGAGATGTTAATGTGGGACCACAGGTAATTACTGTCATTACAGCATGCCACAGATCCTGCGCGCGTGTGTGCTTGTGTATGTGGAGGTGTGTGCAGATGCATTGTGTGGGGTGTGTGTGTTTTGAGCTTTCGAATTGTACGGTTTGTTGTTTTTTTGTGCGTGTGTTATACAAATAATATTCGATTCTTAACGTGTGGTTCGGGGCAGTAATTTCACAACAGAACTTCCCTTACGTGAGAATGTGTCGATGCATGTGACAAAACAGGAATGAAATCACAAATAACTGGGGATTCGGTATATTTATGCCATTGTTGACAAACTTAATTACAATTGATGGTCTGACTCAGCGTACTTTTCGAAATTGAATGATGTGCTTGGTGAAATCTCATTGTTCCCCCGGTTTTTCTCCATTGCTTTATTTGTTGAAATTTAGCCCTTCCCTAAACTAAATGGAATTAAAGGTGTAATTCTCTATCATGTCATAAAATTTGAATTATTGATTATGCATCACTGTCATCTTCACAACTTCCTCTTAAGTCTAAGGTAGCCTTTTCATTTGTGTTGTTGAAGGATAAGTCTCTGAGCTGAACTGCCTTTATTATCTCATATTATTATGACAAATAAAAGGAAGACTGGTAAAACGGATGATGTTGTGATAGATTTCAATGTAACATTGCACATTTTGCTGCAAATAATACAAACAAAACATGTTACACTTATTTAGGTTGTTGCATAAATTTCTCTTTGAGAATATGTAGCAAATTTGACTGGTCAGTCTGTCAGCTTTTCTGTTGACTGCCACTTTGCAGCCCAAAGCCCAGCTAAAAGACTGGCTTCTCTGAGATAACGCTTAAAATCACTTGAGATATTTTGACCTCAGCTAAAAAAGTTACTTTCACGTTATCTGTGGAGTATTCAAGCAGGATTCACGGAACTAATTTATGTTAAGCCTAACGTTTTTATCAAACAGACACATCACTTAGCAGACATCATGAACACTAAAGACAATTCGTATTTGTTTTCTTTTGAATCATGATGATCTCCTCTCCATTCTTTGCCATTATTGGTGCATAACAACCCAAACACCAGGGTATAATATTGGCATTGTCAATTTCTGTAAACCACAGATATGTCTAAACTTAAGATTCTTAATTTTTTTTTTCTTAATATAAAACTTTACATTTCTGGAGATAGAGTCTAGGTGGGTTCAGGCACAAAAACCACCTGTTTAGGGTCTGGAAAGTATCAGTTTTGGCTTAACATACCTGAGAAACTTCAGCTCACATAGGCCTACATATAATCAGAAATAGATCTTGTTGATGTGCACTGTTAAAACATTACGTTACATGTAAAATGTACAAATTGGACTTATCCATCATTTGCAAAAACCTAAATTGAAAACATTTTTTGTGGCTGCTTATCATCTGTGTTATTGGGTTCCACAGAAGCCCTATTGTTGGTTGAATGAAGAATAACTGCCATGATAACTTTTCTGATTTTCTTTTTTTTTCCAGCATTAAAAGCATCTTATTATCTAACATTTAATTCTGGTGTTTTTCAGATAAATACCGACAGCAAAACATCTGGTGTCATTACGTTACTGACACATGCAGCACGCACACACTGCATGATTCAGCTCACAGCAGTTGATATTTTGACATTTTAGGTTAATCATATGACATTTTTGGTTACTTAAATCCAGCACCACATATTGGAAACTTTTTTTTCCATGTTTGTCCAAGTCTTTGAGGGAGGATGGGATGGTATATCAAGGTGTTTCCATGGCGATAAGGGTAATGTGTCAGGGTCCCTAGAGTTTGGGCCTGGAAAGGTCCTGACAGATAAGCAGAATGTAAAAGTCAGCAGTTTGGCCAGTGGCTTCCCATCGCTGTTTTCACCCCTCACCCGTCTTCTCTTCAGTCTGCTTCTGCTCTCCTCCCATCCTCCATCATTCCTCCTTTGCACCTGCTTAATACCTCACCCTGCTATTTATACCTGCGTTGGCAAATGCCATCTCTTTCATCCTCCATTATTCTCCATTTACTTAATTTTTCTTTTGTGTCGCTATTTACTCTGTTTTTAACATTTATTTTCACCCTACCCTCCATCCTGCTTCACATCTTCACATCCCTCTTTTCAACCTTCTTTTATTTTACACCCGGCTCCCTCCACTCCACATTTACAAGTGTTAGACGTTAATACTCTCCTTGAAAGGAAGTAAATTCTTTTCTTTCTTTTTTTACATTGCAAACTTCCGTTGTAAACCTCTAATAATGGTGCAAATGTCGGTCTTCCATTTTAAATCCAGTCAGAAAATAGATACAAGGGTTTTAATGTTTAAAGAAATAGCTAATTAGAGAGACAATATGGGTGAACATCTTGTTGTATGACAGCTTGTGGTATCTAATATTTGACTATGTATTGTAGATGGATGCACTCCGGTTGGAGCTGGAGGCGACACAATCTGACAACGCAGATCTTCGCCACGAGAGCCAGCAGGTCATGACTAGTGTCAGCCAGTGGATTACTGAACAAAAGTAGGACCACAATATTTTCATTGCGTTTGCATGTGTAAATCTCTTATAAAAAAACAATATATCCTATAATAAAAATAAGATTATTTTTAAATGTTTTGCACTTAGTGTCATTGCTTAGTGCTGCAAAAGTTGCTGTTTAACTGGCAGATGATTATAATCCGCATGAAAGTTTTACCTGGCGCAGTTAATTGTTGGATTTCAGAAGTCTGTCGTCTTTTCTAAGGGCTTCGAACCAGAGCCTCACAGCCCAGATGAAGGCCCAGAAAAAGGTGCTGCTCATCATCACTGAAGAGAAAGAGTGAGTATTTATTTTAGAGGGAGATTTAGGAACACAGTTTTATTACTGGAGAATTTTTTTGTTTGTGTGTGTGAGTGCTCGTGTGTGTCTCTGTGTGTGTGAATCCTGTACAATGTATTTGTTTACAAAAGATGACTAAAGATGGGAAAACAGCTCAGCTAAATGCTACACCTGCAAACTAGGTCACCTTTCCCGCCAGAAGAGTTTTGGATTATAGTGAGTGGCATGTGTGTGTGTGTGTGTGTGTGTGTGTGTGTGTGTGTGTGTGTGTGTGTGTGTTTGTGTTTATGTGTCTGTGTGTAGAATGTATTTCATGTGTTGGTGTGATTCAGGTGGACTCTCTCTGACATGTTCATCATTCTACATGTCTGCATCACCATGACTCGCACAAACACACACACACACACAGACATGGGCGTGACATATTCCTCTTTCCAGAGATCAAAGTGGTCTAGCCATCTTCTGTCATCCCACACCCCCATGCGGTGCCAACCCCCCCCCCTCGAGCCCCGCCTAGCACCACAACCGTCTGTGTCTGCTTCTTCTTGTCTCTCTCTCCGTTTCTTAACTCACACTGAGTTTTTGTGTATAGGTGTGTGTGTGTGTGTGTTGTTGTTATGTTTTGTTATGGCAACCTGTAGCAATGGCAACAGTCTTTACACACTCAGAACGCACACTGCATGATGTTGTGTTTCATAGAATGTTCTCAGAAGCCTCCCTTAACATGTAGAAACATCTCTCTCTGTTAAATAAAACCTCTTCCTGCTTCTGATGTAAAGTATAGTGGTACAATAAACATCCGACTAAGAACTTATTTTAATATTTTTTTTATTTAAAAATGAGCCTTGTTGGCATAACGAAATGCTAAAACAAATAGCCACAAGGGTAAGTGATAAATGACTGTGAAATATAGCATTTCATTATAATGAATCAGAGTGTGTGTGTGTGTGTGTGTGTGTGTGTGTGTGTGTGTGTGTGTGTGTTTGTGTCAGCAATAATGCCTGCACTGCTAGTTAAAGGCTGTTGTGGAAGCAGAGAAACACAGACACCACTGCTGTTGTGTGGCAGAATATTTTGCGTGCCATGTTAACAAGAGTCTCTTGATGATAATAGGTGTCTGTCTCCCTCTGTGTCTGCCTCTCTATGTATATTTCTCTGTTTAACTGTGTCTCTGCATCTCCTTGGCTTCGTCAGACATCTTCAGGAGGCTAATGACACATTGAAGGCGGAGGTAAAGAGACTGAAAGAAGTGGCGGATGAGAGGGAGAGAGACACGGAACGCTTCAAGGTGAACAAGTGCAGAGTGGAAAAGCAATGAAGTACAAATAGGAAGAGACAAAGAGAGTCGCTCACAAACACGGTTTGTTTTTTTTTTCATTTTGTAATTGTTCGCAGGCCCAGATGCAAGACCGGGGCATCCAACAAGAAGAGAGAATGTGAGTCATCTGTGTGTGTGTGTGTGTGTGTGTGTGTGTGTGTGTGTGTGTGTTCGTGACAGTACATATGAGTGCATACATTTGATTGCATCCACCAGCTGATCAAAGTTTTAGCATTCACGTCCAACAAAAGCACTGGCCGCCATGTTTCACTCTTTCGCACACAATGTCGCCCCAACAAAGCTGATGATGATAATAACAGCTGGAGTGCCAGGTTGTGAATGAAACACCCTGTGGGCCTGGCCACCTGTGTGTGCCCCTGTGCATGTGTGTGTGTTATGTCTCTTCTTCAATCTGAATACGTTATTCATGCTGGGCCTTTAACAGTGATTACACTCCAATCAAGGGCCCATCCTCTCCTGCTTGCCACCCCCATGGCTGTCAAATAGCATTCATCAATAGCGAGGAGATATATTTATTATGTTCATTAAGGCAATTAAAATGAATGTGGCACAGATGGGATTGGGTGTAGGATGGAAGTGAGAATGAAGAGGGAGACGGTGTTTGTGGGGGCACCTGCCTGCAGCAGTACTCCCCATACCCCCAGTGTGACCCCCTAAGGTCTTCCTCATTAACAACCCCCCCCCGTACCCACCTCACCCTGTCTTACACACATGCACACACTCATGTTGCACCCCTCCCCTAACGAACCACCAGGCTGTGTTTCCAAAACGGATCAGATTTGTTTTGACTGGGGTAGGTTTCCAACGCTATTCAAAGCTGTCAGTCATTTTAATGATATCATTAAGGGGCCGCGACAGAAAGATGAATCGCTTTTCTTTGTCTTTCCCTCATAATTGCGAATGAGCGAGAGAGAGAGAGAGGGGGACAGAGCGGGAGAGTCAGTTCATATAGATGTGTGCATAAGAGGGGTTTTGATTGAGCGAATATAATAACATGGAGCGAGATAAAAACAGTGAATGAAAGCCTCTTCTATAGTGTCTCCCCATCCATTCTCTCTTTTCTTTATTATTAGGATTCCTAATTTATTTCATTTCATTATCATTCCCCCTCCACACACACGCACCTACCCAAAATGCCATATGTATGAAAATCATGCATCTATAAGGCAACAGATATGTCATGATTTTTGCATGGCAGCCATATACATCCAGTGGATAAATCTCATTACTGGTGGCAAAGGGGAAATCTTCAGCGTCTCCCACCTTTCACTATCACTGACAGCAATCAACACGGCTTGAAGGTTTTGTCATTAGATATGGCTTTATTAAAGAAATTTATTATGATTACACGGCCCACTGTTCCACAGCATCTGGAGTGTCACGGCTTCATGTTGTGGATGGCATTTTGTATTATCAAGGTCTGCAGAAAGATGAGAAAGAGAGGATTGGAGGAGATAGAAATTTAGTTTGATAAAAGAATCAGATATCTGTTGTATTTAAGTTGGAAAAGTTGACTGAGGCAAAATACAAGTGCGTATTATCAAATTCTAGAATGTACCTATGCCAAATTTTGTCATTATTATGATATTTTAAATCAAAATTAGTCTTAAGGGAATTGTTTGCATCCTTACAAATATTCCGACAACTGGTCTGTTTTCTCGCCTTTGTCAAATCAAGCTCGGTCCGTTGCGTCATCAAGCAGGACAACTGAAGCAGATCTTGATCAAGGAAAAAGGTTATATCAAATTCTATTCTATCAGGTGCAATAGTGCACATTTCAACACATGCTTTGTGCTCATTGGAGTAAAAGTTTGACTTTAATTTGCAATCCAGATCTCAGTTTTTCAGGCTTTTTTTTTTTTTTTTTTCATTCTCTTCCAAAACAAATGCTCGCACCAGACAAGATCTTTATGACCATAAGCAGTACCACTTTTGCCCACAGGTGCCACTACAATCAACAAAGTGAAAGTTCCTTGCAGTGGGGTTAAATAACAAAAGCAGGCGCAAGAATCAGCCCAGACAGTGCAAAACGTAGCTGCTGTTTCAGCCAAGGAGCAGTGTTTGTGCATGCAGTTCAAAGCAGAGAAATGCAATTATCTTGTGTGTTTTTCAACAGCAATTATTCTGCAGTCTTAAATTAATTAAATGTTTTATTAAAATTCACGTTTCACATTAAATTATCCCTGATAATATCGGAAAATATTAAACTACCAGTGCACGCTGAAAGGCAAAAAGTGGTGGAAGCAGAGATTGATGCTGTTTGCTGTGACTGTGTGACACAACCCATGTGGGGGAAGCGCTCATGAAGCTTTAGGCATCATCAGTCGCACCACTAACAATGTGCTTCCAATTAAGAGCAGCCAGTGATCACAGCAGAGGATTTGTGCAAACACAGAGAACTAAAGTGACAGAGAAACAGAGAGAGGAAATAAGACGGCGACTGTGTGAGAAGACCGTCAAGTCTTGCATAAAATTTGAGATGAGAGCAGTAAATAAGAAAGATGAGCTCAAGATTGGAGCAACAGAGACACCATGTAGTTTATTGCTGGGTTAAGGGAGCACGGCAGCGTGACTTTGACACTAATGACTGTAATTATACACATGCTGATTGGGTTAGGCCACTAATTACACACATCCATGTTTGCGTGTAAACACAGGAACACGTGTTTGAACAGGCATCATGCCAATGCGCTCAGCGCATCGCCGCCTTCTCACAACGGGTGCATAAATCTCACACAGCTGTCTCTGCGGCAATGATGTTTCATGATCTGCTGAAGATCAAATTAGCATCTAGGAAAGAGCTTAAATCATGGGAAGAATCTGTGCAACATGCAGCACTTTTGATTTCACAGAGCTGGAGTTAAAGCCTCCTGTGTTTGCTGGAGAAATGGAAACTCATGGAAGTCCTCTTCTGAAAGACGTATACAGTCTGAAAGATCAAAGTCGGCTCCAGCATTTCTTCTTATTAATGTTCTTTGTATCATCATTATGGTGTGAAATTAAAGGAGTTGGAAGGGTCAGTTGCAATTATGTTCAGTTTATGAGTGTCATATTTTGAGGAAATGAGGTTTCTTTAAAAAATGGTTACGTTGGCCTAGCTTAATTAGTTAGCTGGTTAACAGGTGGAGATTAATATTATTGATTGTCAGCCCATGTATAGAATTTGAATGATATGATTTTTCAATGTCAACTCTCTGTTAATATATATATATAGTCACATTAACAAAGTATAGCTATAGATGCATATATTATATATGTTTTTTAGTTTTTTTCTTTTTTCTTAATTCTGTCTTTTCTTACTAATCAGTCACACATTTGACTATTAGATTGTCTTTCTTCTTAGTAATGCGCACAAACAAATATTGCGCATCAGTGCATTTTTTTTTAAATATATTGTTTAGACAG
>JAPZDX010000013.1:13712421-13722681 GCA_029783625.1 Naso annulatus | reverse complement strand
CATATAAATAAAATGCCATTCTGTTGGTCAGTTTGTACCTAAAAGCAGGAAGTCCTTGAAAGGCATTGACCTTTTGGCGACCCCAAGCAAGAGGTGTTCACCTGCATGAGCCCTGAGCAAGCTCACCTGGAGACAAACACACACACACACACACACACACACACACACACACACACACAGAGTTAAACAAGGAAAACAAACAATGCAACAATGCTTCCTGTTCTGCCCTCGCATGAATCACACCGGGACATTACTGAACTGTAGAGTTGTATGCTATATTGGGCAGACTCTGTATGCTAATTTTCTCTAACATTTTTTTACTCCAACTACTCCCCTCTGATTGTATTTGATTGATTAAAGAGGATCTTTAATCTATTAAAAGTGAAAGTAAATTTGACAGAGCAAGCCCTCTGTTAGTGCAGCAAGCACACTCACACCCACACAAGCTAACCACAGCCAATATACAACACAAAGACTGCATTTTAAACAAAAGTACTGGTTTTAACTTCCAAAAACAAACACGAGATTAAAAAGATCTGACATAGTGACAGTGTGCGAGGAACAGCATAATCACAGATTACCCATCATACATTGCAGTCCTGTTACCTGGTCATCCAGCGGCAGTTCTCCAAAGGCAGGAATATATTTGGCCCACTCCACTAACACTAATAACTGTTGTCTCATAGAGTCACAAACATCCCCAACAGTGGCTTACTTCTGCTCCGATATGTCTGTGATTCCAACAGGAGCGGTGATCTGGGAGATCGAAAACAAAAGTCTTCTGAGTCACAATTAGTCGATTTCCTTGCGCACACGCTAACTGATGAAGCACAACTCAGCTCACATACAACCAAGTATCAGAAATCCACAGGAGAGGTTGTCACCTGTTGCGACAGTGATTCTGCCTGGGCCAAAATAGTGATGGGCGGTAATTCTTGGGACTCAGGGATACTTCTGCGGGAGCTGATGCGATCTCTCTCGTTCTGTACAGCTACAATACAACAGCTAAAGTTACTTTGTGTGTGACACAGAAAGAGCAATAAAAGGAATGCAAAACACCTCTTGTAGTTTAATTCTTGTGAAAATTGCCCAACTTTCAAACAGGAATACGTCCAATAACCCTGTTGATAATCAAGTCACCGCCTCTGTCTTCAAGTTTATGTTAAGTGCTGAGAGATAAAGGAAATGATGAATGGAAATGATGACAGCAGGTGCTGTGGCAGTTAATAGTTGGGAAAATAGTCATACAGGCTGGCATCAGCATTAGGAGTCAAACGTTAACCAGTCGCAATCCAGAACAACAAGTTTGAATAACACATGATTAGGTGTCATAAACCTCAATGCCAAGGTTATACCCCTCATAAATACACACACATACTCAGTAATCACTTATTTTATGGCCGAGCCAGTTTCAACTATCTTAAAGCAGCTTTTAGATTCCCAGACGACAGCTTCTCCTTCACTAATGCTGCGTTTAAGTCTGAGCTTGCTTTAGCTAAAAATAAATAAACAAACTTACAAAAATACAATAATGAGGCAGTGTTTCCACATAAAAATAACAAGATATCTAAGAAAATTGACATAATGGTTTTTTTGTGTGTCTGTACATGTAAGCTTTTTGTTTTTTTCAAAGTAGAAAAAACATGTGTGGTCATAAAATAACAAATCAGTGCTCTCTACTTCCTCTCTTGTCCAGGGTGCAAGAGGAAGGTTTCCTCACCTTCTTTTTTCATTCCAACCCTGAAGCATTTGTTGAGTCTGCAGAAACGACACTGATTCCTCTTATCTTTATCCACAACGCACTGCCTGCTGAACCTGCAAACGACAAGTGTACTGTGTGTTCTGAGATATAACATAATTTAATGTGACATGCCCCAACGTGATGTTATCAGTGTTTTAAGAGTTTAATGTGCATATCTGCACATGATTGTAAAGGTGCACAAGAGCACACCCTTGCTTGTATATGATGAGTTAGAGTGTGTTTGTGTGTGTTGAAATGTGTTGTTCTATTATGCCTCTGAACACACTCGCACAGTATGTTCATGCTAGCTGTACCTGCAGGTGTAGATGTGGCTCTTGCGTATGGAGCGTCTGAAGAAGCCTTTGCAGCCGTCGCAGCTGAAGGCTCCGTAGTGTTTCCCTGTGGCTTTGTCTCCACAGATGGCACAGTTACTGCTGACTCCATCTGGACCAGTTAGGCTCGCTTCTGTCGGCATGTTGTCTGGTAACACACAAACACAATCACATGGGTAAGTACAAACAGTGCGCAGACACAGCTTCAGCTAGATGGTTCGTAATAGATGCAAATACAGGAACAGGAATCAATGAATTGCAATAGTTCAGTTTGGTCTAATAATGGGGTCACAGCGCTGACTGTCTACTGAACAAGGTCCAACTTCATCTATTTAAAGCCATATGCAAGCATTTTGCTACTTTAATAAATGTATTTTGTGTATATTTTATGGCATGGTAGTAGAGGTTCATTGAGGTTCGTACAACTAGAAAGTCATTTGTGCGTTGTTTGGTTCGTACATTATAGCATATGATTCTGCAAAACACATGAGGGAAAAGAATGAATGGCAGTTCAAGCATGTAAACATTAATGTTGATTTCTTTGTATTAGCTGTCATCTCCTTATTGTCAGAAACATATCATCATCATCATCATCATTACTGTCACTGTAATCAAAACCGTCATCATCTTCATTGTCTGCATATTTGTCGTTTAACAGAATGCAACATGATGATAGCATGTGCGTGTAAAATCTTGTCAGCACCCCCCCACTCACTCACACACACACACACACACACACACACACATACACATCTCTCAGTCCCACAGCAAGCATTGCCAAGGCAAAATGAGTCCATGCTGGGCTAAGTTTCTGCCCACATGCTGAGGTGACATCAGTGCATCACTGAGTTCCACGCTTGCTTGTCAATAAAACGCCTTTATGATACATACCTGGAATTCCTGCCTAAACAGAATTATTAACATTATGATTTAATGCTTTTACAACAGCGGTCCAACCTTTTCATTCTTTCTCAATCACAGTACACATCTTTACACACCTAATGGATATGTATGCACTAGGCAAGTGGAAATAATTTCCCACAATCAGTGTTAGCAGACTGCAGACACGCACTATTGGCCAACACAAAAATGTCACAAATTTCCCTCCACTTAATTTTGGCACATATATGTAAAAACTAACCCTTGCTGTTTTCCTCTTCTGCAAATAGCACCTCATTTGCCTTCAGCTGGTCTCACTTTACTTCATCACTTGATTTTTAGCTTTAAAAGCTGATACACCACCTCATCCACTTATAAGGGAGGCAAGATGTCTCATCACAGACCCCCCTCAACAAATACATCATGGTAATCAAAAGCATACAGATTTAACAGATACACAGTACAAGGCTCCTTTCATTTCTCTGTCCATATTAGGCAATTTTGTATGTACCTACTTTATTGTGGCAGATGTGAGCTGCTTATCAGTCCATGTACCTGCATATCAGTGTTTACAAAGATGTGTGTGTGTGCATCGTTTTTGTAGGTCCTTTGTTATGCTGTGTGTAAGTACGACCAGCATAAAAACATTCTGGAATATGTTTATTTTGTGCTTCTATTAATTATTGTATGTGCATTCATTTTTTTAAATGTGTGTGTGTGTGTGTGTGTGGGTGTGTGTGCGTGTGTGCCTGTGTGTGTGTGTGGGTGTGTGTGCAAGTGGCAATAAGCACACGCACTTACCTCCTCCTCCATAGAGCACCTCTGCATTCTCAAAGCCCAGTGTGCTGTATGAGGGATCCAGACCTTCACAATAGTTAGCTACTTCCATATCTAACAGGGATTTACTCTGAGGAGCAGGAGGATACTTCATTCCCGTTTCAACGTGGTCTCCCTCACACTTTTGTCTCTTCTCTTCTCCTCCCAGTTCACGCCGAAGTCCCTTTTTTCTCTTTTTTCCCTATCTGCCGGCCTCTGCTTCATCTAATTCTTACAGACATGACAAGGGAGATCCCTGTCATAAAAGATCTACTATCTCATGTGATTGGGCCGGGAACAAGAGGAGGGGAGGAGCCGTGGCTAAGACTTCTCACCTTATTACACATCACTTATCTGTACTTCTCCTTCACACTTATCACAGGGATGGATAGATAGCAACGAACGAGATATTTCCATTCTTCTCCACTGTCTCTTTTTTTTACCTCTTCATCTCAGCTGTGGATTTTAGAGGACAGCTTGCACTTTATGTGCACATTGGTGCAGCTTCTGTGTGTGTGTACCTGCATGCACGACAAGGAATTCATTTTTATAGGTGCACTTAAATGTGTGTGTGTGTTTTTGTGTGTGTGTGTGCACTGTATGTCCTTCCCAGGCCTCCTAATCTAATCAATGAAGGAGTAATAGCATCACCAACTCAGCAGATACAATCTTTAAAGACACGAAGTGAAGGGAAAAACACTGATAACTTCCACAAACACACTTCATTGGGTTAACATCCAAGCCTCTGTTTATACAAATGGAATCTACATGTTTCAACATCAACTGGCCACAAAGAGTACTGTAAATATCTTAAATGACATCAACCTTAATGACTACACCAAGGTTAAAACTTATTTTATGATTAATGAATGCACTGTTAAGATTGCCATGTGCATCATTCTCAAGGTAATCTTTGTGAGTTTAATTTTAGAACCTGGATTAATTGCCATTTCACTATTATGACTGGTAATATTAGCAAGTATTCAACTGATATAGATGATTGAGACACTTCATACAGGTTGATACACTTATTTCCTTTCAAGAATTATGAGCCAATCTGCTGCATAAAAATAAGAGAAGTATTCAAAGTGCCTGAGGAGCAGTGTGTAATATTGCTTGCAACCTCAATATTAACACAAATTTACAGCTTTCACACTTAGCAAGCTTAGCTAATTTTAAAAACAAATCAAATTTCCCGAGAGGGTATGTTGGAGAAAGGCAGGGGAAAAGTAGAAAAATCAAAGTTAAACAGTTGCTAGGGCAGGAATGCTGTAAACACACCCTAATTTACCATCATAAACCATTTCAAACGTCCCCACCCACCCATTTTACATCAGGAATTTCATTGTACTAAATCTTATTGTGTGGCTTAAAGGTAATCCGTTTAGGGCATTGTGTTAGAGAAGGCTGTAAATGATAAAGCAGTACGACAGGAGATTTGATGCCCTACATGAGCAGTAAGTGAGCCAGCCAGAAGGCACATACTGTAAAAGCAGACATGGGGGTAGTTTTATGCACGTAATCACAGAATACCGACTAGGCATGAAGAGAAAGAGCAATTAGTGTGGAGGCTGATCGGTAAAAATAGATACATTATTTAATCGGGGAGGCTGAAAGAAGAGAGAGAAAGAGAGAAAGAATACATTTTAACCAGGCGATTAGGTGGAGCCTCTGGCCTCATCAGATTTCTGTGCAGTGAAGAAGAATTTAGTCTCTGCGGTCACGTTCACAATCACCAAACAAGCTAGAAGACCTATAGAAAGGGGTAAAGCTGTGGCTGTCAAAGAAAGCATGACTCACTCTGCTTTGAGGCTTGTGGACTGGTACAACAAGTTGGCGATTTTGGGGGACAAGTAAGGATGCCAAATAACCAAACTGCATTCCCCTTATTAAGCTGCCATCCCCTCTTTCCACCCTCTCATATCAGAGAACGTGCAGGGACAGAGGAAACGTAAGGTTGAATACGCAAGTCAAGTCTTCCTGCGTCTAAAATATCTTCATTCTAAATGTGCTGTGCGTTGATAAAACTATTACACTATCTGTGTTGTTGAAGTATCAGATAAAATTGTACTACTGCTTTTTTTTATCTAAGTTCTGCCTTTCTGTTAGTTTCATTTTTGATCAAATTCTCCAAACCATACAGTATAAATACTCTGTTAAATACAATTTTGTAACCTACAGTATATATTCTAAGTGGTTTCACCTTCATGATCAAAGTGACAAGCAGCAGCATGTGGTTGAAGAGGGACACACTGCTCTCTGTAGTACTCCCATAACAGTCTGTTAATATTTCTGTGGCCATTTATTAGTGTCTGTGCTGCCAGTTTAAAAAAAAAAAAACTCCTATACCAAGCCACATCTTTTAAACATATTACAGACATGGATTCAACAACAGGTTAGGGTCAGGGTTAATATTAATTTGGGTTATGGTTTGGGCCAACCCCCTGTTAAAAATTTAAGCTGACTGGGACACAATGTTAGTTAAAATCCAGTATTTTTGTTTCTAGATCAGGTTATTTCAAACACAGAAGCTAAACGGCTGTTTATTTCAGCTTTGTCCACCATACAAATATTGTGAAAACCTATTCAGCCATGTTTTGGTGTACACCTGCATTTCAGTATATTTAACAATCCAGGCATTGTTGGGAACTTCAGCCTACTCCACTGCATTACATGTAGTGGAAAAGATATAAGCTAACTAATTTAAAACTCATACATGTGAATAATAAAACACAGGCATTATGCATTCATAGCAATACTTAAAATAATAAAAAGCCATTAAGACTTCTTCAGCAGAGAACAGAGCAGGATGTAATTCAGAAATCTTGTGTCTCCTGGCAACCAAAAGCTATTTGGTGCCATAAAATTCAGCGCTAAGAGGCTATCTCTGTGTGAACTGGCCATAATACTGTTGGCTTTATTTAGCTTGGAGGTTTTAATAGTCGCAGATGATGAACAGCCAGCCAACTGACTCTAGTAAACCACTACTTCCTGATATGCAGGCAATAGCAAAAAAATAAAATAAAATAAATTTAAAAAAAAAAAAAAAAACCAAAAAAAGAAAGAAAGAAAGAAAGAAAACAGAAATAAATGTAAACGTTTCTGTTAAATATTGTTTCTTTGACTGGAAGACTGGCTTCCAGTTAAAGAGAGTGTAAGCAGTATCCACAGAGTGACCCGTCTCCTGCACTATTTATAGCAGTCCAATACAGTCCAATACACATTCAGCCTTAAAAATCAATCTACAGCTCTTACTGACATAACTTCACCATCGCAACCTTTCTGAAGGGTTTCTGTTAAGTTCTTTAATGTTGCACTGGTCGTAGTCTGCTTCATGCATATTCAGAGTTTTTCACTGAAGCTTCGTTGGGTGGATTTACTATAATCTCCAATTACAGTGAATAATAAAAATAGATCACTTGAAATATTTAGGGAATAGATGGAATATTTTGTTAAAATACTGTTATGTGTGTGTACTTTCACATGCAAGTATCATGTTGGTGGTGCGTCAAATGAGAAAAACAAGATGCAACTTTATTACCACCTTCCTGCTTAGCAATACGCTGCTATCTAACATGGCTCTTGTTAAAGATTATGTCTTTGCACAGATGATATGGGTTATCACATAATCTTTACAGCACAGCGTGCGTGACAAAGTGAGTTTTGCTTATCTGTTTTCACAAAATGCTGTTTGCGAACAGAGAGGGGGAAAAAAAAGTGTCACTAAACACGCAACAGAATTTCTGACACTCTTGGACAACCACATACTGTATATTTTCTACTATTCAAAACTAAGCGAGATGTTGTTACATGACATAAAAGGGCAAATGAAGTGTGTATGAGCGGGGATTACCGCCATATTATCACCAAAATACCAAACCACGTGATTTAGAAGAACATTTTAACTGAACTTCCTTGTGAAACTGCTACAGGTAAGCTTCACTTCCTCCTCAAATGTAACGATAGTCATGATAATTCAGCAACGGCTGTAGACATTTTGCATTTCAGTGACAGTATTCTTGTAGAAAAACCTACCTGTGTTTCCGTCTCCGTCTGGAATGTGCATTTATCCACATGTGCCGTCGTACTCCGGCAGCCAGCAACCCCTCAGTGCAACATTAGTCTAAGTGACACTAAGAATGGGAAAATAGCAAAGCTGTTCGACCACATTAAAAGGGAAGGTTGGAGAGCTGAGCAGCCTATAATTCATGGAGCGACACATTGGATGGCGCCACCATAGCCATGTCATTAGATCGATTTACTAAACAAACTCAAAGTAGGGTGGGGATGTTAAACAGTAACCCAGCGCCATAAAACCAAAAGGAAAAGGATCACCAGGTGTGTGTGTTTGCGTGTTCTTGTGTGTGTGTGTGTGTGTACGTGTGTATGTTGGCCAGGTCCTCTAACGCCACAACAGAGGGCAGAAGGTAAGAGATTCAAGAGGGTTGAGGTAATGTTTCACAAAATAATGGAGAAAAAAGTTACAATTTTAAACATTAATTTCTCTTCTCAGCTCTGGAGCTGAACACAGCAATGTGCACAGGGGTGAAGTGTTTGCAAGCACAGCGGTATGTATTTATTTTTTTCATTTTAATTCACATGTTTCACAACAAGTCACATTTTGGATTTAAAAAAAATGAGGGAACCTTATCTAGCTTTCAAACTTACTTAAGCCAGTGTAGTACATACAAAGACCAGCAGATGGCAAAAGTTCATTCATTTTGAATCGAAAGCAAAGGTCAGTTCCCACTAATGTCGCATTCTTTCTATATTTTAATCAGTAAAAAAACAGTTTAAGAGGTGCTCCTGCCTGCTGGTTAGACACATAATCTTAAAGCTGAGGTACGCAGTTCGTTTTTTGCATCACTGGGCAAAATTTCCATAACAACCTTTCAGCATATTGTAATTCAAGTCATCTGAAAGAGCGCTAGACTTCTGCACATCTCCTTGGATCTGTATTTAGACCGTGACAGAGACTTTTTGGAGAGTGCGTGTTCCTAATGGCTTCTCTATGCTGGGCTTCTTAGCAACAGGTGACATCGCTATTACCTGATTGGCTGTTAAAATAAGTAACGTGCCTGACATTCTAGAACTGGCCTCTGGCAGCTCGACAAGCTGAGTTGTAGGCGACAGCGTCAGCCGACTTGAATCGAGCTGAGACTGACCAGTTAACGCCGCAGCAACTTTCCCTGCAACCGTTTCATCTCAATGTGAATCTTTGGTGCAAACTGGACTTAAAGGGAAATTTCCCCACTTTTTGTTTGGATGTCAAATCAACGCTGATGATAACTGTAGTGAATTAAAGCAATACATTCCTCACTTTGCACTATATCGACAGAGAAAGCTGAGTTTTCTGAGTCTGTCCTGCTCACACAGCCTTTCTTGCAGGGCCTACATGAACCACAATGTATTGCATCACAAAAAAAACCCAACACTTGCTGGGTCTCTAAGGTTGTTATCTGTCATCTCAGAACATTTCTTTTATTTGATATTGCATAGTTTTCAATGACGAGGGGTTTTTGGTCCGTCAGAGCCAGAAAACCCTCTCAAAACAAACATGGTGCTGGCTCACCTGGAGTGCGAGGGGAAAGGCGAGGGGTGAACACTTTGTAGTTATTCCTGGAACCAGTGATGTCACTGGTTTAAGGAAGAACAAGAGATTTTGAAGCTGCATCCCAGAGACATGGAGAACACCGAAAAAAAAATATTGTTGGGTTTCACATTATATCCTGAATTTAGATAGATTGAGTTAAGGTAGAAAATCGCCAGAGCTGCCCTTTGAAGAGAGCGACAGCAAATGAAATAAAACACGAGCCGCAGCAAAAACAGGAAGGAGAGACTGCAGCGGGATTGTTTCCTTTGAAAAACTCATGCTACAGCTAGCGTGATTTCCACAGTGTCTACCTCAGCTTTAATAAATAGTGTGTAACTGTAATGTAGAAAATACTGAATGTGCAGCATACATGTAGAACAAAGAGGTCAATGAGTAGTTTAGTAGCTAAAGCTAATGTCGGTATCAGGGCTGTCAGTGCTTCAACGTTTTCTTTACTGTTCTCCACGGCTTCTTGTCAGATTCAGCGTTCTGCAGCACTGCTCTTCCTTACCGCAGCCAGCTTCTCTACCAGCACAAGCATTCTGCTATACTGCATATGCAAGAAAAAATTATAGCGTGTGACAAAGAAAAAGCATTTGGGGACACAGGCAACTGACTCAGAGTTCAGACAGCGAGGCTGGCATTGTACCAGATTTATTGAGCTCTGAATGACAAAAATCTGTTATTTCTCTGATCTCTTTAAGGAAGAACAGGTTAAAAAAAAAAAAAAAAATCACCCAGACAGCAAAAACACACACTTTTCAATGGTTAAAATGACAAACATCAGCAGCAGCAGATCACATCAGCTGTTGTGCTCTGTATTGTTTGTGTGGGAAAAACTTCCTCTGTGTGTCATCACTGACAATTCACAGTGAGTGTTTCTGCGGCTGCAGCCACAG